>JAHHFK020000291.1:600000-950576 GCA_024533555.2 Aedes koreicus | reverse complement strand
CTGTATTTTTTTTATTATCTTATTTTTTATATTCTTTTTAAGTTTCACTTATGGAATACTGAGAAAAAGGAGTTTTACTTAAAGAAAAAAAAATCAATTTGTGTTGAAAAAAAAAACAGTGACAAAATAAAGTGCCCACTTCATTTAGGCTACAGAAAACATAAATTAAAGTAAAATAAAAGCATTTCAATAATTGATGTGTCCTCCTTTGGCCTTCAGGACCTCCTGCAGGCGCTTCGACATGCTCTCGACCAGGTTCTTTAGGTGCTGTGGATCTAGCTCTTCCCAGGCGCGCTCCAGGGCTTCAAAATAGTTATTTTTATTGGTAACACCAGTTTTGTCACCCCTGGCATCGAGAATCGCCCACAAATTCTCGATGGGATTGAGGCCCGGGCTTTGTGGAGGCCATTCCAGCGGTTTGATCCGACAAGACCGGAAGAAAGACTTGGTCTTCTTGGCAGTATGCTTCGGGTCGTTGTCCTGCTGGAATACGAACTTCTCTTCAAGGCCCGTCTGGATCAGCGAAACCTCCAGATTTTCTCGCAGGATGTTGATATAAGAATCTGCCGTCATTATCCCGTCGATTTTCACAATGCTTCCTACTCCACCCCACGAAAAACACCCCCAGACCATCACATTTCCTCCTCCATGCTTCATCGTGCCTTGGATGTGGCGCTCCTGAAGCTCCTCTCCCGATCTGCACCAAACACGAACCCGCCGCTTCCGGTTAAACAGCTCGAATTTTGATTCGTCCGTCCAGAGAACCGTTTTCCAGAACTCTAGGGGCTTATCAGCATGCTCCTTAGCAAACTTAAGCCGTTTGGCTTTGTTTGCCTTGCTGATAAATGGGCGCTTCCGGGCAAGTTTGCTATTCAACCCCTGTGCTACGAGACGGCGACGAACAGTTCGACCGGAAACTGATAACTGAAGGGTTTCCTGGATCTCGCGGACAGTTACCTTCGGGTTCTTCTTGACTTCGCGCATGATCTTGGTGTCCGTTCTCGCCTCCGTTTTCCGCTTCCTGCCTCTGCCAGGGCGATCCACCACTGATCCAAACGTTTTAAGCTTCAGAAGAATTTTGCCAACCGCTGCCTTACTGATACTGTACTTCTTAGCGACAGCCCGGTGCGATTCACCGTTTTGCACATCACGAACGACCAATTTTCGGATACACAAGGGAATTGCTTTCGAAAGCACTGCGTTCTCCATTTTTTTCAATTGAATCAAATGCGATCACGTATACAAATGCACCAGGTTGAGCCGTATGCTTCAAAACATGTCAAAATATCAAAACATAAACAATCGAGGGGTCTTCCAATGGAAACTTATCGAAAACATATCGATTTTTGAAGTGGGCACTTTATTTTGTCACTGTTTTTTTTTCAACACAAATTGATTTTTTTTTTCTTTAAGTAAAACTCCTTTTTTTTCAGTATTACATAAGTGAAACTTAAAAAGAATATAAAAAATAAGATAATAAAAAAAATACAGTGTGTTTACTTTAATTTGAACCAAGTAAATGAGAGAAATTGAAAAAACGAAGAGGTGGGCACTTTATTTTGCCTATCAGTGTACGATGAATCAAACAATTGGGCAGTTGAAGGATTAGCTAGTAATGTTTATTGTAGTTATTTGACGTAAGCAAACATTATTAGAAAACGAAACCGATCCTTCAACTGCCCAATTGTTTGATTCATCGTAGGATGAATATAGGAACAATGAAATTAATATGGGGGCAGTTTCCCTACTACGGTAAATGGCGTAACAATATCGAAATTGCCATCAAGACCCTCCGGGAGGGTACGATGTCAATACAGGCCTTTCTGCAAGAGGCGCCCATCATGAACAAATTCCGACACAGTAGACTAGTGCGGTTGTAGGGGGTCTGTTCCTCCAAGGAGGAATCGATCTACATTCTCCAGGAGTCCATGTTCAAACGCAATCTGCTGGATTATCTCCAAACGGGTGACGATCAGTTCCTGCAGGTTGGGGATCTTATCTACATTCCCGCTTAGTTGGCATCCGGTATGGAGTATCTGGAACTAAAACTGCTGGTACATTTGGACCTGGCGGCTAGGAACATATTAATAGGTGAGAACAATATAACCAAGATCTGTGATTTCAGAGTAGCAAGGAAGCTAGCGAGTAACGACGAGCACTGTCCTAATCCTGGTTCCCAGGTCAGTCGAATCGGACTGGTCTAGGAAGTTTTCGCTAAGGAAAATTTCTCGACTCCCTTGACATAGCGTATGATTGTACTTGCCACACAATCATACTAATGCAAAAATGGTACTTGGCATCGAAAGCTCTCAATTAATAACTGTGGAAGTGCATTTAGAACACTAAGTTGAGAGCAAGCAATAAGCTAATTGCAAAAGCAATAAGCTAATTCCGAAAGCAATAAGCTAATTCCGAAAGCAATAAGCTAATTGCGAAAGGGCCGGTTCATAAACCACGTAGACTAATTTTTGAAAATCCCCCCCCCCCCCCCCCTTGGACTTTTTTCCCCCAAAAAAATTAAAAATTTTTTTGGGGGGGTGGATTTTTGTAACCCCCCCCCCCCCCCCCCAAAAAGTCTACGTGGTTTATGAATAGCCCCAAAGCAATAAGCTTGAAATGCTAAAGAAGAAGAAGAAGGGAGAAGTATCGGCAATTTACAACTAAGCTTTGCAAGGCCGGTTCATTATCCGCGTCCTATAAATCTAGACGGAATCAAACAGAAGAGTCCTATCAGCAACGTAATGTTCTAAATACACCTTCATAGTTAATAACTGCGGGCTTTCCACCCAAACACTCGGCCAGATATAACGAAATGGATCATTCGGATAATGAAGAAAAAGCTTCATAACGCATATTTCACTGAAACTGTGTTTTTCTATTGTTTGGACTCGCCATTACAACTGCTTAATTTTCCGTAATGTTTTCTTCACATTCACTCCTGCACGCAAGATCTTCTATTGTTAAATGTTTTGTTTACTACCTGCATTACGGGAATCGTGATATTATTGGTAATGTATTCAAGAACTTTCTCCTCCTCATCGGTGCATCAAACGGTGCAATGTCACACCCCTTTCCCACGCCGCCTGCCGTTCAAATTCTACTGTTGATGGTTCGTTTTTAAGACAAGTAGAACTGTTTAAAACAAATCAAACTAACCTATCCGGTTAACTCCTCCCACAGCAGATACGGTATGGTCCTGTTATTCCACAAAACAACAAAGGTGCGCCGCTAAATTGGATTAAGTGATTAACCTAGGTAAACACGATTCGATTGTGAAATGTTTCTAAAATCTAACTTTTCCCCAGAGTCAGGTATCGTCTTTCAATTTCACCAGAAAAATTAAAAAAAAAATCAATAGTCGCTTGTTTATCACCAATTTTTGATTATATATTATAATTTGGCTTTCTTTTCCTCACCATATTCGGCGGATGTTGCCGCCAGTGGAAACCTTCCATTGAGTGCTGAAAGGAACCATCGACCGGAAATCGAAACGAGGTTATTAGCTTCTTTTAAACGAAACGAACGAATTATGATGTCTAAATGCTCTACACTTTCTCCCTAAATTTCCAGGGACAGATGGTGTTTCGACCCCGGAATTTAAGAAAACATTAAACCTTTTTTTTCTACTCGTTCTTAACTTCTTTGAGGGGTTGTCTTGCTTGATTGGTATCTTCCTCCCTCCTCCACTGCCTGTTGTATGTAGTAGTGGTTCAAGTGGTAAAAAAAAAAACAAACATGAAATATGTCTACAGAGAAGTACAACAGATATATAGAATCACACGAAAGGACACACCACTCTTGCTTTCTCTCGCTCAGTCGATAGTAGTAATGGTTGGTAGTAGTACATAGTTGCTATTAGATATTACTAAAAAAAAAAGGTTGCTGGGAGTTTACTTGTTCCTCTTTCCCTTCACTACAACCGGACGGTTCTTGATAAGACCTTTCCTTCGCTTGGATGTCTTGCGCGACACGAAGTCACCAGCCGGGACGACCCGTTCGTCCTGCTTCAGAGCTGGCCGGTTGAACTCGTGCGGTTTCTTCACTCGATAAATGCGCACCAGCCAGTGCTCGCTCGTGTACGCTTCCTCCAGATAGGTCAATTCGAAATCTTTGTTGCCGATGACGGCATTACGGGTTCGGTCATACCCGGCTGCACCTCTGCAAGTGTGAAGTATGTTGGATTGTACCAAAATCTTTCAAATGTGAATTTAATCCCTACCTGTAGTCCAGTTTCAACTCGCCGAATTTGTAGTAACTCAACTTGTACATCAAACAGTTCAATAAGGCTGGCGCTCCTTCAGCATCGATTCGGAACTCTCCCCGATCGGTGAAGTAATCGCTTTCGCGGATGTCTTTCGGGTGCTCCCCTTCGGCAATCCGCACCATCCACAGGAACTTATTGATGTCGTCTCCGCTGTATCCGATCACTCCTCCGAAGATGACCAACACGTAGTCGACGTCCAGCGAGGTCATGATTTCGTAGGCCTTGTCTTCCGGCGAGGACATGGCCTTGCCCACCAACGCGATGTGGCTGTTGTTCCACGTGTTGTTGTCGACCAGCGTAGTTCGATTGGCCATACCCGCTATCTGATAGCCGTAGTCCCACCAGGACATGACACGGGCATCCGGAGCGGTGTTTTGCCACAGCCAATAGTAAGCCTCACGGAAGTCGTCCAGGATGTTGCGGGTTCTGGAAAGTGGGGAAGATGGTTTTGGAAAATTAGTGTAATGGAAAGTTTGCTGTCTTATGCTGTTTGCTGTCTTATGCTGTTGCTGACTTATGGTTGAACAACTTCAATTGAAAGTGACAAACGTATAAATATACACATTAGGATTTAATATAATCTTTTGTCTGTCATTGAACTTGTAATGTTTTGAAGAAGATGTCAAATCTGAAAACATTTCTAGTTAAAAAACTTTAATAGAAATTTATCAACTTTTTAACTCACTAGAATCTCTTCAATCTTTCGTCCTTCTGTATCTTAGGTGAGGACAAAAAATTCAGTTAAAAGGTTCACATAAGAAGAGAATAGTACTTTTTGACATTTCAACAAAAAGTAGATTTTATCCATCTGGCTTATTCAGAATCAGAAGCCAGCGCTGCCTAATCGGGATGCCCATTTAAGCCAGCAAAACAAATCCGTGGATGGTGGACGGATCAGTTTGAATGTATTCTACCATGAACTAGAAAAAGTGGAGCAGTAACAAAGCAAGGCCATTCGATAGGTTGCTTAGTTCGATTCTCGGTCTGGATTAGGAATGCTCATAGAGTAAGAATGTACTAGCAAAACAATAACACTAACGTTATTAACTAATCAGTAATAAGCAATGAGTTGCAAAAGCAAAGCAGAACAAACGCGAGGGCGTATCAATTTTCCAAAACTTGCTAGTTCAGTGAGGGGGGGGGGACACTTACCCATCATTGCTGTTGTAGAAGGCGAGCACAATCGAGGGACTGCTGTAGGCATTCGAAGTCACCCAGGTGCAATGCACGGCGAACATCATCAACAGCATCAGAATCGCCACAATCACAATGCTCTTCAGATTCGATCCCATTCCGGCATTCTGTTCGCCATGGGTTCCATGTGCCGAGCTGTCATGCTTAGGACGATGCTTCAGTTTTCCTGCCTGCAATCGAAATTTCAATTAGTTAAAGCAAAGAACAAATTCTAACCCAAAGTTACCTTATCGTACAGCTGCTTCTTCTCGCCGGCAACCTCTTCCTGTTCGGAATCGTTGGCATCCTTATTGTTCGGTGCAACATCTTCCTTCAGGAACACTTCCAACAGACCGGAGAAGGCAACTCCTGCCAAGATGCAAACCACCGGCGTTAATGTAAGCATTAATCGAACCATTACACCGGCAAAGTATACCGCACTTATGGCATACAGCACCACAAACACCCGTTCGTCGTTGATCTTCTTGATACAGTACCACAGGCCCACCGGGAACGTGCATACTAAGATGTGCAGATCGAAGAAGAATGAGAACCACGTCGTCGGTTGATGCTCCGATACGGAAGCAATGATTGGAATATGAATTTTAGCGTAACCGGTATCCCACAGCGAATAGAAACGACCGCTCCATGGAGCAATCACTCCCAGCATGGTCAACAGGACAACGCCAGCAAAAACAACACCAGCCGCCGCCAGACCTCCGATAATGAACAGCTTTTTGAATTCCTGCTTGGACAGTACAGTTTGTAGATGCTTTAGAGCTGCCATTGCGAACAGTAATAAGAACACACCGGACGCGGCCATGTGCTCGCTCGTTCGAATCGGTTGGAATCCGACGAATGGAATCTGCATCGACAGGATCAGGCCAAGTATGTAGAACGTTGTGTAGGACGTGAACAGTCGAGGCGAGTAGCGTCCCATGATGAGCAGGACGAACACATGCAGAGGAATCAGATTGATGATAAAAACATAGCCTCCCCAGGCTGACACCATGTAGAAGTAGGACAGCGCAGAACAGGCAGCCCAGTAAACGCTTCCAGTTTTAACTGATTTCACCCAGAGGTAGTAGGTGAACTGCAGTGCAAAGATAGCAATTCCCTCATTATCATAAGATCCGGCCACCGAACGGCTTATGTATCCGGGAACAATAGCAATAAAGCTGGCTGCAAACAAACCGGCACCGGCTGACCACAGCTCTTTGGTCAACAGATACGTCGAGATAGCCGTCAATCCGCTAAAGATCGGTGCCAAAAAGACACAAATGTCCCGGATGTGAACCGGAATGTTTAACATATGCAACAGCCAATGGATACCACCGGAGGTGATCATCAATCCCGGATAGACGGTTCCCCCGACGATACGGCCCAGCGGATACCAAGCCGACTCGTCAAACCAGTTCAGGAAATTGTAAAATCCATTCTCAACCATGTGTGCCGTGGCACGGTAGTTAAACCTGGAAAAACAAAGAAAAACAGATAATTAATTCAACATCCTAACTTTTCTTCTCAAAGCACCTTCATAACTTTCTACACCCAAACAGAAGCACCCATTCTTCACAAACGGAAGGTACACGTAATCCAAAACTGACTTCTTCTTCGACCTTCCCCTTCATCAACTAGCACACAAAAATAACACATAAAACAGACACTATAAAATAAACATCCAACTCACCAAGGATCGAACTCATGGATAATGCTCTCGAATCGAATCACCGCAAACAACCGGCTCGAGAATCCGCAGAGCCAGGCCAACAGCAACACGGCGAATGTGATTAGGCTCGAGTAGCCGGCCGTCTTCCGGTAGTTTATCTTCCCCGAACGATTCATTCTTTCTTTTCACACTTTTCTTACTCCTTTCTCTCACGCACCCCCTTTAGATTTTCTCCAACTCCACCAGAAGAAAATTTCTCCGATCGCCTTATTTTCCCCGATAAAAATATAACCGGTTTACGCTTCCGGCAGCGCTTCTATTCAATCAGGCCAAATCGCTGTTATCTCCTGCCACTTATGACCGGTTTAGACGGTCATTTTCCTATCCGAAAATTACACTTTTTTCAATGTTCGGTCTCAGAACAGCGAGACGAACACCGCAGCCACTTCTGGAATGGAAAAAAAGAGTGTTGGACAGTCGGCAAAACGCGATGACGATGACACGTATTTGGTTGCCAAAATACATGGGCAGGGCAGGGAGCGAGGTTGACGGTTCGCCAGTGGCGTTCGTTGTACTGGCTAGGGGGTAAGTGGCATCTGAAAAGGGCTGACATCGAGCCTCGAGACCAGGGACCTGGCAACCCTATCCTATTTACTAGCGTTTGACAGTATGCAACATATCACGGGCCTTATTTGAATAAGGCCCGTCTGACGTTTGTTACTACGCTTTTTAACACCATGCTTTTTTTGACATTTGTCTTTAGAGTGTTGGCCCAGAAAATCCCTGTCCCCCCGGTCCCTGCTCGAGACCAAGCTGGAAGGCACACGCAAACAAATCCGCTGCAGAAACTACCATTTCGAGGGTTAAATTATGCGCAAACACCATCAACTTTCACCTGACTATAAATGCGTTTGATTTTACCACTCAGGCAAGCAAACTTAAGAATTTCATAAGGTTCAACTTATGAACGATGCTCTGGAATTTCATAAGGCTGCCCTAATAAATTTCTTATGGTTATTTTGCTTAACGACCTATTCGGGTTAACATCCAAACCATATACGGTGTAATTCAACCATTCGAGTTATTGTTCGTTTAAGGTAAATTTTTATTAGGGTGACTTAGGAATGGATTTAGTTTTACACGACGTTGTAATGGTACGCCTTTAAGCTTTCCTGATAATAAGTGTTGATATATACTAGTGGGCAAGTCACTGGACCCATAACCTCAACGTTCAAGGTTCGAATCTCCAGGTTGCTCCATATTTTTATTTTTTCAATACAATTTTATTTCTCAAGGCAAATTTATGAAATTCATACTCATTTTTTGTGGCAGATAATCATAACGTAATCTTATGAATATCGAAGGTTTATTTCGCTGAGTGACCATGCCTGCGATTAAAGTTAACCATGGTGGGGTTGATATCAACATGAGGTCTGTCAAATATACCACAAATGTGGAAGACTGTACCATAAACGTAGTAAATTTGACTGAAATTTCATGATAATCTTGAAAATAGGCAAAGTCGGGTAAAATCTGGGGGTGCGACACATCTAAATCCAGATTCAAGATGATGGAAAAATCCCACGCTAGCGAATCTATCTTTGAAAAATCTTGTTTCAGCTTGTGAATCCTAATCCATCAACCTTCATCGTGCTGCATCTTTTTGCAGTAAATCTTTAAAATCTGCATCAAAATCTTTGAAATCTTCTTTCTATCTGCTAATCGTGAGCACATCGCACAAAAGCAAAACAAAAAAAAAATCCTGCATCGGAGATAGAGTCGCGCCCCCTGGGTAAAATGGTAGTTTTTACTGAAAGATTTTTTTCAGTGTATACGGAAAATAATTATTCGTAAATTTCATCACAAATCTGTGTTAAAAATTATCAAGGTTATATTTACACTAAGGTCTTTTTTTACGCGGTTTGTTTTCGGCGATAACTCCAGAACGGAACAACTTATCGACCTAGTTCAAATCACATTTCGTTTCGTTTCGTTTTGAGCAAAAAGTAATCATTTGGCAGTTTTAAAAAAAAAAAATCACAATTTTTGGTGTAAATACTCAAAATTTTAGAAACTGTATTTTGTCCATTGCATGAGAATGTAGCACATGCAAACAAAATCGAAGCAATTTAAATTATTTTTTATGCATGTGAATTGATCAACTCTATTTAGTCTTTTTTTACGCGGTTTCATAGTAAAAGTAGAACGTATCCTGCGTTTAAAAAAAAGACCTTAGTGTATTTTAAAAGCTAGAAAATGTAGCCAAACCAACGGAAATGTACCGAAAAAACACTATTCCTTCTAGATCTAAGCGGCACTAGTGTTAACTCCTTTTAATGCTTGTTTTTTTTTAAAAAAAAAACCCTTTTACGAGCGTATTAGTAGAACGATTTTAATTTGAAAACTAGGAAAATTTAAATTAACACTTCACTTGATCCCATTTTTTGTAAATAAAAAATTAAAAGTCGAAACACTTTTTTAAACTATCACTAGTAAACGTGAGCAAATTCCGTTAAATTCCACTAGAGAAAGCGAGCACTCGACACTGAATAAGTCTGTAAGTCACAGACGAATAAGGCCTATCTGTCAAAAGATAAGCTTTCTACAGTGGAATTTAACGGAATTTGCTCGTGTTTACTAAAAAAAAGTTTTTCAGGTTTTTTTTTAATTTAAAAAAAGGTGATCAAATGAAGTGTTAATTTAAATTTTCCTAGTTCTTGGAAAATAAGATGGTTTAACCAACAGTTTAGCTTTTAATGGTTTACCAAAAAACGTTTTTAATTGACAAAAAATATATACAATGCCTTTTAAGCTTCATTTTTTGGTTAAACAACATGTTTAACTGATTGCCATAAAAAAGTAATTATTGATGAACATCATCAGCCTGGAAAAAAAATTTAATTTCAATTCCAGTAAGATTTTTGTAAACTTTTTCAGCTAATTTTCCAAGAAAACTTTTTTTGAAGACCGAAAAACGATCCGACGATTGTGGGAAAAGTTATTTAGCTAAAACTGATTGCCATAGAAAAGAACGGCTCATTGAACTGTTTTTTTTTTTCATGCAGCACTCCCTCCTGCAGCCTGCTCTGCCTGCGCGAAGCAACCACGTTGTGTTGGGCGTTCACTCAGCATGGAGGAACTCAAAATGACCATTAAAAATAGTTGATTCTGATGAGAAACACGATGTTAACTAGTCGAACGTTTATTGGAGAAAGAGACAGAGTGGGGTGACATGGGTGGTTATATAATAACATTCAAATTTCCATGGCCTACTGCCAGATCATATTCATACTAGTCTACATAGGTCTACACGATTGATATTAAATCTAATTCATTTCAACACCCCCTCTTAGACCTAGTGTGGATCGATGCTTCAGAAAAGCAGCAGCAGGTAGACCCTTCGTGAAGACGTCCGCCAGTTGGTTTCCTGTCGGAATGTAGTTCACTCTGATGACGCCGTTTTGGATACACTCCCTTACAAAGTTGTAGCGAATGTCCAGGTGCTTCATCCGTTTCTGGTCTCGAGGTTCTTCGGCGATATGTATGCAGGACTGGTTGTCCTCGTAGATCACCAAAGGTGCGTTCAGGTTGACGCCAAATTCGGTGAGCAGATTCCGCAACCAAATCGCCTCGCAAGATGACTGGCTTAGCGAAATGTATTCCGCTTCCGTCGATGACAACGAAATCGTCGCCTGCTTGCGTGTCGTCCACGAGATGGTATTGCCGTAGACTTGGAACACGTAGCCACTCGTTGAGCGACGGTCGTCCATGTCGCTACCCCAATCCGCATCCGCAAATCCAACGATTGGATCGGCACCAGGGTCGCGTCGATACTCCAAGCATAGATGCTTGGTTCCTTGGAGGTACCGCAACACGCGCTTGAGATGGCTCCAGTGCACATCGGTTGCGCAACTCTGGAAGCGGCTCAGGAAGTTCACCGCTATGCTTATGTCAGGACGAGACGTCAGCATCAAGTAGGTCAAGCAACCTACAAGCTCCCAGTATGGATGCTGTGTCGCTTCCTCACCATCCTTACCCACGTGGTAAATTCGACCATTTTCATAATTATTGTAACCATTATATGCAATAGTCATCTTACCATGATTTAATTGTCGGTACAACAATGGAATTATTCTCAGTATAAAGTACCGCACTCTTTAATTTTGCGGCACTAAAATATTTGGTTTTGTTGATACAAAATTTGGTGGGTTATTCCTATGGTTGTTATTTATTAAAAGTTAGATTTTGAGGAGTGATTCATTTAGCATAGGATCGATTTATTCTTGATCCCGAAGGACCAATTGCAACAAAATATGAAATAAAAATAAATAAATAAAAGTTTAAAGACCGTGCATTTCGTAGTTGCTCCTAGTTTAATTTAGCCAGAGAACTCAAACTGATAAAAAATTAATGATAATATCTATGTGTCCATCACATGAATTTTTGCAATGTTATCAACAAATGATAGCTATTTTTAATCACACATACTTCCTATGTGTACACATAACCACTATGTGTGGCCACACATACTTTTCATTTTTCACATAAACTTCATTTGAGTTTCTCAGAGGACTATGTTTATGTGTGAACACATTGGTATTATGTGAAATTTTCCATGGATTTTTGCCAATACATCGGCAAAGATTTTTCATTAGGGCCCAACTGACAAACACAAATAGATATCATTTGTTTATCAGATTGCAAAAATTCATGTATGGATCACATAGATATTATCATTGCTTTTTCAAATCAAAGGAAAATTTCATCTTTTAAAATTACATAGCTGGAAAATTTTGAATTGACGGTTTGAAGGTTGTCGTTTTGAAAGCAAATCGCTTTCTACGAAAAAGAACCTTAAACGAACGATATCACAAATCCTCCAACCATTTATTTAACGGTTTGGATAATACCCCAAATAGGTCATTACGAAAAATGACCATACGAAATTTATTAGGGATAGCGTTTTTTATTAATTTTAATAATCATTATTCTTTGTGTATGTTGCATGTGTTGTTTTTGGGGGAAGCCCATATGGTATAAATTCGTTTGGCATAAGGTCGTTTGGCACAAAGTAGTTTAGCATAAAGTCATTTGGCATAACAATAACTTGAGCTAAGTGGTCATTTGGCATAAAGGCCGTTTGGCATAATGATCATAATTTGGTTAATTCAGCGCCAACATTAGATTAGGGCGATTCGCTCTAATCAAATATTGGCGCTGAATTGCTTAGAAATTGATCTAATTTTCTAGTATTTATGCCAAACTGTCATTATACCAAATATTTCTGATAAAACTTTAATTTACAGATTTGCGATCCAAGTAATCTTTCTCAAACTGTTCGGTGTCTATACGAAAAGACCTTTATACCAATTTAATTTTGAAGTTTTGTCTAATTATAATTATGCCCACTGAACCTGAAGCAGTTTTCATTTTCCGATATTTATGCCAAATGGTGTTTATGCCAAACGACCGTAATATTTTTAATTTTTTCTTTGTTTTATGCCAAATGGCCTTTATGCCAAATGCCAATGATTATCCAACATCGTATGCCAAATGACATTATGCCAAACGACCTTATGCCATATGGGGTAGCCCCCATATTAATTCATTATACCTCAACTACTTTTTTTCTATTTTCTACCACTATTCTTAATCATCCGACTTGAAGACAGCCCTGCAACATCCAGCTGTTTTCACTTCTTCCCTGAAGACATTTCAGTTGCGCGATTGGCCGATGACATTTCGGTTGCGCGCCAAAACAACGCCAACAATCCGAGAGTCCGGTGGAAAACAAGCGCGCACTCACAGAGAAATAGGTTGCATGGTGGAATCTTACGATACTAGTGACTCGTTAAAATATCCAAGTTATTGCATTTAATTTGTTCAGTTTTTTCAATTTTGTACTCCTTTGTGTGACTACTTGCGTAAAGTAAAACAGCATGGACGGGTTCGATGATGTTGGTGTATTTTTCTCGGATAACTTCGGTGACGATGGTCAGCAGCAGCAGAACTCGAATCAAATTAATCTGCAGCAGCTGAAAAAGAAGTACCGGGAATTCATCCGGACCTTCTGCGAGGCCAATTTCAGTTATAAATATCGGTGAGTGTTTTCAAACATCGTTTTAAATTGTATATTTTCATTGGTAATCAATTTCGACAGAGACAACTTGAAACGGAACTATCTGTTGGGACGCTACTACCTGGAGGTGGAAATCGAAGACCTCGCTGGATTCGATGAGACGCTGGCTGATAAACTATACAAACAACCGACCGAGCATCTGCAGATCTTTGAAGAAGCTGCTCGTGAAGTTGCGGATGAGATTACCTCTCCGAGACCGGAAGACGAAGAGCAAGTGCATGACATTCAAATCCTGCTTACTTCCGGTGCAAATCCCACGAACATTCGTGACATGAAATCAGAATGTGTTTCGCGCTTGGTGAAGGTTGCCGGTATAATCATTTCTGCGTCGGGTATCAAAGCCAAGGCGACCAAAATTTCCATTCAGTGTCGTTCGTGTAGCAATGTAATTCCAAACTTGCCGGTCAATCCAGGGTTGGAGGGTTATCAGTTGCCCAGAAAGTGTAATACTGAACAAGCTGGTCGTCCGAAATGCCCACTGGATCCGTACTTTATCATGCCGGATAAATGTAAATGTGTGGACTTCCAGGTGCTTAAACTGCAGGAGTTGCCGGACTTCATTCCACAGGGTGAGATTCCTCGACACATGCAACTTTTCTGCGATCGCAGCTTGTGCGAACGGGTGGTCCCAGGAAATCGAGTTCTGATTCATGGTATTTTTTCGATCCGTAAGATTGGAAAACCGAGCAAGCAAGATGGTCGTGAAAAAGCCATCATCGGAGTTCGAGCTCCCTATATGAGAGTAGTCGGTATTACAGTGGACACCGAAGGTATGGGTTCTATCTCGCGGTTCACCAATATAACCACCGAGGAGGAATCGACTTTTCGTAAAATGGCTGCCAATCCAAACATTTACGACAGTTTATCGGAGAGTTTAGCCCCAAGTATCTTTGGATCGCAGGATATCAAAAAGGCCATCGTTTGCTTGCTATTTGGGGGATCACGGAAGCGCATGCCTGATGGATTGACCCGTCGAGGTGACATCAATATCCTACTGCTGGGAGATCCTGGTACAGCCAAGTCTCAGCTTCTAAAGTTTGTGGAGAAGGTCTCTCCAATTGCGGTTTACACTTCAGGAAAAGGATCCAGTGCCGCCGGTTTGACTGCTTCCGTTATTCGAGACCCTGCAACACGTAACTTCGTTATGGAAGGCGGTGCCATGGTTTTAGCAGATGGTGGAGTTGTTTGCATTGACGAGTTTGATAAAATGAAGGAAGACGATCGTGTTGCCATTCACGAAGCCATGGAACAGCAAACCATTTCTATCGCAAAGGCCGGAATCACTACAACTCTGAACTCTCGCTGTTCAGTGCTGGCTGCTGCCAATTCCATCTTTGGTCGTTGGGACGATACGAAGGGTGAGGAGAATATTGATTTTATGCCAACAATTTTGTCTCGTTTCGATATGATCTTCATCGTGAAGGACGTCCACGACCAGGCTCGAGACATCACTCTGGCCAAGCACGTCATGAATGTCCACATGAATGCTAACAAAGCTACCTTGGAAACGCAAGAAGGTGAGGTGCCATTGGCAGTGTTCAAAAAATACATCAACTATTGCCGAACTCACTGCGGTCCACGATTGAATGAAGAGGCTGCGGAAAAGCTCAAATCCCGATATGTCCTGATGAGAAGTGGCGCAGGCGAGCACGAACGCTTGGCAGACAAACGGCTTTCCATCCCAATTACTGTCCGTCAGCTGGAAGCTGTCATTCGTATATCGGAGTCGCTTGCCAAAATGCAACTGCAGCCATTTGCAACAGAAGTCCACGTGACAGAAGCGCTTCGTCTGTTCCAGGTGTCCACGTTGGATGCGGCCATGTCCGGATCGTTGGCCGGCGCGGAGGGATTCACCACGGAAGAGGACACGGAAATGCTGAACCGTATTGAAAAGCAGCTGAAGCGTCGATTCGCCATCGGATCGCAGGTGTCCGAGCAGAACATCATTCAGGACTTTTCCCGTCAAAAGTATCCGGAACGGGCGGTTCTGAAGGTCATTCATACCATGATTCGGCGAGGAGAGCTGCAACACCGGATGCAAAGGAAGATGCTCTATCGGTTGTCCTAATCCGGGAACGTTCTACTTATGTACCTTCTTGTTTGTGTTCTATTATTAATGGAATTTTTTTTTAACCCACTTCAACCTAATTTAAGTAAAAGGAAGTAATCGCTTATTGGTGATTTTTAAATAAACTGTAAAAAAAAACTTTGTTTTCGACATAGGTGAATAAGGTTTAAGTGAAAATTAAAATTAATTGAGCGAATTGAAACACAGCCTTAGTCGACTTTCTCTTCTGTGAATGACGTGGCTGTAAGTCTATTCCATTGAATTTATTGGTCAACGTACAAGCTAATAACGTATTATCTCGATCTGAGCTGAATACGGAGCCACAAATGCGATTGTTTACCCGTGATTAACCAAAGAGAAAGTCTGATTGATTCGAAAATGTTGCAATATTAACAGATCGAAGAAAATTGATCAAAACAAAAAACATTCAACTTCACACTGAAAACAAATCACAGGTCAAGTTCAAGTTGTTCGCCCGTGAGTTTAACCACTCGTGGTAGACGATCGAGGAACACATCGTACGAGGCTCGCAGCTGCTCTTGTGGTATTTTATCTCAGGCTACCGCCAGATGGCGCCTCAGGACGTCCACACCTCAGGTTTTTTAGAGCAGACTTCGGCCTTCAACATACGCCAGACAGTGAAGTCCATAGGGTTCAGGTCCGGCGAACTCGCCGGTCACTTCGAGCTCAAAATTAACCGTGGAAAATGTTCAGATATCCAGAGTTGGGTTTTCTTCGCTTAGTGAGCCGGGCGCTGAGTCCTGTTGGAAAACACAATCCCTGGAACCGAAATGCGACGTGCCCACTGTTCGACAATGTTCTGTAGAACTAGTTCCCGATATGTATTTTGGTTGATTTTCACTCCTTCAGGGACAAAAACCAGCGGGGCCCGGCCATCATGGGTGATTCCGGCCCAAACCATCACTGATGCTGATGCATGGGTTCGTGATCTTTCTGGCAATTAAACTCTGTCATTCTGCTTATTCACGAACTGCTGTACAGTGCAGAGTTTCTTGTCGGTAAACACGATATTCTCCACCCTTCCTTCAACTTGTTGTAATCGAAGTAAGCATTGAGCATAAGCAACCAACCAATGCAGATGTTATGTACTCTGTTATGTACTGTAGTAGCTTAGCAACGCCTAGCAACCACGGCAACGTAGGTTGTTGATACGAAATAAATTTTCATTAGTCGTTAGTCAGTCCACCTAACCGGTTGTATAATTATTACTCTGCAAAAGGTTATGGGCCCAGGATTGGTCATAGCCGGAAGATAGAAGATTTTTTCAAGCGAAGATAGCGAAACCCACGATGAGTACCGGCGGAGACGGCAATGGAAGCAGAGTTGGAGTGCCGGCTGCTGGAAACGGACCGAACGGACGGATCAACGCGGTCGCTCTACCGATCATCGAGAGGCTCAAGGGCCGTGAAAATTACGCTACGTGGGCGTTCGCCATGAAAATGACGCTCATCCGTGAAGGATCCTGGTGCGCTGTGTCGCCGACTGAAGGCCAGCAAGTCGACGGAGAGGTCAGTTTGCGGGCGATGGCCACAATTTGCTTGAGTCTGGAGACGACGAACTACAGTCTGGTCCAGGACGCAAAGGACGCCAAGGAAGCCTGGGAGAAGCTGCGGAATGCATTTCAGGACAACGGTCTAACGCGAAAAATCGGGTTGCTGAGGAAGCTAACGTCGATTCGGTTGGGCGAATGCGGCAGTGTGGAATCGTACGTTGACGAGCTGATGTCCACGGCACATAAACTTGCGGGAATCGGTTTCAAGGTCGACGACTCATGGCTGGCTGCGTTGTTGCTGATGGGGCTTCCGGAGCATTATGAACCCATGATAATGGGACTCGAGGCTTCAGGTACTGCGTTGACGTCGGACGCGGTGAAGGCAAAAATTTTGCAAGACGTGAAGCTACAGAATGGACCAAAGAACAGCGGTGGAGATGGAGCATTGTATTCAAATCCGAAAGGGAGACGGCGTGGTAGCAACAATGGTGCGGCAAAGAAGGACGACACGTGCCACAATTGCAAGAAGCGAGGGCATTTTGCAGCGAAGTGTCCACAGAAGCAAAACTCTCCAAGAACGTCTGGCAAAGCTTTGTGCAGCGTTTTTGCGATGGGCGAGGTAAGCGATAAGGAGTGGTATTTTGATTCTGGTGCCACGTGCCACATGTCTCGGAGTGGCAATGATTTCGTGAAGCAACAGCATATGGCACACGCGGTGGGAACGGCGAACAACGGTAGCATGATGTCAGTCGCGAAGGGTCTGGTCAAGCTCGAGCTCAGTGAAGGCCCCATCGAGGTGAAGGAAGTGCTGCAGATTCCGGAACTGGCTACCAATCTCCTTTCGATCAGCAAGATATGTCAGAAGGGACTGACGGTAGTCTTCGATGCAGATACGTGTGAAGTTCGCGAGAACGATGGCAACGTGATCGCATCTGGTACACAGGTAGGCGGCCTGTATATGTTGAACCGGAAGAACGAGCAGGTGCTACTCACACCGAGCACTGGCATTTGGCACAGACGGCTCGGTCACCTCAATCGTCAAAGCTTACGGAAGCTGGCAGCGATGGCAGACGGCATTGAATTGCAAAACGACGTCATCCCAGAGTGTATCGCTTGTATAGAGGGTGAGCATGCACGTAATCCATTTCCTTCCAGTGGGTCGCGAGCCGAAGGGCTACTGGATTTAGTCCACTCGGACCTGGTTGGACCCATCGAAGTTCCTTCTCTCGGTGGCAGCCGTTACGTGATGACATTTATCGACGATGCGAGTCGGAAGGTGTTCCTCTATTGCCTGGAACGGAAATATGAAGCATTTGAAGCATACACTAAGTTCAAGTCCATGGCCGAACGGCAGACAGAAAGGAAGCTGAAGGTTCTGAGAACGGACAACGGCACCGAATACGTCAATGCATCCTTTAGAAGCAGCATGGTGAAAGATGGAGTGCGCCACGAAAAGACATGTCCGTACACCCCTGAGCAAAACGGTGTAGCGGAAAGGATGAACCGGACACTCATCGAAAAGGCCAGAAGCATGCTGAATGATTCGCGCCTGCCGAAGGAATTTTGGGCCGAGGCGGTTTCAACAGCAGCGTACCTCGTCAACAGAAGCCCGACAAGATCACTCGAGACGACACCGGAAGAAGCTTGGACCGGTAAGAAACCCGATTTGCGACATCTGAGGGTTTTCGGGTCGCTAGCTCTTGTCCACGTTCCGAAAGAAAGAAGAAAGAAGTTCGACGCTAAATCTCAGAAAGCAATTTTCGTGGGATATGCCGAAGGTACCAAGGGGTATCGAGTGTACGATCCAATCAAGCGTGATATCCGGATTAGCCGCGATGTAATTGTGGTTCAGAAGGGAGAACCGCAAAGTTTGATCGAGCTCAGCGAGGATGCGCAGCAGATACAGTTCATGGAGCTGTACTCAATCGATGAGCCGAATGCAAGTAGCGGACTACCACCGGTTTAAGAACCAATTGCCAGTGACGGTGATGGTTCTGACGATGAAGATGATGAATTTTCAACATGCGACAGCGACTCAAGTGATCCCGAATTTCTCGATGACAGCAACGAGCCTGCGCTCCCGTCGCAACTTGATAGACCAGCTGATGAGCAGCAAGGGTTTAGGCGCAGCGACCGGAAGCGCCGAATTCCAGGCAAGTATTCCGATTACGTTACGTATAGTTCGTTTTCTTGCGAAGTTGTTTCCCCTCAGCCTTCTCCGATGTGTTCCAACGGACCGGATCGCGAGCAGTGGATCGCGGCCATGCGTGAGGAGATCGAAGCTCTGGAGGAGAATGAAACGTGGGAAATGGCCAACCTTCCAAGCGACAGGAAGCCCATTCGAAACAAGTGGGTCTTCAAGACGAAACGAGGACCAACTGGCGACATCGAGCGGTACAAGGCACGTCTGGTCGTGAAGGGATGTTCGCAGCGGCCAGGAATCGATTACGACGAAGTGTATTCCCCGGTGGTACGGTATTCCACTATCCGATACCTTCTGGCGCTGGCGGTTAAGCATGACCTTGATGTAGAGCAGATGGATGCTGTTACTGCGTTCCTTCAAGGCAAGCTGACGGACGAAGTCATCTACATGGAGCTACCGAGATGGTTTGCTGGCACCTCGAAGCAAGTCTGTCTGTTACAGTTACAGTTACAGTCGAGCCGCGTATGGAACAGCCAGCTGGACCAAGCGCTCAAGGAGTTCGGACTGTAGCAATCAAAGGTTGACCCGTGCCTGTATTTCCGGGTCGACGGTGGGAAAATGATTTTCGTCACAATTTACGTGGACGATTTCATGATTTTCACCAACGACGCCAAGCTAAAGCGGAAGTTGAAATCTTTCCTTCACAACCGCTTCAAAATGAAGGACCTTGGCGAAGCGACTTTTTGCCTGGGACTGAGGATCACGCGAGATAGGAAGAACGGGAAGCTGTGGGTAGATCAAGAGCACTACATCGACAGCATATTGCGACGGTTCAACATGGCGAACTGTAATCCAGTCTCCACACCAGCGGAGGCTAGTGTCAAACTGGATAAATCTATGGCACCGACGACGCAAGATGAGATCCGTGAAATGAAGGAGCTTCCTTACCAGGAGGCTGTTGGCTGTCTCACCTATCTGGCGCAGGCAACGCGACCGGATATCAGTTTTGCGGTCAATCAAGTCAGCCAATTCAACAAAAATCCTGGACGTAGCCATTGGAACGCTGTCAAGCGTATCATGCGGTACCTGCGAGGTACAAGTTCAAGTCGGCTAACATACTCAAATGAACGTTGTTCGGATTTGGTTGGCTAAACAGATGCCGATTGGGGAGGAGAGCCGGATTCCAGGAAATCCACTACAGGATACGTCTTCACGTTCATGGGAGGAGCTGTGTCATGGAACGTCAAACGGCAACCAACAGTTGCGTTGTCCTCGTGCGAAGCGGAATACATCGCGCTTTCTCGCACAATCCAGGAAGCACTATTTCCAGTCACAGATTTTTGGTGTGCAAGGGATTCCCATCCGGTGCGACAACCAATCAGCCATCTGTATCGCACGGAACCAAGGATACAACCCCCGAACGAAGCATCTAGACATCAGGTATCACTTCATCCGAGATGTGCTAGAACAAGGAGTAGTCGAGCTGGGATACGTGAACACGAAGCAGCAACCTGCAGATGGGTTCACAAAAGCCCTGGCGAATCAGAAGCTGGAAGAGAATAAAAAGTTAATTGGATTCGTTGCTTAGGAAGGAGTGTTGTAATCGAAGTAAGCATAGAGCATAAGCAACCAACCAATGCAGTTGTTATGTACTCTGTTATGTACTGTAGTAGCTTAGCAACGCCTAGCAACCACGGCAACGTAGGTTGTTGATACGAAATAAATTTTCATTAGTCGTTAGTCAGTCCACCTAACCGGTTGTATAATTATTACTCTGCAAAAAGAGCTATTCATTCATGAATGGCATCGCCGTTTTGGCCATCGCGATTGTGAAGCTGTTAAGAAGTTGTCCGATATGGCAGTCGGGGTGAAATACAAGAAGTGTGATTGTAGCAGTGAGTGTGAAGTCTGCATCAAAGGAAAAAAAAGTGCACCGAAGTACATTTCCGAAGGCATCCGAAAGCAAGTCGTTAGAGATATTGGAGCTGGTGCACAGTGACGTTTGTGGCCCTATGCGAACTGCTACCCCAGGATAGAAGGAGATATTTCTTGACGCTGATAGATGACTACAGCAAGTACACAACGGTTTACGTTCTACGCAAGAAGTCGGAAGTACTGCCAAGGCTGAAGGAATTTGTTGAAATGACGAAGACGCAGTTTGGCAGAAAACCGAAAATTATTCGCTCGGATCGAGGAGGAGAGTATACTGGCAAAAGTGTGACCGAATATCTCAAGAAGAATGTCACATCAAGTATCAGTACACCGCTCCTTACACACCTCAACAAAATGGAACAGCTGAACGCAAGAACAGAAGCTTAGTCGAAATGGCCAGGTGCATGTTAATCGATGCTGGTCTGCATAACTGTTTTTGGGGAGAAGCAGTGGTTACGGCAAACTATCTACAGAATCGTCTGCCGTCCAGATCAATCGAAGGAACCCCATACGAACGCTGGTTTGGTAGGAAGCCAAGTCTCAAGCACGTACGTCTGTTTGGAATAGATGCATACTGCCACATCTCTGATGAAAAGCGAGGAAAGTTAGAAGAGAAAGCAGTAAAGTTGAAGTTCGTAGAGTCAAAAGCCTATCGTTTGCTGGATATTCAGACTGGAAAGGTAACCATAATTCGTGACATCAAGTTCCTGCAATGCTCAAGTCCTGTACTCAGTATTGACGCTTCGCCGAACGAAGATGTCGTCGTGCCTTTGGAAGTTAACCGTAACGTTACCCGCAATGTGGAGCATGAGCCTAATGATGATGGTGAAGAAGTTGACTCCGGCGACGAACAGTAGTTCTCGGAAGACGCAAATGCCAGCACATCTAGTGAAGATACGTTTGTTGGATTTGACATGGAGAATGAAGTCGAGCAGTTACGAAGGTCAACCAGGTCTACAAAAGGTAGGATGCCTAAACAAGTATGTGTGCAGTGCCGAAAAGTTCAACAGGCGTTGACTTGTCCAGAAAGTAAATATTGGAGAGACGGGATGACGGAAGAATTAAAGTCCATTGAGCCAAACGAAACCTGGGAATTGGTCGACCTACCTCCAGGAAAACGTGCGATTTGCTGCAAGTGGTTCTACAAGCAAAAGCGAGATGCCAATGGAAATGTACTGCGGTTCAAGGCGAGGTTGGTTGATCAGGGTTTTAACCAACGCTACCGTACAGACTATCAGAAGGCTGATTGAAAAAGGTTCATTCGGAAGGGCATTCATGGTTAAGTCCAGATCACTCTTAAAATACCTCACTGTTTGTACGGCAAAGTTTCTTAACCTCTCTACAATATAATTTAGGACATCTAATCTACGCTTTAAGTTGGACTGGAGTCCATCAACCCTTCAGCACATCACCCATCTTTCGTAACATCAGCATGCTGTGACTCTCCACACGCCATGTTCAGCTGTCGTTGGTTGCAGCCCAGTGGTTTTCTACCCGTTTATCTTTGGTAACCGATTTGAATCTTCGTTTCACCTGGCGCATTAAATAAATAATTCTTATTTCTGTAACAAAGGTTACACATTTAAAGATTGTGCTGATAAATTTTCGTTTGTAAACGAATGTACTGATCAAACTGTCTCTGTTTTGTCAGTTTGACAGCGCAATGTAGGATATATGCCATAGAACGGTTATCACAGAAGTCGAAATAATCATAAAAGGGGCAATGATGTGTGCACTACACCTTTCTACAAAGACTAATGGCTGGCCCACAATTCGACAAAGATTTTCCATTAGGGCCTAACTGAAAAACGTAAACAATGGCTTTTTCCACGAATTTCTCGTCATCGAAAACTCGCCTAATCAATCCACCATGATCATTTCGAAGAGGAAGTGTTCACCTATCCGATAGAATTGGAGGCTTACATGGGTAGCCTTTGTGCAACGAGAAATTTACGGAAGAAGCCATTGTTTACGTTTGTCAGTTAGGCCCTAATGAAAAATCTTTGTCGAATTGATACGTTGTGGATGCGTTTGCGTGAATTTGACATTTTTCCCATAGGTTTTCTGTCAAATTTACGTCAACGGAACGGAAACGTATCTATTTTGGGGAAACCTTAATGTCGTTTATTTTCGTTTATTTAGTTTTTTTTTCGATAGGCTTGGATCCAGATGGGCCCTGGGTCTGACTCAACCTCGACGAAGTAAACCCGTTGGTCCCGATATGTAGGGTTCAGGTTGTCTCCCTGTCGTGACGAACCAGCCCCAGTGTGAAATTCACGTAAATAAGAAACAACAACCACAATCAACCTCAACGACCTCAATTTTTTTCCGGAACCATCCTGGGTTCACCAAAATACAAACATTAACAGATTACATTGCGTGCTGATAATATAATTGGTATATGCATTTAAAAAAGTGTGAACACATTACAAGTAAGTGTTGAAAAGCACTTCGAAATGCTTATCATAAACGAACTCATCGATTTTCGCTGATTTTACATTTGACAGTTCTAATGAATGCACTTACACTATCATTTTGACTCGACTCGGTTTAAAACGGAAAACGACTTAAGTGACCTAAATAATTGCACATTGACAATTGGGGTTGGCTTAGAGAATAAGAGGAGGATAGCAGAAATCGTCAATCAAAGCAACAATGCAACGTAAAATTCAATTAAAATTTCCTCCATTCAATTTCTATTTCTGCAAACCAGGTAAAAGGCTCGTGATTGTTACCAATCTCTTTGAATAGGACGATCCATCCGAGCTAAACTGCCTGATGTAGACTATGCAAAACATCGCCTGTGTGCAGTCCATCATCCGGTGTGCGGTTCGTGCTGTCGTCAAATTGTCTGTTCAAATGTGCTATGTTGAAACCGCTTTAAGCATGCCACAATTGCGTTGGTTGTGGAAAATCTCCTGTTGTAGTAATTCGACGGAAATAAAAAGAAATAATAAAGAGGCCACAATTTAGTGCTCATAATGGGCAAATCTATAGCGCACTAAAATGCACACGGAAGCTGCTCCAAAAGCGCATTCCACGTTAGATCCAGGAAACACATGCATCCACCCGTCAGGTTTCGGGACTTTCTTTCAACGGATAATTTCTCACCCAGCTACATCATTACACTATGTGGCGGCATGTCCCGTTTTAATGCCAAGGTCAAACTTGTTCATTCTGGCTCATTAGAAGTCGGGGGAATTTCGGTCGCTAAATTTCACCTTATGCCGCGCGATTCCGCGGACTGCGTCCGTCAACTCTGAGCACGTCAATCATGCCTTGTTTGCTATTTTTTCTCATACTCACGTCACTCGTGCCCCATCTTTTACACGTTTTTTGGGTTTTCTTGTTGTTGCTACTTTTGTCTTAGAACCCTCTTGCGTTGTTGATGTTGTTATTGTTACTGAGCTCTCGATTTCCTCTGACGTGGGTGCGTCGGCAGCTATGGCGGGCATTGGACTACATTAGGAGACAGATGGACAGATCATTGCCTGCTGCGATATACGCGCGTACTTGTCGTTATGAACTGCTAAACCTCACCACCGAACGCCACCACGCTTTTCGGCACCCGTCTTTCGGCATCCGTTCGGCATGAACCTCAGAGAATATAATTTATCCTACCACGTTGAGTCGGGAGGAATGTCGATTTGTGCAAAGTACGCAAGAACTGCGAAATACTTGTTGCTGTTTTTGGGGGGTTGTGTTTTCATTTTTCATTTCAATTTGGGATAACGACGACGCGCGATCTCTTTCCTGAGATGGGCAACATTGGCGTAGCTATTGTAATTTTCCGAGCGGTATGGAAGCAAAACCCGCTACCTCATACTTGTATGGCAACGTGCCTCTACCGTTTTCTGGACGATGTGGTCCCCTATACAACAAATGAACATCCTAGCTACGCCTATGTTTTATTCACTTGTGCAAGATTATGACGCATGGTACGGGACTAGAACGGACCGAAGGGACTGAGGTTCGGAACGTCCGTAGAATAACATCCTCGTTACAACTTTCTTTCTCGCGGCTCATAAAAATAGATGAGCACTTTGCTGCAGAGTGCAGCGCACGGCGACGACGACGGAAAGTGAGGAAGAACCATATTTTCCCAAATGGTCAAACGCTCACTCTTCGACCGTCGATAATCGTAACTAAGCGAAATCGATGCCAAAAGTCTCGTACTCACGTTATTAAAATTGATAGGAAGTCGATCGAAAGCATTCCAGTCCGGACGGCTCCAATTAATTGACACTCCGCAGCTGATCAGAATCCAAGCATGGCTGTGTGCATTTGACACTCCTGAAAAAAGTGGCGGTTAGCGGAGAAGGGAGCTTATGGATTTCGATGAAAAATAAATTAATAATTTTAAATTGGGCAAATCATCGCCTACTGAAATATGTTGTTGCTGCCGTTCCAAGTTCAGCTTCTCTTGTGCAAGGATTGATGGTTTAAAATTGTAGTAATCGCTATTTCTGGACTCTTGGATCTGTCCCTAAGACGGGGGAATTTCACGCGGCGATTTGTCGCGCAATAAAATTGAATATTACAAGTAACTAATATGTAAAAATGGCACGCTGTCTCCTGATGGAACAAGTGAATATGTACATCCAAAATACGCAAAATACCTGTTTTTGGAGGAGCACAAAACTGTCCCATCTCCCCCAGCATAGCGAAGCAACCGGGAAAAATAACAAACATGAAAACAACAAATACGTCCGTTCAAGTGCAAGTGCATCATCATTGCAAAGTCTACGAGAGGGCGCTCGTTTTCCGCTGCCATCATCGTTGATGATGGTGGAATTATTGCGACGGGCCATCACTCTTCGCTCCGCCACGCCATAACCATAACGACGACGACGACATATGGAATAGGTGCCTGCTGCCTACTTATAAATACATTTTCACGATGAGGGTTGGGAGGGTGCAGTTCAGAAT
The DNA here is from genome assembly GCA_024533555.2 of Aedes koreicus. Taxonomy (NCBI): domain Eukaryota; kingdom Metazoa; phylum Arthropoda; class Insecta; order Diptera; family Culicidae; genus Aedes; species Aedes koreicus. The sequence goes on along the minus strand of JAHHFK020000291.1, from coordinate 924,746 downwards.
CAGGCCGGGAGGGAGTGAAAAGCAGTGGGTGACAGTTTTTCGCTGCGCCCGGTAGGTAATATTCAAATGCTTGGATGTCGTCCGAGTTCTAGTCGTGAAGGTTTTTCCCTGTTTCAGGTTATGCACCCTGCTCTGTGGTGATGATGATGATGATGTCTCTATACATGAGAGGAGATGGCAGATATGTATGAAGATAATGTGTCGGATACTTTTGGCGCATCTGAGAGGAAGTTTAGATCTGATTTGTGGATTTTCTCGCCGGGTCAGTGCATATTCACAGATTTTGTTGTAGCCTATCAGAATAGCTGAAAAAAATTAGGAAATATTCTATTGATTGCCTTAAGATATTGTTATTTGACCTTGGATGAAAAATTGACCATATTTCGAAAGTGGGTAAATGGCGATGGGGTCATAACTTGTTTTGAATTTTTTAAACTGATGCTTTACATAATTTCAAATTCCTTATTGGTAGTTGATAGAAGTTTGCAGAAATCACTTTGGCTTAAGAGGAAGGTTCAGGAATTAAGTAAAACCTAACCTAATATTATGAAAAAGCAACATTTATCAATTTTAAATAGCCCTGAAAAAAAATCATAGGATTGTAGTGACTGCGTTCTGAAATTCTGAAAAGTTTCAACGCCACGAAGCATTGCTCGAGGCATCCCAGTTTTCAGAACCAATCCTTATCCAGAAGCTCAACTAACGACAAACAATTGAAGAAATTTGTAACACGAGCTTCTTCCAACTTTGTAAAGCTGTGTCCATTTAGAATCCGGAATAATAAAATGATCTGTATCTCGGTAACGGATTGACGTACAAGCACAGAGAACAGACATCCAAGCTGGAGTGCCCTCCGTGTGTAAATTTTTGTAAATGTCATTTTAAAATTTCAGTTCGTTTCCGTTAGTTTTGGTGAATCGTATGTTGATCCCTTGATAGTCTGTCAATTTTAGTTTGGTGAAACCTAGACTAGGCGGCGTTGTTTTTCCAACGGTTTGCTTTTAAACATTTACACAGTATATTGGAAAAAAATGTTCGAGCCTAGATGTCTGTTCTCTGTGGTACACATAAGTTTAATACATCTATCAATACATAATATCAATAAAAATCATTTCTCTTCGTTTCTAATGAAAATTCGCACTTTCTTCTTTATTCCTCCCATCAAACGCTGCACACCTCCGGAGTCAACTTCCTTGGCATATTTGTTCCATATTTTGGTTATCTGAGTCGCGTCTCGAGCCTTTTTTTCCACTTTTCTTAAGCTTCCGCTTCATTATTGCCCAAAATCTCTCGATGGGCCGGAACTGCGGGCAGTTGGGTGGATTTATGTTTTTATCGATGAAATCTACGTTATTATCGCGGTACCACTGGATGACTTCCCGGCTGTAGTGGCAACTCGCCAAATCTGGCCAAAACTTCACGGGACCTTTATGGGCTTTAATGAAAGGTAGTATGCGGTTTTTGAGGCATTCTTCCTTGCACAGCTTCGAACCCATCGTCTTATTCGTCACGAACACTTTGGTCTTTGCTCCGCAGCTGCATATCCCTTGCCAAATCATCAGTTTTTTGGCAAATTTGTCCATAAAAGCAAACTTAAACTTCTCCTCGTGCCGTCGCCATGTAGAATTTTTGGCCAGGAAACTGTCCGAAATCCACTTTGACGTAGGTTTCATCGTCGATTAGCAGGCATCCTTGGTACTTCGTCAAAACCTGCTGGTACAATTTCCGAGGTCGAGTTTTGGTGACGAAACTTTGCTTCAACGTTATGTTTGGTTGCTTGCTGGCTCGATAAGAACGAAATCCTGCTCGCAAACGAATTCTTCGAACGGTACTTCGAGCAGCAGCGTATTTTTGTGCGATTTCATTATCTGATAGTCCAGGGTTTGCTCTGACGGTTCTCAACACCTTCTGGTTCAGCTTGCGGTCATATGTTCCACTACGACGCTTACCTTGAGGCACTTGATTCACGCTCTTTCGCTCCCTGAAACGACTTAAGTGACCTAAATAATTGCACATTGACAATTGGGGTTGGCTTAGAGAATAAGCTGAGGATAGCAGAAATCGTCAATCAAAGCAACAATGCAACGTAAAATTCAATTAAAATTTCCTCCATTCAATTTCTATTTCTGCAAACCAGGTAAAAGGCTCGTGATTGCTACCTATCTCTTTGAATAGGACGATCCATCCGAGCTAAACTGCGTCTCGGCTTCCATCTGGAAAAACTTTTGACTCACTGCAACCCACCGTGAACACCGTGAAATTTATACCACAGAACGTGGGCGCCTAGGTAAACAAACCGCTGTAAAAGAATTCGTGCAGCGATCACTTTCCGTGCCGCTGCAACATAATAAGTAATTCCGGATTCTAACTGGACAGAACTTTCTGTGCTTTTTCTGTAATACACTTAATGCATATTTCTTATAAAATTGCCCCAATCTTTTTGAGATTTCTTACTAATACATTAATGAAATTCAATAAGAAAAAAATTAATTGTTTCTGCCGGATTCCCTTATTTTTTTTGTGAACTTCTTTAAAAAATTCTGTAAACTTTGTGTAGATCATCATGTAACTTTATGTAGAATTCAAAGTCTGTTCGTCGATCTAAATCTTCAATCTACAATCTAAATCTCTAGATTTTCTTGAAAATTTGTAAAAGGTCTTGCTGTAGCTTCCACATTTATCTGTAACTTGGAAGAAATTATGCGACTTCTGCTAAATCACCCTGATAACTTCCTCTAAATAATGTCAGGAGTTACTCTAGATGTTCCAAAATGCCTCTTCTTGTTCAGTTTTTTTTTTCGTGAAATCTATCATTAAATGTGTTCTACCTGACGAAAAAATTCCTTTCATAATGTTCTACTTCAATACAGGGTGCGGCAGAATAGAAAGTAATACAACGAGTGTCGGTCTTACACACTCAATTTACCTCGGCAAAATGTCCAACAGTCGATCAACTCGGCAGTTACTTTTGCTGATATCCCTGTTTAATGTTTGTTTGTTAGCTGAGTATCGGTAAAATTTTAATTTGTTAGCCAAATCTCGGTAATTTATTCACTGAATCTCAGTAAATTGAAATGTCGAAATGATCGGCTGTTGGATTCTCGGCGAAAAAAACTAAGTGTGTAAGGTCTAACCCTTTTGTTGTACAGCTAACGCATCGCTTTTTTATATGCACAACAACAATCAAATTAACTAAAAATCATCTTTCCACTTCCCACCCTTTTCCTTCTCCTTTTCTTCCTCACACACCAATTTTGACCCCTTCAAACCATTAAAAAAAACCCCCAAAAAACTAATTTGTAATTTAAAAAATTTTTTATTTCATACCCTAATCCAATTCTCCGAAAGGTCTTTACTTACTGACTTTCTCTTCAATGGTCTTCCACGCTGTCACCCCCTTGGTGCCATGAGCAACTAGTTGTTCTGAAAAGGAGACTAGGAAATCTCCGAAACTTATGATTCCCTTTTCGTTCTTTGAAAACCACGAATGAGTTGAAAACAGAAATCAAAATAAGCTTAAAAAACGCGCCACTACCACTTATTGATTTTCCTGTCAAAATCACACAGTGTGACCATTTGGCCGGCGTGTTCAACTCCTCCCATAAACCTCTTATAGAAGCCTATTGCTTCACGACAGCTGACGTCACTTCTTTTTCCGTTTTTTTTGAAGTGCGCTGTACTATTGCTACGTTGTTTGAGTGCCAATTACTGACAACACGTACTTCGTGTCCTGCCTGCGACAAACGGTCATTCCATCTGCCGTGTTCTGAAACTCAGAGCAGTATTTGTCTAGCTTGGTATTCTATATATATATATAAAAAATTCTTCCAATTTTTTTTTTGAATCGTTCCTACACCGCAACGTGGCATCTTCCGTTGCAAATCAAGTGACGTATAAAATCCGTCAAAACACAAGCAAACGGATTCGACTTCATCCTCCGGAATGGATTTGGAGAGGCTAAATTATTATCCAAAATATCTGCAATTCAACACCGTAGATCTCTTTTTTTAGTCATGTACAACAACGAGATCTGAGCTCAAGGATAGTATGGAGTAACGTAGATATTCTGGCAACAATGAAATACGGCTATAATGTAGTACATATAATGATCTGAACTCAAGAATAGTTTGGAGTATCATAGATATTCTGAGAATACTTTCTTATGTTTATTATATTGTCTAAACGACTTGAAAGTGTTTTTACAAAGCACCAAACTTCTCAAATGAGTGCATCTATTATCGGTAGCCCTTGTTCATTCAGCTACTGTTCCATTGTTCCGAAAAAAAAATGCTCTATTATAGGCAACGAAAATAACAACATTTTCGAGTACATGTGGTTTGTTTGAAGAAAAACATGGCTTAAAGGTAAGGGCCACTATTTGAAAGGTAATCGCATTAATGCTTAAGAATCATGTTATCATAGCATAGCATAGCATTTTCCGACCATAGACTATCATGGGTTGGCTATTGTAGAGACGATGGAAGCGCCGGAAGAGCTGCCTTGGGTGTGACAGGCTCTTCATCCATCGATCTCTTCACCCGCCGTCCTTCCCCGGGTGGAGGAACCCCCCGTTGATTAGATATCTACTTAAGAAGATGCTGAGAACTCATGCTACCTTCATAGACATCTGGAGTTGGAAATTGTATGGGATTGTGCGGGAGGCTTTCCTTGGTGAGAAAGCATATGTATATTTATATGTATATAGGTCGTTGGGAATGACGAAGCTAAGAAAGTTAATGCACTCCTTTGTTGTCCGCTTTTCTGGCCTGGAACACAAGCGTTTATTACTTGTATCCAGGAGCTTGTCTGTCGGTTGGAACATGAGCACTAACTCACTCCCCGTCTCCTCACTCACTCCTCCAGTGCAGGGTCCAAACATAATACCAGCAGCAAAACTGTACACACGCTCGCAGGAAACTTCTCAGAACTATGTTTTTATTTGAAGACCGGTCATCTTTCATGGCTTATGGCGGCAGTTTCCAATATTTTTTTATTGGTTTCAGCTGAACGCTCGCTTGCATCCAAATCACCTAAGAATAATGCACAGCATCCACGTTTTTTTCCGATTTGGAGGTTTACTTTCTGTTAAAACCTTCACATTTTCCTTTTTCTTCTGTTGAACACAAGATTTCTTTGCGATAAAAATCTATTTTTGTTTGGTAACTGAAAATTCCATCCACAAAATGTATGTTTCCTGTTCAATCGATACGGATTTTTGCGCATGGAAGGGATTTTATGCCGGGTGGCATAGCGCTACAGAAACAAACACGGCAGCTTTCACCTCACAATGAATCGCAGCTACGGTACTGTACTTTGGAGAACGTTTATCGTCAATTCATTGTATTATCAATGATGAATAAAACGAATAAAATAGTTGAAAACTTTTTGGAAATTAAGAACAAAAATGACAGCGGATAGAAAAGCACGTCCAACCGTTGGCAAGGCCTTCTTTGCTTTCCTGCTGAATCATTATGTTATCATATGAATATATTCAGTAAAGTACTTTGACGGACGAATACATAGAAGTAGAGGTTTGAAGATCGATTACCGAGGATTGTTAACATTGCCGAAACCAACATTTCCCCTACTTTCGTTTTACTTCGAAATTTGAATTTCGTTGGAACCTTGAGCTGAAAAATTTAACTCTTCCTTATCGGTTGCTACGGTTGCTAACCGAAAAAAATGCACCTGTCCACTGTTGAACATTAACTAATTACAATAAACCCTTTTATAATCTAGGCTACTAAGCGTTATATACGGCTTCTCATCTCCCTTTTTGGCACAACGACAAGTTATGTACGGTATTATCAATGGATCTTGATCAAGCCGTCCTGTAAGGGCAGCCCCGTGCTACACGCTAGTTACATGAGTGGTAGACTCAATTTTCATCAAATTCACCAGCATTAACAGATGGCAGTCGATTCTGCTGACAGTCACAGGTAGGAAATGTATGGACTTAGAAGTTTTCAACATGAACGAGTATGGCGATTTTTCGTTTTTGCTCGATTGTTGTTTTCAAAGCCATTTAGCACTATAATATGGGAACCGGATGATTTTTGGGCACCAGCTGGTGCAGATGCCTTGCAAACGAATTCGTAGTTTTTGGGAATTTGATGAATTAATGCTTTTCCTGTACTAAAAAATCTACTTTTTGCCTTCTGTAGGAAACAAGATAACACCTAGGGGGAATACATCTACTAATATTGGCATAATATGGTATTATAATACCATTAATACCAAGCTTAAAATTATTATACTTATATAGTATTTGATTTTATGAATTAAATTTAAGATTTCCGAAACTAACAAATATCAAGTCAAGTTTGAAACTTGAACGGCAAGGTTTTCAAATTTATTGTACACGACCTCGTAGACTTCTTTTACCCAGAAAAGTGATTGTTGTAAGGCATTTAACGGTATTATAATTCTCTTGATATCAGAAATATATAACTGGCGGACGACATCTAGAATGAGGGATGAGTCAAGAAGAGTCAAGAATTGAAATAATTTTTAATATACTCTACTCTAACTTCGTCGGACGTTCCTATCAGATTTTTATCCTAGCATCCACACCTAATAATACCTTAGCTGCTATCTGTCATCGTTCTTGGGTGGACACATAATTTAGATTTTATCTAAATCATAGACTCGCCAATCGCTACTACGATAAAAACATCATTAACGTACCGTAATGCGGGGTAAAATAAATAATTGATAATGTAAGAAAAATCTACTCACAGCGAAATAACCTCAAATAACGTTCGAAAAACTTTTCCTATAGAATTTGGATAGCTTGAAGCAGAATTCAATGTATAAACCTATTCTCGGTATATTTTCTTCTTGCAATTCATAAGAGTTGTTACAGGAAGCATTCAAAAAATGCTATATTTTTCATTAATAAATAAAATGATCATGTACCAATCAATTTCGCGGATCTAATTTTGGAAGCTTTGAAACGGCCCTGATTTTAAAATGATGTTTAGCATTTTAAATAAGTTGAAAATTGAAATTTATTGAGTAAAATCTCCGCAATGAACAATTTACCCCTGATAACAGTATCATTCTCCGAAAATCACCGCTGCTTGCACCAGCTCGAAGTTATCCATATCTAAATTGTCACCTTTATAATAATTGTACAGTAATTCATCACCGGCCTCTGATGACTTGTTTATCACAAAACCGCGGAGTCGAGTGCGGAACGAGACAAACAAAATTTCATAGCCTTGCACTAGGTATGTGACCCCAAAAATTGGCCTCGCGGTGATTATGCGTTCCCATTCCTTAGACCTGTCTTCCCCCATCTCACTTGAGGATATGCCTTGTCGTTTATGTTTTGATGAGTGTGCGCTTATCTTGATATATTCTCGAATAATGTGACTGTAATTACATGAAAAATCTAAAAGACTTCCCGCGAGATGCAATGATACAAGAAAACAGCTTATTGTTGTGATTCGCTTCGGTTTGTATATGTGGCCCCTAAGTGAATTTCTTCACCACGTGAGCGAGTGGGTGGTATGCGTAACGAAGTAGGCGCACTGCGTTACACGTGTTTTACTTTTCCAACCTCACACCCTTGCCTTTTCGCGAGCTGTAGTAATTCGATGCACTTCAAAAGAGACGCACAATGTTGTTTGTAGATTTCTCACGAAGCCATTCAGTTCCAAACGATCTGATCTCTTAATGGATGCGAAAGCGTGCAGTTGTTGTACTTATTGATGCGTGTGGGAATGCACCGTACACCCGCGCAATACTGACGGCCAATCAATTGGTTGATCTCATCATTTCCGTTGCTCGTCGTGATGCCGCACTTGTTGCTAGGCAAATCGCCATAGCCACACAGAAGCCAACTGTTTTTGATCGTCGACGACCAACGAACCAATGACGTGTGTTGAACAATTTCGGTACCCACTTGACACGGTATCCTTGAATTTCTTCGACACTCGGATTGAGTGCAGCTGTGAATCGAACGGGTTCTAGCGGATCCGACCATATAACCAACAAGAGCTGTTCTACCAAAAAAGCGGTTTTCCTTAAAAAGATTACTGATGGCTCCGATGGTCGCTTAACCGTTTGAAGTGTCTCAAAATGGTGCGCGTAAAGTGGACCTGTCACGAGCATATTCGAAAGTCTCACTTGGCTATGGTTTAATTCATCAAAATCCCATATTCTACAAAAAATAAAACCATTAACTGCATCATTCAGTGGAGGTAGATTTAGCTTGTATCGCAGATTTCTATCTGTTTCAGCGTTGGCAGTCGAGCAGAAAATTTCAGTTTCCATCTTCTTTCCCTTAGCCAGTTCAACAAGCCGTGTTTTAATGATCCATGAGACATCATCCGTTTCTAAATCCCATCATCCCATCATTATGATCTACTTCACGGGAAAGAGGAAAACGTACACGGGTGGTGGTCTTTGTATGTTTGGTATTGTCAGGTTCGCCCGGTGATGGGGTCTTCCATCCAGCACTGCAGTCTTCCCCACCGACGATCTGGAATCAAAGGCCTGACTCACTTCGAGTTCGGTGGAAACCGGGTGTTCTGCCGTAGGGCCTCCGAAGTAGATTTCTGTGTAATTAAGGTGTATATCTATATACATTTGAAACGACCAGTGTAACAACACAAATCATATTTTGAACTGTTGTTCAACAAACGTTCTCTGCTCATCTGGTTCGTATCTCTCAACCCACCGCCTGTACGTATTTGGGAATAACATCGTCTGTGGTATGTAGAGCGCTAGGTGGCCCCTCTATGGGGTTTTCATTTTCCCATCGATTGAATGACTGAATAGAAGAGAGAACGAGAATGAATGAATACTGTTCAATCGAGTTTAGTGCCAAGCACAGATAGTTGTAACAGACGTATTTTAAGAATTATGTTCGATGTTCGAACAAAATGATAGCATTTGGACCGTTCTACAGCAACTTAAAAGATGGAGTGATATGAAAAGTTGACATTATTTAAAGTAATTAGAATACAACTTTAGCTATGCCAAGAGGTTACAATTTATATTATACACTGAAAAAAATCTTGTAGTAAAAACCACCATATTACCCGACTACTCCAATTTTCAAAACTACCATGAAATTTCAGTCAAATTTACTACGTTTATGGTACAACCTTCAACATTTGTGGTATATTTGACAGGCCTCATATTGATATCAACCGCACCATTCTTGATCTCAGGTGAAAATTGTTGGTGTTTACGCATAATTCAACCCTCGAATTATATAGCTTGATCCAATTAGTATTTGGCCGCACAATATGAGACAATTATTTGCCAAAAAAGTACATAAAAAAGCGGTTAAGGTTTCCATTCTGCTGGGAATGTTCAAAGGAAAAAAAACAATGAAAAATTATTCATCAAAATTTCGGATGAATTTTCGGACTTTTCGCTTAATACTAGCCATCATTTTTTGCACAGTAGAGCTGTCAACTTGATCTGGCATCTTTTTTTACCACTTCTACAAATCAGTTTTTTTTTTTTGTTTAGTCACATTTTTTCAGTTTGTTTTTAATAATTTTCGAAAATATTTTTCTATGGGACGAAAATTTGCACAATTTGGTGGGTTGAGAGTTTTTTCAATAACGTCAATATCATTCTGGTTATACTCTCCCATGACATCCCGGCTGTAATGGCAGCTGGCTAAGTCAGACTAAGAAGAACTTTGCCGGACCGTCGTGCGATTGAATCAATGGGAAATTTCGCTTCTGAATACACTCCTCTTTGTATGCCTGCCCACTCATAGTCGCTCCAGTGATGAAAACCTTCCTTTTCTTTCCACAACTGCAGATGCCTGACCAATTTGAATTTGCGTTTGGCAAGGTAAAATTTGCGTCCCGGGAATTGTGCAAAGTCCATTTTAACATATGTTTCATCGTCCATCAAAATGCATCCGTTGTATTTCGTCAGAACTTGCTCGTACAGCATTCTTGCGCGGCGTTTGGTAACCAGGTTCTGTTTGGGTTGCTTGCTGGGTAATGGCGAACGAGTCTATTCAGACCACATGATCTCCATGGGAAGGAACATGGATAGGTTATGGTGGGTGGTCAGACGTTTTGGACCGGTAAAAAATACTGCAAAAAGAAGACCCTAAAATCGGTTAATCCGCTGGGTCGTCTGGGTCTCCTTGAACAATTTTAACACACGGAAAACGGTCGGATTGTCGATTCCCTGAGGGCTGGCCTGGATTTTCCACGACTGCGCCCATAGTTTTTTTTTGTCGAAGCACTTCTTGCTTGGAAGCCATCTCGATAACCACTTGACAGATTGTGACGAAATTTTGCACATGCAAACTAAACTAGTTTTACCCAAAATGTCATCAACATTCATTACGCAGGCAGTTAAAAGTTATACACAAAAGAAAGAGTTGCATTCATCAATGCATTGATCAACCAGAACCATTCTGTGGAATATCAAACAGTACAATACAAATGGAACTTAAAAGCTGGAAAGTGGTGACCGTTTGGTTGGCTGTCCAAACGTGTAAGCAATCAGAAAAAATAATACCAAATGTTTCTGATACCACAAAGCTCTTAGAAATCAACAAGAGAGCTCTTCTTACATACACTGGCCTAATGACGGGGCACTGTTCGAGCAGATATGTATCATTAGAAAAGATTGATCAAGCTCAGAATGATATTTGTCACTTCTGTACTATGGAAAGCGAGACCTCGGAGCATCTCAATGTATAATAATAGGCTTGCATAATACGTACAGTAAACAGGAATATACACTAAGGTCTTTTTTACACGTTTTTTTTTAAAGCGGTTTGTTTTCGGCGATAACTCCAGAACGGAACAACCCATCGACCTAATTTGAATCACATTTTTCGTTTTGCGCAAAAAAGTAAGCAGATGGCAGTTTCTAACAATTTTTGGTGTAAATACTCAAAATGTTAAAAACTGTATTTTGACCATTGCATGAAAATGTAACGCATGCAAACAAAATCGAAGCTATTAAAAATGCTTATGCAACTCTATTTAGTCTTTTCTACGCGGTTTCTTATTAAAAGTGGAACGTATCCCCCGTGTAAAAAAAACCTTAGTGTACTAAGAAAAGCAAGGAAAATATTTATTTTCGAACAAATTCATAAGTTTGATTCATATAAATGAAAATCAACATTCATATGACCGAATTCACGTAAGTTTGAATATTTACTGCACATTTCTGAGGAACGCTCGGACTTTTCTCTTGATACCCCAACAAACATCGGTGTTGAATTAGAGCTTGTTCAAGCAAATTTGGAGAAGCTATTCAGCTGTTTCTTCTAGAATAGCTGAATAGCTTCTCCAAATTTGTTTGAACAAGCTCTTATTCAACACCGATGTTTGTTGGGACCTCCCATTAGATTCTGCACAACTTTCTGCGTAACTTTTCGTTGTGCTGCAGACCTAATTTCTTAAGATGCCACTTAATTATTGCCCAGTATCGTTCGATAGGACGCAGTTCAGGGCATTTTGAGGGATTTTGGCATTTTTCGACAAAATCAACTTTTTCCTGCTTGAGCATCTCCACCATAGCAGAAGCGTAGTGAGCAGATGCCAGATTTGGCCTAAGCAATGGAGGATCCGTATGTATTATTTATTTATTCGTCAACAGAAAAAAAATGTTTATCCCAATGAAAACTAGATAACACTAAATTACATACAATAACTAACACATACATCTTCGGAAACCACGCTTATTAACATCAGGGGATACATTAAAATTAAACACGTTATAGCAGCTGTTGAAAACGCGACACATGCTTATCACAGGTTCGAAACGTAGGTTTCGTCGTCGAGTGTTGATGTTTAAGATAACAAGAAAAGTGGAACAATCGATGTTTCCCTGAAGCAAGTCACCAACGAAACACGCTTTGGCCACCATACGCCTCCCTTCCATCAATTCCAGGCTGATGAGCTTACACCGAATTTCATAACTTGGCAATCTGCGAGGGTCTTGCCAACGAAGATGTCGCAGAGCAAAGCGTATAAACCTTCGCTGAACGGCTTCGATCCTCTGGACTGCATTTTGGTAGAAGGGACCAAAAGCATCCGGCAGCCCAATACCCCAAAAAAGAACAAACCAAAGAGCAGAATAGTGCCTCCAGACAGAAAACGCCTTTGAAGTTCTTTCCGAAGCGGAGGAGGAACCCAACCCCCGGGGGAGGTAGCTCATCAAATCTTCCGGTCCGCTTCTAAGCATATTGCTATGAGGTACCAGGTGGGTCTCCACCGATTGCCTGTCGATCTGCCAAATTTGGAAGACGTCTGCATTGAGTTATCTCAAATTATAATAATCCGTCCACTATATCACAAAACATTGCGATTGGTTGAGCGGATTGGAGATAATGAAATCATTGGGTATAGGACCAAGTCTCCCCCGGGTGGTGCTAAATCGATGAGCTTGTATATAGTGGAAGCACAGTGTATTATTCTGTAAATTTTAAATTTCAATCTAAATTTCAGTGAGCGAGATAAGGCGCTATAACCTTGGCAAATTATTGCCAGACTTTTGGTTCAAATGCCAAAAGTCCACCCACAGGCAAAAGGAGCATGAACTAATCTTTCTAGCATCTATGCTTCCAACGATAAATACAAATTATCACTTTATTTAACTCCATATGGAAGCGTTTAGTACGGGTGCTCCACGCTTTCTTCCTTCCCTTGATTCGAAGTAGTAAAGCGATTTCAGACACTCTTTCTGGAATCGCTCTATTTCTTGGAATCCTCTCTGCGGTACATGCTACGCAGTTGGCCTGGCCGGTGACAAGAAAAATGATGTTTTCAAGAAGTCGTCATTTTCCAGGATGCTTTCAAGAATTGGCTGCGTTAGTGTGAGATTAGATTAGATTAGAGAAGCGGAAAATAAACTCAACCCGCGAAGAGTTTTTAAAAAAAATATAGAAAATGTGGTTCCCGAAAGACGGTTTGGATTCGAGCATTACCCCCAGACCCTTGACTGTTTTTCCACGTTTCCAGCGTTTTCCGCGAAGGATGTACGCGGGGAGATACATCGCACGTTTTCGGCCAAAGGAGATAGCCGAGCATTTGGATACATTTAGTCGTCGAACACTTGTAGTTCCTGCTGAAAAAAATCGGCGTCTTCTAGACATTTTATGACGTAGTACAGCTTTCGTCCGCGTAGGATAATTTCAGGCATCTGAGGACCAAGTTCACGTCGTTCATCTATAACAAGAAAAGGAATGGGCCAAGGTGGCTGCCTTGCGGAACGCCGGATGTTACTGAAAAGCTGGACGAGGTATAATCTGAGATCTTCACAGACATAGTTCTACCAGTGAGGTAAGAGCGGAGCCAGTTCAACAATTGATCGTGAACCCCCATTATCTCGTATTTGGAAATTGCAATCTGATGGTTCATTTTATCGAAGGCCGCAGAGAGATCTGTGTATATGGCGTCTACTTGATGACCGCGTTCCATTTCACGGATGACGAACGATGTAAATACGGTGAGGTTGGTCGCCGTCGAGCGCTTGGGCATAAAACCGTGTTGTTCAGGAGAAATAGTATGTGAATAGTCATGGACCAGCCTTTGAAGAACAATTAGTTCGAATAGCTTGGATACAGCACTTAGTGCAGCAATCCCACGATAGTTGGTGACGGATCGTTTGCATCCCTTTTTGTGTATTGGGAAAACAAACGACTCTTTCCAGCATTCAGGAAACTCACCGGATGTTAACGAAAAACTGAAGACCATAGCCAGGGGCACCGCCAGTGTGTTAAGGCAACGTTTCAGGAGAATTGAAGGAATACCATCAGGACCGCATCCAGTTGAGCTTTTCATCTGCTTCCCTGCTGAAATCACCATATCACTATGGATAGTGAGTGCAGAGCCAAATACAGACAAGCGGGGAACATTGCTAGTAGCCGCTTCGAGGCCCTCGGCATCCAGCATTTCGTCGCAGAAGACACTGCTGAACTGCGTACGGAACAAGTTGGCGATATCCGTGACAGAGTCAGCTTCGTGAGTGCCGTCAGTCATGGTGGAGGGTAGACCGGTTTCCTTCCGTTGTTCATTCACGAACCGCCAAAAGGTTTTCGGTTTCGTTTTGAGACGGCTCTGCAATTGAGACTGATGTGAGTTGTATAAGCTGTTATTGAGGTGTTTGTAGTCGTCGTTGGCGCGTGCGTAGATTGTTCTCGTAGAATCGGTGCGATATTTGCTGTGTTTCCTCAGAGCAGCCCTTTTAACTCGTTTCAAATGTTTGAGGTCGGAATTAGACCAAGCAGGTTTGGGAGGCTTACACTTGAGTTTCTTCTATGATTTCGGTAGCTGGGTAGAAGCCGGTTTTTGATGCATTCTTTTCGGTAATTTTCACACGTTGTGAAATATGAAGAACTCGTCAAGCCACATGGGCAAATGGCTTGCCACACGAAAACCTTTTCCCCAAATTTTTCAGTTCGAATGTACATCATCAGGCACATCTGTCCTCTGCTCAGCGTTGAACAATTGCGGCCCCGGAAGTGTACTGGTATCCAAATTGACGTGCGTCTCGTCGTCTTTCAATATGTACCGGTTCGGCTTTTGGGGGAGAACGTCATACAAGTTCCGTGACCGTGTTTTCGACTAAGCTTTCTGTGAATCTATCCTTTTGGGTGCTTTCTGCTTTTTGTAGGTTTTGATATTGTTACGCTTTTTGATATTCTGTACAGTTCCGACGCTAATGTCCACTTTTTTTTTTGTAATTTCACGAACGGAATACGGTTTATACGATTCCAAAGAACGTACTGCTGTCAGCTCCTTTTTCCGATGCCCTCTTTTAACCTCCAGATTTCTGTAAATCTTCAAGAGAACACGTTTCTCTAAACTTCTCAACAATCTGGAACATTGCAGATTTAGTGCACTTCACGCTTTTTGCCAATTCTCGAAACGACAACTTTTCGGAGAGCCATTTGTGCAGAACTAATTTGCGAGTTGATAAGCTGATCAGACCCATCGTTCGAAATTTCTCACCTTTTTTTCGATTATTAAGGGGTGTTGCCAAAGTAAACAGTGTTTTTAGACACTGAGCGAAAATTTAAATTTTAATCCTAACCCACTATTTTCAATGAACATTCCTTAATCAATGGATGCAGCAAAAAAAGAGTTTAAATACCTTTTTGGAATACCTTAGTTGAAATTTCTTTTAAGGAATTGAAAAATATGGGGAAATAAATCTCGTTTGTTGGCGAGTGAAATTGTTGTTTGCATTGGAGTACATTTTAGGCTATGTTTTACATAGTTGCCACTGATAGAATTGCGTTTTAATGTTA
Source organism: Aedes koreicus (assembly GCA_024533555.2). Classification (NCBI taxonomy): domain Eukaryota; kingdom Metazoa; phylum Arthropoda; class Insecta; order Diptera; family Culicidae; genus Aedes; species Aedes koreicus. The sequence continues at coordinate 909,493 of JAHHFK020000291.1, read as the reverse complement.
TCATTGATAATAAAAACAAATTTTGATAATTGTGGTTGATTAGGGGCAAATCAGCATACCAACCAATCTAGAACAAACCTGCTGTTTTGTCATTAAATTGTTGTTAACATACGGTACATAAACACTATTTACAGTGATTGTGTCTCTCACCAAGCTTAAAAAAAATATGTGGCTTATGAATAGTATTTTATTGTAATTGTTACGCTGAGAGTTATTTGTTTTGTTTGTATGTGACCTAGACACCTATTGAGTTACAAAATCCATAATTAAGTAGGGTGCGATGAATATCGTTATAAATCTTTGTGGTTTAGAAATCGGAAAAATAACCTTTAATAAAAACACTTCAGTCTGGAAATTAGGCGAACTTACAAAACAAAAACTCTACAAAATTGCACATGTTGTGAGATTCGCCCTCCCGCCCTGGAAGCGTATACATATATCATTAATTTGAACATCACCAAAGAGCAACAGGAGAGCTTTGGAACCTCAATAGGACAACCAATGCAGAAGCAAATGCAATGATGCACCAAACAAATGAACGCTACATTCGTCATCAAACAACTGGCAGCGGGAACGTAAATTGTCCAACAGTTCATCTGTTGGCATCTGTGCCATCTGCCAGCGATCAATTTGTTGAGAGCGCAGAGAACGAAACGGTGCTGCTCTTCGCTCTCTCGCAAGGTGCATTCGATTCGATCATCAGCGCCCGAAGCGTCTAAGCATTCAATTTTCAGTTCACAGTCAACTTTTGAAGCGTACGGAAGAAGAACGAAAACGTGCAAAAGCCGTCCCACGCAACAACCAAAACATAGTAAACGCGCACACGAAAGAGCCTTATTCCTGGATCCCGCCGTGCATTCTGAAACCGAAACCATCACGTTGAAAGACGATCAGCGAACCGCGTTGGACTCCTTTGTAGACAGTCTGAAACCGGTAGTGAACGAGATGCATACCTATCCAAGTTCTCCAAATTCCTCTCAATCAGAGGATGATGCCGCGACTAAGATCCAGGCCGGATTCCGTGGCTATCGGGTACGAAAGCAGATGCGCCAAGGTCGCAGTGGTGGCCCAGCAGGAAGTAGCAGTGTCTCTGGAGCTGGCCAATCAACGGGTTCTGTTGGCCAGCAACGGTCACCTAGGGTGACCAAGAAACCGACTTTGGAGGACAATTCGGCAACCAAGATTCAGGCAGGCGTACGCGGCTTCCTGGTACGTAAGCGACAGAAAACGGCAACCGATGCAGCTACCAAGATCCAGGCCAGCTTCCGTGGATTCAAAACCAGAAAGGACTTGAAATCGACCGTCAAAAAGGACAAGTGAAGTGGCGATCTTTAATTCGATCTAGAAGCAAGTTCAACGCGTGTGGGAAAAAAAGCCTGTGTAAATTTTTAGACAATAACATCACGAGTTGTAGTTGTGTAGATTTTTGGTAGGCTTAGCGAGTATGTGTATGAATAGTGAGATAAATAGTGGCGTAGATAGAAGCGATTCAAGGGGAACTGGAACATGGCAAACAACATCAGTTTTAGGTTGAACCAGTTTCACCGAAAAAAATCAATTGCCTACCTACTGCGAAGCGGTGCTATTGGTCGCAAGCCTGCTATGGTGATGCTTGGGTAGAAAATTCAGAAAAAAAGACGATCTAAGTGAAAGTAACTTGATCGAATAGCGAGCATTTCGTCAGATGCTAGAAGAAAATATTCATTGAGCAAGTGGAGGAAAAAAAATCGAGTGCTTCCAGTCAGGATTTTTGTGATCTGTTTCTGTTTTTGAGCTGGTCCACCTCAGCGCCGATATACTACACCGGGCCACTCCTGCCGAGAAGTTGGAGGGCAGTGCCTTCTGCTCAATGCTAAACATAGTACATTTATTCGATGCTGTTGCAATATCCACACACTCAAAAAAATCAATTTGAAGGCATTTTCACACAATGATTGATTTTACGGACAGAAACGCATGGCCAATAATCTTTAACCAACGATAATGGCCGTAACCACCTGAACCAATCGGCACAGTAACCTTCTATTAAAAATGTGTTTACTTTCATATTAGTATATCTAGCTCATTTTCCATTATGTCTGCTTTCATGAAAGTAAAATAAAATAAAAACACCAATCTTCTAGTCTATAATTAGTTGCCCGATATCTCGATGGGAGGAAAGGTGTATCACGGAAAACATGTGCTATACTGTGTGTGCTCGAGTGGTTCCCATTCGTTTGGATTATTATGTTTTGTTCGTTCATTGGCAGTAAGAAATGCCTTCTCAACTATGAATCTTGTTTGTGTGTCGCGATCGTTTAACGTGCACAAAGAGGAAGATGACGCGCCCTTTTTTTGTGTGTGTTGTTATTCATTTAATGGTAAAAGTCACATTGCAGCGTGTAATACAAATTTCATAAATTTGACTACTTTTCCATTCGGCTCACCTTAATTAGATCTACAGTAAAATCTCGAGCATCATTTTCTAAAACAGCAGTATCGCTAACAGATGGGGTTTATTTTTTTAGGTGTAGTTAAACTAGCTGCTAGGTATGGACTTAGATTACTATTTAGACAATTACAACTGACGTTTTTTTTAATGCCTATAAGAAGTAGCGTAGGTGTATGAGCAACGGTGGCTAAGAAATAGACAATAAGATAATAACATCAAACTGTGCTGTATACAAGTATTTAACTTTTATAAGGAACTATTTTTGAAAACCCGTCAATAAAAGTATACCTTTTAGCCTACTGCGTTTGATTGCATTCTTCTTCGAAATGTGTGAGTCACCATTTTTATGTTGCGTACAGCAATGGGTTGCTTTGTTATGAAATTCATGGTCGTCGAAGGGTGTGAAGCAACCGAACTCGCTTAGCTGTTGGAATGGAACCGTGTTGATGCTTATCAGTTTCCTTATTTCAAAGTAAACAATAATATATTATACGATGTAAACCGCTTTGGAAATAGGTACGTCATTCAGATAAAGTATAATATAGTTATGCTTTCCGTTCAGAACATCATTGTGGACCACTGGAATAGCGCCCTTGATCCCAACACCTCCTTCAATCAGGGAGCCAATGATAATTGGAAGTCATTCGAGAAACGACGAAATTGAGTGGCGATTATTTTCGGAAACGCAAAAGGAAACCAGTTTACCTAGTTAACACAATCAGAGTAGTTGTTGATTTTTAAATGCTGGAATAAAAACCGTTCTGTTGCGAGATAATATTAGTCGCAACGCAATTTGAATCACATTAATGCTTGATTGCTGCTCTACCACCTCACATTGTTTACGATGATTAGGCTTAATGTGAAAATCTCATTGCAAGAAGGGAAACTTTCCTCAATGTTTTAATTCGAAACTAACATCTTATTGAATATTTAAACGAGAATAATTGTGAATAAAATACAAGCAAACAGATCAGAACAAATGTGCCTTGAAATTCCAGAATTTAATGGCTTACTCATGGTAAACTCTAGCTTCGAAAGACTAAAAATTTAAGAGGAATAAATAGCAGAGGTTTCTACAGCGACAGTTGTTGCTGTACACTTGGTTCATTGTTTGAAGATTCACATTTAACGAGTATTAGCACACAGAAACATCAACCATTGTTGAATGTAACCACCGTGAATAATGGGCCGTATGAAGAAAAAGTAGTAATCCACAATTTACTAAAAATTTTGTAGTATTTACTACTTTTGTAGTAAAACGGTATGAATAAAAGCAGCTTTACTTTACTACAATTTTCGAACTTACTACTTTTGTGGAACAAGTTTTGGTTATGGTATGAATAAAAGCAGTAAATACTACAATTTTATTTGTAGTCTGGCCTAGACGTTGCTACAAAATTTTGTTTTCAGCGCGTGTGTTGAACTACTTATATTTAAAATTCTGAAAAATGGCTATGTTTATGAATTTAGACGACTGTCGCCAGAAAAATTATGTGAATAGGCGTAACACGAATAGTGACAACTATAGAAGTTTGTATCGGTTTACAGAAGATAATGTTGAATGGCTAACCGAACATTTCTTGGTTGATAATAATGAGACTCGAGGAGGAGCTGTAAATTGTGACCGGAAAATGCGAACATTTCTTCGCTACATTGGTGATCCTGGATTCCAGGTATTAACCGTACAAGCAATGCTCGTTTGGCATAGTGATTCATGCAATTGTGTTTGATCATCCTGCTATTCCAGGTTAGCGTAGGAGAGGTCATCGGAATCCATCAAACCACGGCTTGTAAAACTATATGGGATGTGTGCCAAAAAGTTGCAGTAAAATCAGATTATTGGATTCAATTCCCTAACACAGTGGAAGCTATGAAACAAGAAGAAATGTTATGGTTTCAAAATCATTCGTTCCCCCACACAATTGGTGCTATTGATTGTACTCATGTGCTAATAATCAAACCACATGAACATGGAGATGAGTTCATCAACTGGAAAGGACTGGCTTCCTTTAATATCCAGGCTACATGTAATAGGAAGGAATTGTTTACCTCTGTAGACTGTTCATGGCCCGGCTCTGTACATGATTCCAGGATTTGGAAAAACTCGGCTATTTATAATATCATGTATGAAAATGCTTATGGCACGCTTCTGTTAGGAGACGAAGGGTATGGAATCGCTCCATGGATAATGACCCCTTACCGTAATCCACAAACACCACAGCAAACAAATTACAATAAAATTCACAGTCGCGAACGGGTCGTCATTGAACGTGTAGTTGGGCAAGTCAAAAGGCGTTTCCCTATTCTGAACTCAAAAATTCGTTTGAAAACCGACAGAGTTCCTACAATAATACTAGCGTGCTTTGTACTGCACAATGTGGCCAAATTTCTAGGAGAACAAGACTTTAAAGACAACGCATCTGAAGTACGTTTGCAGATTCCAGCGAATGAGAACCGAAACGATACTATAAAAGTCTGAGGTGATTCACGTCGAGATTTGATTTCAAACCATTTATTTGACAGATCCGATATGTAATAGTAATGCAATAAAATGGTAGGTACTGTTCTTTTGAATTCAATTTCCATTAATGGAATCGTTTGCGGTGGGCGTTCGCATGACTACAAAATTCTCGATTTTGACCAAGGTTTCTTCCATGCGCGCACAAAGTTGATTTTGTTTCTCGAAAACTTCCAACTGCTTTATGAGTACCAGTCTTTGGAGCTCTGGGGTACTCAATCCGAATGTTTCCCGAGTCTCAAAGTCATGCTGCAATAAATCAAATTGAATGCATAAGAAATTATATGTTTTACTATAAAATTCATCATTAGGTACCTGGTTTATATGTCGTTTTCGTCTTATTGGTGCCACTGGAGTTGAAATTACAGGGGAACTTCTCAGAGAGACGATGGGTATCGCATCGTCGTCCATATCTAACGATGCTCTCGGAACAACGTCTGTTTCATCACAGTCGTTTACTTCAACTGTGCGCTGCTTTGAAGTAGACGCTCCAGCTGAGGCTCCATCTGTAATAAATAGTTTTTTTTTTTTTTTTTATAAATTCATGAAAGTATTTAATCTTATAAATTATAAATATAAATATAAATAAACTATAAATACTTACACGATAATTTAACCACCGCAGGGTTTTCTGGCGCCCCCATCAGATTGAAGAAAAGTTTTTCGCCTTCGTTCAATTGAATCCTTTTATTTCCTGTGGCCTTCATATCGGTATTGGACTTTATGCGCGTTTTCATATTATTAATTTTTTTTGAAAATTTGTTGTTCGGAAACTTTGATACCCTTCCGAAGAAGCATAAAATCGATCATTTCCCGAACTGCCTTCTTTTTCTTGGCTTTCATTGCCGGTGTCTGAGATTTCTTCAACAGAACAGCACCACAGTTTTGCAATGCAGTGCTGAACAGAATATCGCTTATTCTGCTGTTAGATGCATCATCCAGGCACAGCTGTTGTGGGCAACACGAATCTGCATTCTCGCCCGCCGAGACAACTTCATTTTCTTCCATACATTCGTCATCAATCACTCCCGCCACAGAATTTGTACACGGAGATGCAGGTAGAATAGGCACGTTGGCGAAATTTCGGTCGGCTGAATCATTCACAAAACCGGCGAAGAACTCTTCTGAATCCAAATAATGAATATTTTCACATGCCATTTTGTAAAATCACCAAGTCTTGAATTAGACGTATCTCGTACCGAAAACTTGACCGGAGGAGTGAACTTGCACAGTAAACAACCGAACCTAACCAACAAAATTTTGACAGCTAAATTCTACATTTTTGTTTTCGAATGTAGTATCTACTACAATGTTCGAAAAAAGCTTTATTCATATGAAACCAACTTTACTACTTGTGGATTGTACTACAAAGTAGTAACTACAATGGCCAATGTTTACTACTTTTATTCATACGTATTATTTTTTTTTTTATTTTATTATAAAAATTTAAATATAAAAAAACATGAAAAAAAAAAAAATAATATAAATGACAAACAACCCTTTTTTTTTTATTAATTATTTAATTAATTTTTTTTTTGTTTTAAAATTATTAAAAAAAAAAAGAAAAATTATTTTTTTTTTTTTTTTTTTTTAAAAAAAAAAATATGTTTTTTTTATTTTACAAAAAAAATACTTTTCTTTTCCCCCGGGAAGACGCCTAGTTCCAGAAGGGAACAAGCCAAGCCCCCCCGCCCTGGCCCTAACCCCCCGCCCTTCCGGGGTGGCCACACAAGGCCTCTTTTTTCCCCAAACCCCCGGGACTTTATTTGGTTCTCGGGGGGCTTTTGCTTCCCGAACTTACCCGAACTTGAACACTGAGCAGAACAATAAACAAAATGGAAACTAGACAATTCGGTTCGACAAGCTACACAAATTTTAGACAATATAATTTAATAACGAGCATTACAGGAATTTATTTAACATCTAATCTTCTACAAACTTATCTTGCGTTGTGGCCATGATGAACGTTGGTCGACATACAGCAGGCAATGGTGAGTCGGGTGGTGGGCTTCACGATGATGATTTCGGCGACGGATGGTAATGGCTTTTCGATGATGGGTGAGTACCAGGAGATGGCTTCAATGACTATTGCCATTCCTGACACGTGAATACTCTTAAACCGAACGTTCCGCGGATCCCGGGAGTGGTACTTTGCGCGCACTATTGTCTAGGTCAGGAATCCAAGCGAGTAACGACACTTTTACTACTGGCAGGATACAGTCTTTGCTGATCGTCACTAGACTTTCCGAGCACCGAAAACAACCTAACCTGCTACTTCTGACCAATCACACACTGCAGTTTTTTCACCACCCTCGCTTGGTAACTTAATGTACGACATGAACCGAGAAGACCTAACGCGGCTAGCACGAACTTTTAGGGCGTGTCTTTCACTAGCCGATGTGGTGCGGTCGTTCTTGGTTCCGTACAATGGTTTCAACTTGTCCGGTGTTTTAATTATCTTGTGACGATATAGCTGTTATACACCTTTTTGGACACACTCACTAAGCTGTTCTAGCGTAAGCCTACGCGGAACTACCGATACGCCAGTTGGCGAAGCGTAAAACGGCACGGTAACAAAACAAAACTTTTCAATTTCTCAATTCAATTCATACCAACCGCCATTCCAAATTTCAGCATGTCGGTCCATGCTTCTCCTCGGTAGGCAATCCGCATAACACAAACATTTAGTAAAATATTTACATATGGCTGACTTGACGAACATTTAAATTCAAATATTAACGAAAGAATATATACAAAAATACACGCTATATACAAACTTATTTATCAAACTATCATTTAACGTCAACCAAGGGCTACTAAACATACAATAAACGTTTACTCAAACATGAGGAGACGGAGTATGAACATTTATTTTACATTTAGGCATTTACTAACAATTTTTATATATATGCAAGAAAATACAATCTTTAATGTGAACCGAATTGGCCCACGGTTCAAACAGTTCAATTGTAACCTTGTAGTTACTGGTTACAAACCACTGCTTCTCTCACTCAAATTTTGAACCCCACGGTCCCAAGCATGCTTATTTACATTGGAGCATTTCTTTCTTTCCTCAATAATATATTTTGTACTTTTTATTTTGAAGAACTTCAATTGGATGAAAACAGATATTTCGTAACAACATTTTGTAATATAAAGTGAAATTTATGTTTTGATTTCAGGTCTTCTTTTTTCACAGGAATGCTAGGTAAAAATGCAATGCAGAAAAAGCAGATGACTTAAGACAAACTAGTTTTGGTCAGCTTTAGGGTGTTGTGAAGAGTATTTCTGTTTCCGTCGCCTTTCAATCGAGTGCCGTTGCGAAGGGTAACGGATTATCTAACTCTTTTGATACCGCGGTAACATTAAATAATTTGTACGTGCCCTATTATTGTAGTCGCGGTTCAAAATACCATTTACCTTCTCAATGAATGTTCTGGCTTGGCCGTGAACACCTAGGCCTTTTTGTTTTCAAGCCAGTTTCTTCTCACCTTCGGAGGATTCGTCATTGAAAAGAAAAGAGATGTCGCAGACATAAACGAAAAATCCTCCAATCTGAGGTAAGATTCAAACAAAAGCTTCTACGTTTCCCAGTTCCAGTCTAGATTCATCCCACCTTCGGAGGATTAGATGTTGGGCGAGAAAGAAGCTCTTTTAAACCTCCGGTAGAAACTTTTTTGTACTAAAATACAATTTCAACTCTTTGGCTCCAATAACAGGCTCTTATAACAGGCTCTTAGCTAGGTTCCTCTCGCATTCGGAGGGTTAGATACTAGAGGAGTTGTAAAATTTCTTATACTTCAAGAGACTCAATGGGAACCGTTTTCGGAACATACTAGTGACTGAACTCGAGTAAGACGTACGAACGACTTCGGCTTAGTTTCGCGATTATTGGTCTTACATCCTAGTTCCTAACCCAAGATATTATCTCCTGCAAGATTGAAAGAGATAGATTTAAAAAAAATAGTAGTCGTATTTTATCTCTATAGTTTTCCCTATACGGCTAAACTGCATATGAAGGTACGAGCTCAGGGGGTACCGATAATAAAATCAAAAATAACTAACTCTACGAGTGCTCATAATTTGTTTACGCTTCCCACGCACGCATCATAGCGCTTCGACTTGGTTCTATATCCAATGCCTTCTCAGGAAAACTAGTCAAACGGGAGCTGAAAATATAAGCTGACTTAGCTCCTGCCGCTTATTTTCTGTCAGTTCTCCTTTCCATATGTGAAAGTGCATTGACCTTATCTTACCATAGTAAACGAAGACCCTTTTTACTCGTACTTTCGCTTTCCTTATTTCAGGTGCTTTAACGTTTGCATAAAAAAATGGACTTTTTTCGGACGGTGAAAAAAAAGCGAAGACAGATAATTGCTTTTGATAAATTTCCCATGGAAGGTAATTATTTAAGCGAGCGGCCTTCCGGCAGTTAACCGGAACATTCGCCATGGCGGACGAAAACATGCGTGTAGGCATGTTTTTTAGTTCTTTCTTCTTTTTATTTATCAATTCCTCCTCAGTTGTCGCGACAAAATTGTTGGAAGTAGATCTTACGCTTCAGGTTGGCCCATAAATTCTCGATGGGACGCAGCTGAGGGACGTTGGGCGGGTTCGCCGACTTGGGTACCACATTGAATTCAGCCGCTCCATCTCCTCCAACGATCGCTTCGAGGATTGGGCCGACGCCAGATCCAGCCAGAACACCGCGTCTTCGCCCTTATGGTATTTCTTGATGAACGACGCAACTTCCGGCAGGCATTTCGTAACATAAATTTCCCCGTTCACGGCCAGTCCGGAGCGAAAGATGAGCGGCTTTGACATCCGCTTCTCGCTGATTGTCAGCCACAGAAGCACCTTCTTGGGGAACTTGGTGTGTGAAATGAACCTCACCTCGGAGCTCACTTCCTTCGTGGGGGAAGTAAAATACGAAGTGCCCTGCCAGTCGTTGCCATCCAGGGTGAGATAGGTCTCGTCGTCCATCACCACCGCCATTCGCGATTCGCCGGAAAATCGAGTTGACCATCTCATTCAGCCGCTGCCGCTGCGTCATTGCCTGCAGCTCCGAAACCAGTGGACGCGACTTCCGCTTCCTGACATGTATGTTCATGTTCACCAGGTACTTTTTCACTGTTTGGCCGGTTGAACCGACCTCCCGGCCAAGCGCACGCTGCGATGTAGCCACTTTTCGATCGGTCTTTCTGTTCAGCATCCTTTGGAGCTTCTTGTCGCTCAGGGTCGTCGGCCGTCCGTAACCGGGCTTTCTTTCAATGCTCGGATTGTTGTTTAATAGTCCCAAGATGTTGTAGATGCCGGAACGGGCGTATCCGGCGTCCACAAAGTGCCGCACGATGTCCGTTTTCGACGCGGCGGGATGCCGTTCTTTGAACGCGCACACTGATGAACGGAGTTGCTTCACTGTTTGCGCCATCACGGTAAGAGTTCGACTGATAGAGCTGTCAAATTTTGTCTGCTGACTCATGGGTTACTATGATAGATGCTGCATGGGTAGTTTGGTCAGTGCGGGTGAAGGTAAACCCATGAAAAATCGGCAATTTTTGTCCATTTATTTAAATGCAAATGTTAATGGTAATGAATTTGAAACTGATTGATTTTGAATTCTTATTTAAAATATGGAAAAAAAAATATTCCTATTTGAAATATGGACTAAGCTATCGCGATCGTAACAATCTCATTTCAATTATCAGTTGTCCTTGGGTACGCCTTGCACGTTCTTGGAGTCCCCGCCTTTTTTTCCAGGCCATAAAACAAGATGAGACAAAGACAATGGCATAAAACATCCATCAACTAAAACACCCAACAAAGACACACACGCATAAATTACATAACATACATATATAAAAAAACCAAGCTTCACAAACAAAAGATTCAAAATGCTCAGATCCAAACAGCCCAATAAAATATCTCAAACATGACTTCACAACCACACCTACTACACTCAACTTTTAACTTTACTTTTTCAAATCACTGCTCAATTCCTCTAAATTAGATCCATTAAATCTCTCGTCTCCCCCTACGCTAATCATACACATGCCACACAAACCACACTGACCAACGACAACACATTCATACATTCCCAAACAAAAAATACAAAACAAACTAAACAAAAAGATTACCCAACCAACAACAACAATCAACTAAAATAACAAATTGCCTCTCGTTCACCCCCCAACTACCTCAGAACTCCACCCACCCCTCCCGTCCTCCCCCCCCCTCCCCCTCTCCCCACACCTTTCGGTACTAGTATCTTTGGCTTTGTTTTCATTCCCATGTTTTTTTTAAACAAAATTTTGGGGGTGTGTTGGTGCGAGTTACGTTATTAGGGGCAAATCATTAAGCTTGGGACCGGTGTGCTAAGGCTTGTTCATTTAGAATTGGAACAAACTTTTGCTCATATTGTGGCGCTATGTATTTTTGACATTTCTTCACGTATGTATTTTTGACATTCCGCAAATCGACTGTACTTTGTAAACAATCAACATGGAAGCCGAAAGAACGGAAAAAATTGTGCACAGTTATTTGGAAATTCCATTGTGGTCTGCATCTAGGCTAGCTAAACAGCTGAAATTGCCCAGAAATACCGTATGGCGCGTTATCAAACGGTATAAGGAAACATTGACGACGATTCGGAAGCCTCAAGCCAATCGTCGGAGTGGAACTGTCGACCGGAAACCGCGTGGTAAGATTTTGAAGACGATTAAGAGGAATCCCTATCTGTCGGACCGTGATTTGGCCAGAAATTCGGTGCTGCCCATAGTACCGTGAGGAGAACTCGACTACGGGAAGGAATCAAGTCGTATCGAGCTAGCAAACAGCCAAATCGGACCATAAAACAGAATAATGTGGCCAAAATCCGTGCTTGGAAGCTATACGACCAGGTGCTGACCAAGTTTGACGGGTGTCTTCTGATGGACGATGAAACCTATGTCAAGGCTGACTTCAGGCAAATCCCAGGTCAAAAATTTTACTTGGCAACGGCTCGGGGGGATGTTCCAGCCAAATTTAAATTTGTTTTTGCCGACAAATTTGCACGAAAATTCATGATTTGGCAGGGCATTTGCAGCTGTGGCAAAAAAACGAAAGTTTTCGTTACAAATAAGACAATGACGCCGGAACTATACCAAAAAGAGTGTCTCCAAAACGAATTTTGCCGTTCATTCGATCCCACGACCATCCCGCAATGTTTTGGCCAGATTTGGCAAGCTGTCATTACAGCAAAGTCGTTCAAGAATGGTATGCAGAGAAAGGGGTCCAGGTTGTTCCGAAAAACCTTAACCCACCCAACTGCCCCCAGTTCCGCCCTATTGAGAAATACTGGGCAATCATGAAGAGGAGACTCAAGGCAAAGGGAAAGGTTGTCAAAGACATCAATCAGATGAAGACCTGGTGGAATAAGATAGTTAAAACGATGGACGAAGAAGGTGTGCGCCGCCTAATGAGCCGTGTTACAGGAAAAATTCGAGAATTCCTTCGAAACCGTGACGAATAATTTTATCCGTATTTTTTCTTAAAAGTATGAAGAAAACGCTACATTTGTATTAAAAAAGATCTTGAATTCTATAATAAATAACTGTAATACAGGCAATTGTTTTTGTTCCAATTCTATCTGAAGCAAGCTTTAACATACTTCCACTTTCCCCCCCCTCCCCTCCCTCCTCCCTCCCCCCACACCCCACACACAACACCCCCCCCCCCCCCAGAAATTATATCCCCCCCACCCCCCCCCCCCCCCCCCCCCACCCCCCTCCCCCCCCCCCACCCCCCCAAATCCAAAACAAAACCAACCAAAACAAAAACAAACCAAACATTTCCAAAAGTACTGAAAAGCCCAAGATCATTGCAAGGTGCAAACTGCAAGGTGTACTTCGGAACTAGGGGTTCTACAACAGTGAATCAATTTCAATTCGCTAGTTACACATTGAATGTTGCTATAACCATGGAATTTTGCTTATCACCTCGATTGGATACCACTGTAACCTTGTATGTTCACATTCCGACTCGGTAATCGGATCTTTGCCCTGTTGTGTGTTATTTTCCCAATAGGGTAACGACAGCGGCTGGATATTCAAGAAGGAAATGGATAAAGTTATTAGCTAAAGAAGTACCACTACATCGGTCCCAAGCTCGGTCCCAAGCTTAATGATTCGCACCTAATAACATAACCGACACAAAAACACACTCAAATATTCTATCACAATAACACAGCGAATCAAAACAAAAACAAAGATTCTAGTACCGAAAAGCGCCAAAATGTATTGTAAGGTGAAGACTGCAAGTTGTACTTCACACCAAGGGGGTCTACAACAGTGAACCAATTTCAAATCGCTATTTTCATATTGATTGTTGGTTCCGACACCTCTGATGGAAAAGTTAGGATTACGTTTAAAAACTTTCTTCTTCCGGTCACTGAAGCTTTCTGACTTCTGTTTTCTCCTAATTCTGGCTTCCTAGCAGGCTTCAGACGTTTTCTGAACATTTTAATAACAATCTGAAATAGTTCGGAATTTGCTTAGGCGCGAGCAAAAATTTTATACACCATAACTTTTTCTTCTACGCCATTTCGGCAACTGAATCGAAAATGGAGAGAAAGAAAATTAGAACAGATGCAATATTCCGTACGAAATAAGCAGCTGGTTTGGTTGTCGAATTGAATTGCCTGCTAAAGGCTGACTAAAAGTAAATTGGTATGCTGTCAAATTGGTATGAGGTGCGTTAAAGCCCCGGTCTTTCGATCCGAGATGTGGCCAGAATGTGCAACGCCAACTTTCAAACGGTACGGAACATCCTTGCCAGGAAAGGATACAAGTCGTACAAAGCCAGCAAACATCCGAACCGGCACATGAAGCAGAATTCCGTGGCCAAAACGCGTGCAAGGCTCTTATACGACCGTGTTTTGACGAAACACAAGGGCTGCACTTTGATCGATGACAAAACATACGTCAAACTCGATTTTAAGCACCTTCCCGGTCAAAAGTTTTACATTGCGACTGTCGGAACCATTCGTCACATCCCCGATGATGACATCACAAGTTTACATCGAAGAATGCCTGAAAAAGCGTGTATTGCCGTGCTTCTGCAAGCATAGGGGCAAAGTCATCTTTTTGATCTTTTTCATAAGCTTTCTCTAGTGGAATTTAAAGGAATTTGCTCGCGTTTACTAGTGATAATTTGAAAAAAGTGTTTCAATGTTTTATTTTTTATTTTTTTAAAAGCGATCAAATGAAGTGTTACTTTTAAATTTTCCTAGTGTCCCAATCACAATCGTTCTATTTATACGCTCCACTAAATTTTAAATAGTGTTTTTTTGTTAAAGAATAAGGAATAAGTGAAAGGTGGAAAAATAAATTCACCAAATTTTAAATGTAATGCAAATGATCTACAGATCAGATACCAGTTTCGGAATTCTTTTAGATAACTTTATTGAATTCCATAAATGTTCAGGAAATTAATGATTAATTTATAGAATATATTTGTTTTAATTTTGTTTTTGTTGTTGTAAACTCGCATAATTTCCGAGGCGCATTAATTTTCGGCTCTTATCGTGCCAATATTCACCATAAAATTAAATGCGCATGATACTCTGAAAAAAAATTTGTTTTGGATAGTTTCCTATCAAAACTGTTTTGTTTTGGACCAAATTTCCCGCAACACTAGAACTTTTTTGTTAGATATTATTTATTGCTAAATGAATCAAAAGAGCAGATAATCGAACAAAGCAGACCAACAAAAACCAACCACGATACCACAGTGTGGTTTGACAGCTGTGGTCATTTGGCCGTATGCTGGTTTTCATGGCAGCCAATAGGATTTATGAAGGTTCTCAAGTGGTCATAAAATCTTACACTAGAACATTTTCAAAATCTTTATGGTCTTATAAAGGTTTTATTAACTTGGTATCACAACCGTCTATAGAGTGGGCCACTTTGTACAAATTTCGGCCTTAATGAAACATAGAGGAGGTGTTGGTAGGCAAAAGAGTTTTGAATGTAGTTTTATCAACAAAGCCGGGAGGAGTTCAATACGGCTGGAATAAAACTAAAATTGTTACTTGGGAAGGTCTTCGAAAGGATGATGGCTACCTTACATACATACATAGGAGCCGTTTTCTTTTTATGCGAAGTAGAAAATTATAATTATTGTACTAAAGGACAGCTAAAGGAAAGTAAAAGAGCTGCTGAAGACTGAGGCTTTCAAAGCTCGGCCTACCACCGAAATGAACAGTTGATTTTCCTGTTCCAATGGTGCTAGAAGGTAAGTCCTGGGCAAGATATCAACCAGCAGTTCCAAATGTTGAATGCTTCAATATATGCGTTAAGATTTTCCGGTAATCACATTCAAACGGTTTACGATTTGTTTAATATTATCTTATCGGGTTTTGTGTCCCAATCACAAGATGCATTTACAAGAAAGAAAATAGTTTCACCAATTATTCACTGAAAACGTTCCCCACTGTTCGAAGCGCCAACTAAAAAATGTGATGACGCTTAAAATTGTGCCACTCAGAAAATTTATAGAACGCTATATATCTTTTCCGGTTGCCTATCTTACCAACGGCCCGATCAAAAATGATGTTGAAACCAGGTTGAACGTTCGCTTCTCAAAATTTTCTGCGCCATTTCCTTGCGTCAGAAAGAAATTTAAATGATTGTAAACAGGCAATTTTCCGCTTCTATAAAAAAAAAATAATGTCCCAAATTCCGATCGGCCAGATGTAGGTGTCACTTTAACAAAAATACTCACACAACGACGATGGCGATGCCATGACGACAACGATGTTGATGCATCACAAACCATGCGTTCCGGAGAACCACACACCAAAAACACTGACAGGTTAACGCGCGATCCGAGTATTTGCGGAATATGATGGAGAAGCATTAATCACGTAGCCAAAACAAAGTGCATTATTTATGAACCCGGTAATTCGCCGGATGCGTAAGGCTTTGGACCATGCCACTTTCCGTGCTCGATGACGTGCAGATCTCGATCGCGGAGAAATGATCTATTAATAGACAGGACAGTTTTGACTGGTTTAGAGTGGAGTGAATAGACAGTATAGAGAAAAGCGGATGCCCGAGATATATACATACTATATGATGGAATTTTGTTTATGCGCCAATATTCTGTGTGGAATGGATTGCGAACGCTTCATGATTGGAGGCGTCTGCGTGACCAACGACTGCCAAGTGTCAAGGTTATATCTTTTCCCTACATCTTCACGGATCGCACCAACTTCAAATTTCGTAACAGGCCAACAACAACATAGGTAAACAAAACTTCCCAGCGGCTCATTCACCACACTCAATCTGGACCGAGCGCGAGACTTAATTGAGTGACAATCGGTTGAGGTCGAGCGGTCCCGACATTATTTGACCTTATCCTAAAAATGTAAAGCGTATTCATTACGAACTGACTGACTGACCATATAAATGGTGGAACTGACGTAAATAAACCTTCCTTTCTTTGGCAAACCAAAGTAAGTAGAGAGGATCATTTCAAACAATCCTAATAAAAAGCAACAAAGGGGCAGGTTCAACCAATAAAGTTTTAATGACTACTTAAACCGCAGGGAGGCCCGCTGCTTCTTCGAGAGCGTCGGTATTCTGTCGCGTTGACAGTTATTGTGCAATTGTTACGACAGTTTTTGCATCCAAAGGGACGTCACATCGACTTAGCCTGTGGCCAATCACCAAGCAGGTTGAGCAGCGCGGCTCGGTGGTTGACTAAATATCTACCTATGCAATGCCTATAGATTGAATTGTTTGTTCTCCTAAAGTTTGCTCCCGGCAAGATGTGCTGCTCGATACTGGTGGCCTGACGGCCGAGAATGACTGTGACACACTCGGACTGACAATAAATTGAATTGACGTCATTGGTGAATTTGCCGACCGTGATGATGCTGAAGGGAGATTGTCGATCCATGGAGACTAATAACTAATGCGATTGTCAACAGAATTCCCACCTCAACGGTCTGCGGACCGAAATCGGACTCACGACGAATGCAGGTTCCCGGTGCAATGCTTTGATTCTGATTATTGATTGTTTCCGGACGTAAGTGGCTTCTAAAAATAGATTACAGACAGGCAGTACCGAGTATCTCCTGCTACGAGAGAGAGTAGGAATTGTTTGATTGCATATCGCGCTCTGATTAAAGAATAAGTTGTACAAATATCGTAGGAGTTGGATGAATTTACGTCAGTGGATTTCTGTTGAATGAGCTATGTCGATTGCGTTGTTTAATTAGTTAAGAAATAAATCAATGGTCTAAGCTGCCTCTAGGTCGTTGCGTCAATGCTTTTTCATGAAACTATGATTTGTTCGAATGAGCATGTTGATATGACATGTTTCAGTTAGATTATTTTCTAATAATTGTCATTTACTACTCAGCACACGATTGGGGATAGTCCAGTATACCTGGAGAAAAGTCTGGTGTGTTCGGAGATGTTTCCAAGAACGGGGGAATTTTGCAACCTAGCGATGGAGTACTCGGCTGTTAACTGCTTGTGACTTTTAGTGCTTCCACTTTTACTGAACATGTATCCCAATGAAAAGAAATCCTAAGGATTGAGATGGTATGAAATGGGTCAAATTTTGGCTACACCACTCCTGTGTTGCAGAATCCTGTTGAAAACAGTAATTTCCGTCTGGAATCGAATTCGAAGCATGGAGTAACAAGTGATTCTTTAAAACATGTTCGATGTAGTAATTAGTGTTGATGTTTACTCCTGACTCCATGAACGGTAGTGAAAGCTTGACGTTTTATGAAATTCCATCCCATAATAGTACCATTTTAAAACCGCTGTACAGCCAACCTATCTTTGAGAACATGTACAAGCTTCGCTGCATATACTCTTTCATTCTGTTGGTTATAAGTATCTTGCAACAGAAATGTTGTTTCTTCGGAAAATAGAATATCACAATCAGCGTGCCGCTGCACCAATTCCTTGCTTCGAATCACTCGATTCTTCTTTTGTGTTTCTATTTATCCGCGAATTCACGGCGTCTTTTATACGCTTTGAGTTTCAGATCATGGGTGATGGTATTCTGGATCGACGTATTGGAAATAATCAGATCTTTGGCCATACCTCGCCCTGATTGTGTCCCATCCCTCCTTCCCTCCTACTCTCAATCTTTCCCCTCCCATGGTTCCTTCTTCCTCCCTTTCTTTCCTTTTTTGTTTCGCGTAATATCCCCCCCCCTCCCACACCTCCCTCACATATCTTCCCAACACCAACTACCCCCTTTCTTTCCCTCTTTTTTTCTCTACCACACCCACAACCCCCAACACTCACACACCCACCCCCATACCCACACCACAAAAAATCCACAAAAGGAAAAAAAAAAAACCAAACAATACAACCACCCCAAAACAAACACCCCCCCCCCCCCCCCCCTTCACTCCAAAATCATGTAATTTTCTGCTTTATCTTGTCTCCTATTCCAATCTCGATGTGGCACAATTCATCGGATATTTCATGTTATTTTTAAATATCACCCCCCTCCTCGTATTGTTGTCCTGTTTTTCTGTCTGTCATGTTACTACCCCCGCAAAGTATAATATACTTAGAGATCCCCTCCTCCTCCCCTCCCCCCCCGCGCGCTCAGCACCAACCCCATGCTAGGTGGGAGGTCGCTCTCTTTCTTTCGGTCTATTATTTTTACTTTAGGTAGCGTTTCTCCTCTCCTCCCTAGCGTATGATTGTACTTGCCACACAATCATTTTTTTTTTTTTTCACACGGCAAATAATCCACACATATTTATTGGCAAAAATCCATGTAAAATTCCACATAATATTCATTTATTCACACATAAACAGAACCTTCTGAGAAGCACAAATGAAGTTTATGTAGCAAATGAAAAGTATGGTTATGTGTACACATAGGAAGTATGTGTGGTTACCAATAGATATCATTTGTTGATTATATTGCAAAAAATCATAGATGGGACACATAGATATTATCATTGCTTTTTTCATATCATGTACTAATGCAAAAATGGTATCTGGCATCGAAAGCTCTCAATTAATAACTGTGGAAGTGCATTTAGAACACTAAGTTGAGAGAAAGCAATAAGCTTGAAATGCTAGAGAAGAAGAAGAAGAAGAAGATTCAGAAGTGATGGAAAAGATAAAGACTATTCCGTACACATAACTGGTGAAAGGAATTTTTGAACCGGGTAATATCAGCGGGTGGATAGTCATGAAGAAAACGAATATATTTTTTGGCTCAGGAAGTACTAGCACACCGGTCCCAAGCTCGGTCCCAAGCTTAATGATTCGCCCCTAAGACCGTAACTCACACAAATACACTCTCATAGCGAATCAAAACAAAAACAAAGATACTTGTACCAAAAGGTACTGAAAAGCGCAAGAGTGCATAGAAAGGTGTAGACTGTGTACTTCGGAACTAGGGGTTCTTCAACAGTGAACCAATTTCAAATCGCTAGTTGCACATTGATTCTTGGTAATATTCTACGACTGTTTATATAGGATTGTCTTTTGCATGATCTGATGCTTTCAAATAAAGTAACTTTTTTCATGCATGATCGAAATTAACCAAGCTTTGTCGAGTTTCTCTTCAGGGTTTATTGTTTACATCCGCTCAGTTGTGCAGTTGTCAGCGAGAGGTTGTCAGACTCTATCTGAGATGCTGCAAATTTTTCTATCTGCTGTTTAAATATATCCACACGCTTAGCAAATACGATGGAAAGAGATGGAACGAGATGTGCAGGAGATGGATCAAGATTTTTTCAAAGATTGATACGCTAGCGTGAGATTTTTACCCATTTAAGATTTAGATTTAGATGTGTTTCACCCCCAGGTTATCAGTTAGTACCAACCTACAAATCTGATCTGAACACGGACGTCCATCCGGTCGAGATGGAAGAAAATCAGCAAATCGTTCGCGAAAAAATGCACCTTGGGAAAACTGATGAATACAGACATTATTTTTTCCTTGAAAAGAGTAAACGGGTGTATTGCCGCCGTAGTAAATAAAAGGAGTGTTGGAATCCTCACCTTTCTGTTTTTCGCATCTACGAGCTTGTGCTCCATGACGATAATGGAACCAGCAAATCCAACGGCAAGCTGGTTTGGATGGAGACGGTATCGTTACACGGCGTCCAGGTGAGAGATTGATTGGAGCTTGCAGGGCTTGCTCAACTTCGGGAATTTCCTGAAAGAACTTCATCGAAACAGCGGGTCAACACTTCGATCAGGTGTTCCGAGCTGAAAATCGACGATTGTTCGGGGGATTGATAAATTTTGGGGAAATTTTGGGGAATTGAATCGTTGAAATAACATTAAGGGACACTTCCATAATCTTATCGGCGATCTTCGCTTGATCCTCGAGAGTTGCGGTGGGAATTGAAGTGATTATTGAACGGACGGTACTATGCAATGCACGTAGCCACAGATTTGAAAACGCCGTATCCAAACAACCATCGCCTACTAGGTGCTTCATTTCGGGCAACAAAATGCTTAGTTTTTGGTCATCAAGCGTCATTCCGGACAACAAACTGGTCAATCGCTGTGTTTCCTATGGCCAAAAATTATTGCTTTTATTGTTTCTTAGAGATCATTGTTCGCGGACTGATTACACTTTGCGATGGCGGAGTGAAAATATTTCGCGTGGGTTTCAATTGCCAGTGCCACTGAATAGAACTTCTGTTTGTCTTGTTTGACCTGGTTAACGCTACACGCGGCTTCGAGAGGCCGAGGCTGAGAATTTCGATAATAATGAAACAAAAAAAAGTTTGCCCTAGCTCACTTTTTTTTTCTTTTTTTTTTCATATAAACTGGAAAATCAAAATCCGGTTTTATGGATCAACGTTATTTTAATTAAATTGTTAACTTTAACTTTTATGATTACCAGATAAGGTTGTTAGTTTACCAAACAACATGTCTTCATGAAACTGCTACAATTTTCAAAATCGTCAATTCATAAGTTAAGTTTGAATCCCATTCAGAATCTATGATTTTCCTTATAAAAAAAATATAATTTTCTAATGCTTTCATAAGGTTTTCTTTTATATGACTTATGGAATTCAACGATGCAATTTGTCTGACGTTGCATACTTCATAATAGAAAATCTAAAATTTCATAAGGCTGGCGTATGAAAGACATAGTGCATTAAGTTGATTCATTTCCGTTCATTTTATTAGGCAATGAATATCATATTGATATGATGTGGCTAAAAAACATACGGCATGCCAATGAATTTCACTAACTAGTTGCTTCAGTGAACACTTGTCTATATGATAAAGAAATCAATCAATGAAATGATGTACTTAAAATACTCTTATTTTTTCTGTATTTTAATTAATCATTAAAAACGTTTAAGTATTAGGTGCGCAACTAAGTTCTCGCTGTTTTTTGGTGAAAAAGGAATTTTATTTTGAAAACAAAGGTTACAAACGATTTATTCAAAGTATTTCCCATCACTAGCTACGAATTTTTCCTATCTTTCTGGTAGAACGTGAATACCATTTCGATAGAACTGTTCGTCTTTTGATGCTATCCAAGAATCAAGCCATTTTGAGATGTCATCATATGAGTGGAATTGCTGACCAGTGAGACCATGTGCCATCGAACGGAACAAGTAATAATCGGATGGTGCAATATCAGGAGAATATGGCGGGTGGGGTAGGACTTCCCATTTGAGCGTTTCCAAGTAGGTTTTCACGGGTTTCGCAACGTGAGGTCGAGCGTTGTCATGCTGAAGAATCACTTTTTCGTGTCTGTGCTCGTATTGTGGCCGTGTTTCGTGCAGTGCTTGGCTCAATCGCATCAATTGAGTTCGATACCGTTCCCCGGTAATGGTTTCGTTTGGTTTCAACAGCTCATAATAAATAACACCAACTTGGTCCCACCAAATACACAGCATAACCTTCGCAGCGTGAATATTCGGCCTAGGCGACGATGTTGAAGCATGCCCGGGCAGTCCCCATGAATGTTTCCGTTTTGGGGTACTGTAATGAATCCATTTTTCGTCACCCGTCATAATGCGATGTAGAAAACTCTTCCTTTTTTGCCGCTGGAGCAGTTGTTCACAGACGACAAAAGACGCTCAACATCTCTTGGCTTCAAATCGTAAGGAACCCAAGTTCCTTGCTTTTGAAACATTCCCAACGCATGCAATCGCATAGAAACTGCTTGGCGGGAAACTCCTAATCCTGAACCAAGCTCTTCTTGCGTTTGACACGGATCCTCATCGAGCAATGCCTCCAATTCAGAGTCTTCGAAGTTTTTTGGCCTTCCTTCACGCGGGCGATCATCAACACTGAAATCACCGTTTTTTGAAGCGACGAAACCAATCACGACACGTTGTTTCACTCAGAGCAGCATCACCGTAAACTTTTTGGAGCTCTCAATATGCTTCAGCCACCGTTTTCTTCGAATGAAAGAAGAAAATCAACACTTCCCGCAAATGACGATTATTTGGCACGAAATCAGACATCTTCAAACAACCAAAATATATAACACTAAACCAAAATCACTGATTTGGCAAAGCGGTTTGTATATTTATACGCTGAGATGTACAACATTCGACCAGCACTTACTACTGGCGCCGTCTATTGCTAAACAGCGGGAACTTAGTTGCGCACCTAATACTTTAACGTACTTCAAATAATTGATTAATACTTTCGAATACTTTAATTAACCATTGTGTACGTCTGAGTACTATAAATACTTTTTAAATACTCTTCAGTACTTTAAATGATCTAAACAATATCAATTGAGCAGAGAGGTCCCAAGTCTCACGTATAGATGGCGCTTGTTTTTTTTTAAATATTTTTTTTCATTTTCAGTTAGTCTGATCTAAACACTGATTATTTCTCAGCGCAAGCTGCATCACAAACAACTCATCACACTTGCACTAGTAATTTCTTTGGTGAATTCTGACACTTCCGGAGCAATTTGGGATTAGGGCGAACATGCAGAATGTAAACGGAAGGAGAATGATGATTGTAATATTGCAAGTAGAATTTTAAATCCTAATTTACAAATTAACGTATAAATTCAAATACAATCTAGCATACAGACAGAGAACAAAGCTAGCTTCTGATTCATATATAATACTGATGGAAATTCGTTCGTTTCTTCATTGAAATTTGCTCATTTTTAATATTAGCCTGTCAATGCTAGTATGTTTGATTACGCCATTTTAAATGTTAGTCCCACTAGTACTGGAAATTATTGTATCGCCCTATACTATTCGTCTTTTTTGACATTTTCATAGGTTTCACCCAGGAGCTTTGCATTTGTGTCAACCACAAATAGATGCACCATAGTTCACATGATTTTGACAATTTTGGACTTCTGAAAATTTTGGACATCTGAAAACTGAAATCGACCAAGATTTTTCATTAGGGCCTAATTGACAAACGTCAACAATGGCTTCTTCTTTGAATTTTTCGACCTTGGAAGCTTGCCTCATTAATTTACCACAGAAATTTCGAAGAACAAGAGTCCTTTTATACGATAGAATTGGAAGCTTTTGTATTATGAGAAATTGACCGAAGAAACCACTGTTTAAGTTTGTCAGTTAGGCTCTAATGAAATATCTTTGTCGAAACATGGCCCATCAAAACCAAAGCAATGCCAAAGCACGACAGGCATGACAGAACAAATCAACTAGCTCTTTCACGCTCGCTTCGTATCCTATAATGACGTTACGATGCGCACCTATGGAAGTTTTGAATGTTTTGCATCCAACCCAACCGTATATTCATCAAATTGATACTGAAATCCATGTGAGTTACAGCGAAATCCTTAATGATTAAGTAAAAGGGAAGGAAGCGCGACAATCAACGTCAATTAATAAATTCATAAGTCGAAAAAAAATCGAATTTCGGACTAACATCATTCAAGTTACTACTAGCACAGTAGCTGGAAAAACAATTCTAGGTTTGTTTTAATTAGGGCGAATCTAACATTGAGAGATTCTCTCCGGTCTCGCTTTCTTTCGTTTGTTACATGGCGCTGTATATAAAACTTTCGAGGGAGGGCAGCAGGGTAAATGCACCCTTCTTTTTGGGGAAATGCTCCTTAAACTTTGGAAAAATGCTCCTTAGATGCGTTTGCCCGGTATAATGCAATCGGAGGTATTAACCTTCTGGTTAGCGCTTGCCGGTTGTTTTGACGGGTCTTAAGTTTCTTCGAGATTGTATAGCGAAGTTTTGCTCCGCAATCTTCTAGGTAGTTTTGACGGTTTAAATTTCATTTTGACGAGTCTTAATTTCATTTTTAAGAGTCTTAATTTCGTTTTAACGGATCTTAGTTTCGTTTTGACGACTCTTAAATTCAGAAACTTAAGACCCGTCAAAACTATAGAATCTTGAAGAAACTTAAGACCCGTCGAAACATCCGGCAAGCGCTAACCAGAAGCTTAATACCTCTGATTGCATCTAAGGAGCGTTTTTCCAAAGTTTAAGGAGCATTTCCGCAAAAATAAGTGTGCATTTACCCTTTGCCATTCTTTAGTACAGATCGAAACACAACAGTGCTGGCTAGCATGCTCTACAAATAGTAGAATGAAAAACGCAAAGGTGATTGGAATATGAATAAGAAGAGAAAGTACTAAAAGAGAGACTCTCAATGTTAGATTCGCCCTAATGAACCCCACCCCCCTTGAATTGATTGTTTAAACCTACGCAGCATACTAGCGCTCCAGGATATTAAGCCAGATGCCATCCTGGTTGAACTAAAACCCAAAAAAAAACATGATCAATAATCTTCTCCATGCAAAACGATGAAATTGAACACAACGAAAAAATAAAACAAAACAAAACATACGAACCATAAAGCGTTGCTTACATTCTGCGATATTCAAACCACGCTCAGTTATCATTTTACAGATCACAATTTTTTTCCGCACAGAATGAGTGATCTCACATGCATATTTCTACTGTAGAGTTTCCGAAGCTGGGTAAACAACTGAACAATCAAAACAAACATAAAAAAAAGCAACACTGTGGTCATTTCCCGAACGTAAAAAGAATATAAAATCACGACAGCAGAAGATGCCAAAAAAAAGCTATTTAATTACTCCCACTCCAACAGCTATTGCGATGGTGACGATGATGATGACGTTCTTTCCTCTCCATCAATATGAAAGTATGCATATTAGGATACTAATTTGATTTATTTCCAATTCCTCATGAACGACAAAAATAGGTTTTAATTTTAGAAAAATCTTCACATTTGTGCCGAAATCAACCAGATAGAAAAACAATACCGTCAAAAGTAACTACCCACCTCAAGCCGCCGCGCAGCGCCTACTTTCTAATCATGCCGGCACTCTTGATTCTCTTCCGCGTATGCTTCGGTTGTGCCCGAATCACCGACGTTTCGATCTGAACCGGCATCGTGCGCTGACGGGCGATAAATAATCTCTGTACGTCCAGTGAGGCGAACTGTCTTCCACTGTTGCTCAACGCAGCAGAAACGGCCCTCATCCCTTCGGAGGGTTCCTTCACCGCTGCACCTAAGAAAATAAATTTTGAAACTCATGAATCCCGTTGCCGTCATACCATCCTATATTCGCATGGAGCAAACTCTTACTAACTTGATTTCGACGAACTGTTGTCTTTGTTTTCTTTTTCATCCCCGGAGGTGCTACTCTTCTTATCCTCCGACAGATCACTGGACGAGATCGGGCTCTCATCGGCAAGGGCCACATTCGTGGCTGGTTCGCTGGCAGATGATTTTTTCTCGCTGGATGTGTTGTCCGATTTCCCGGAGTCTTCTTCCGGAGTAGAATTCCGTTGCATCGCCACGCCTCGAGTTAATGTCATCCGCCGAGTTACCGTATCGTACTCGTCAATATTCAAGCTGTACATAGGCCGACGACTGCTTTCAATACGCGAATCTTCGAATGAATTATCATTTCCCTCAGGACGCTTTTGATCCAACTTGATTTGGATGACGCTGTTGGGATAGTCTTCCAGGCTTTCCGTCGATTGATCCTCCGTGCATGTCTGCATCGTGCTTTGATAGTCTCTTAGTAATTTCCGCTTGTTGGTTTGAAATCTTCGATAAGAACGCTGAATTGTTGATGCAGCTTGCGCTTCAGCTTCCTTCAGTTGCTCTTCGCGTTCGATAAAATCATCAAGCGACTGATTAATCGCATTGTTTCCGAATGAAGCGTACGGTATATTAGAAGAGGTATTCTGCGAACTTCGCTTCAGGAATCCTTTGTTTGCTTGAATTGTTGTCTGCGAAGGAAGTGTGGATTCCGTATCCGTAGATGCAATTGTTTCCAGTGCCGTGTGTACGTTGTTATCATCTATGATGGTTTCCGCCTGTTCTGGGTCGTAATAATCGGAGTCTGCTACGGATACCGAACTTGCTAGAATTTTGTGCTTGATGCTGCCAATGTAATATCCATCGAACTGATCTTCTTCCTCAACATAATCTGGGTCATATTTCCGCAAATCTACGTAGCTTGTCTCCTGCCGAGCGAGGTCCACGCGTTCGGTCATGCACCTACGGATAGGCTTTTTGCGAGGAGAAGTTTCAAGCGTGTTTATGTCGTCCCTTGAATGCAACTGGTGTAGAAGCTGTGAATTTCGGGCTCTTGCAGCCATCATCGGATTGAACACCTCGCTTCCATTGTCTTTGCCATTATCTTCATTGGAAACCCCACCACCTTCAGCTTGCTCGTTTGCTTCTTCAGTGATGGGGCTGTTCTCTAAAAAATCATCGGTAAAGCCACGCTTTGCCGGTTGCCGACTGACCGAAGGAGGAGGCTCGTCCTTTACAACAACATCCGCATCATCGTCATCGTCATCTTGAGTTTTGTGCTCACTTGTATTTTCCTGATTCTCCAGCTCCGTTTTCTTCAACGAGTAGAACAATGCTTCGGCTGAGTCTTTGTTGAATGACGCCAGATCAACCTTTTTGATATCTTCCAATTCGACGCTTGGTTGTTTGATTGGAATCATCGAAGTAGACGGAGATACTTGCTTTTGGATGCATGGTTCTTCTACTACCTCTTCCTTAGACTCGCTGATTTCCGATTTTTCTGTATTCTCTTCAATACTTTCACCTTGCTTTGGTGAATCTTTTTCATCGGAACTTGGCTTAGCTTCGGCTTCATTCTCAGTAGCATCCTCGGAAGGGGGAGCTGAAGGTTCAACGATTACATCATCCACTAGATCTTCCGGGTTATTCTGCGGTTCCTCAACTGCTTCATCATCCTTTTCCGTCGAGACAGGATGCTCTGGTTCTGCGTCTTCTTCATCATTACCCATTCTACTACTGAGAGATATTTCACCGGCATCAACTGAACCATCTTGACCTTGATCACTCACTGCCTCGGCGGAGGTATCACCTTCCGATTCCTTTGCCGATGATTCTTTAGATGCTGGGTTCGACTGATCTACACTTGCATTGAGGTCAGACTCCGTTTTTTCCAGCGAAGGCTCCTTAGATATTTTTGCTGAACCAGTAGATTGTGGCTCATCTGCTGGTTCATCAATGGAACCTACCGATTCCTTCGGAACATTGCCTTCGGATAGTGGTTCTTCTGTCAATTCTACCTTCTCCGGGGAAACAGGAGGGTTTTCTTCTGCTGCAGAAATTTCAACTGAATTTGTTTTATCAAGCGATGGTTTGTTGGATGTTGACTCATCTGTTGGTTTCTCGACGTCATCTACTGAACCCTTCGGGGCACTCTGTTCAGACGGAGGTTCTTCTGCCGATCCTTGTTTTTCAGGGGAATTATCAAGATTGTTTTCGACAGCAGAAGATTCAACATTTACTTCTGATTCTGTTTTATCCAACGATATTTGTTTTGATGCTTTTGCTGAACCATTCGATTCAGGCATATCTGCTGGGCTATCGATCGAGTTTATGGATTCCTTTGGAACACTACCTTCAGAAGTTGGTTTTTCTGACGTTCCGACAGTCTCCGGTAATTCAGATGGATTTTCTTCAACAACATCTTGATCTTCCACGGAGGAGGACTTTACAGGTGGTGCCGCAGATTTTGTACTTCCTTGTATGGATTCAGCGTTTGCGTCTTCTTGTGGAGATGATGATGGCACTTCCATGGACTCGGATTTCACCGACATATGTTCGGTTTTCTCCTCGGCCTCTCCGGAAACTTGATCTTCATTTATTTCTGATTTTTCTTCCGATTGGTTTTTATCGAGCGAAATGTTCTCTGTATTCTGATGGTTCTCATTGTCAAGAGTTATTTTGTCCGCAGCTTGTTCTTCGGTTGATTTTGGGTTTGATTCAACTTCCAATGGACTAATTGCATCATTTTCAATGTTATCACCAGGGGACTTTTCTTTTGACACTTCCTTTGATTCAATATCTTCACTGTTTGATGGTCCATTAGTATCAGCTTCAACACTCTCATCCTTCGACTCTGATTCCTCCATAATTTCCGATGGATTTTCCTGAACTACAACTTCACCAACAGAATCAGTATGCTGCACTTGTACTACACCTGATGACTTTTCTTCTGTTGGTTCTTCGGTTGATTTCTCATCGACACCAGGAAGCTCATCTACAGACGATTCCTTGGGGGAATCAATCACGTTAGCATCCTCGATAATCTCTTCTTTCGTTTCATCCGGGTTTGATTCTTCTTCAGTTGGTTCTTCAACAATGGGTTCCACTTCGGAAGCTACCGACTTTTCCCCTTCAGAACCTGGTTCTTCAATTGGAACGTTAGGCAGTTCTTGCACCGTTTCTTCAACTTCGAGAGTAGAGTTGTTCGCATCGACAGTATCAACACCTTCAGCTTGTGCTTCACTGGAATCGTGATTTATATCATCAGAACTTTTCTTCGGGCTCTCGGACTTCACTTCAATTGATCCATTGACTACTGATTCCACTTTCTTTTCGAACGAATCGTTGACAGGTAAATCTAATTCGTCGGGCGTTTTCTTTTGTTCTAAAGGTGCATCTACATCATCCTCAGACTGAATCGTTCCATTCGCTGGAGGAATATCTTCATCCAGTGCTTCCGGTTCTCCGACAACTTCTCCAATCACTTCTGCGGTACTAGGAGTACTTCCATAATCTTCACAATCGCCATGTTTGATTTCTTCTCCGTCTTCATCGGGAGGATACGAGTCCAAATCTTCACAGTTAGTAGGTTGTTGCAATTCCACTGCCAAATCAGCTTCAACTTGCGTTTCAATCGCTTCACCAGTTTCCCTGTCAGCTTCGTCTGATTCTATCACAGCATCTTGTAGCACACTTGATACTGCATTCGCCGCGGTCATCGAATCAACACTCACTGTCTTGTTGATTGCTTTTGATTCTTTCGGTTTCTGATACTCTTGATGGGCTTGAACTTTCACCATCGTCTCTTCTATCAACTCCGGACTGTCTTCTTTTATTGCATCCATGCTATTGTGTCGAGAGTCCTGTCCATTTACACTCGATTTGTTATCATCTTCAACTTTCAGAACCTCTGCCGATTCTTGTTTTTCCACAGATTTAATCGAATCTTTGGATCCTTGTTTTCGGATACGTTTCTTTCGGCGACCTCGAGTAGCCAAAGCGCTGCCTCCACTATCATCGTCCCCATCGCCTGCACTTGCCGTTCCACTTCGCAGTGCCATGCCTCCGGCCGAACTCGGAATATCACCTACACTCCCGGCACTAAGGCTACCACCATCATGGGCACCGCCTCTACCACGGCACTTGTCCTTGTAGTCGGAATAAACTTTGTACGCGCTAAAATGCTTATACTCTCTATCCAGTTCTCCATCCCTATCACGGATCAAATTTTCGAAATATTCCGCCGCGTGGACGTAAATATTTTCCGGATTTTCCTTGATGACACTTTTTGCCAAACCACGCATCAACTCCGGCAGACCATCCGGGACTTTGGGAGTTGTGATGGGCATTGTTAACACTAGAGCCTCCGAGCACTGCTCTAAAGAACTTCCACTTTCAACGAAATCTCAAACCGCAATGAGTCGACGGTGTGAAAATCCAGAACCTTTTCAAGAGTCAAGTTTTCCGCGGTAACCAACACATAATTCTATAGATTGGATAATCGATAAAGGAAGAAAACGGGACCAATCCTCGAGGGGTTGTACATATTTGCATAGCAACGTTTATGGAGCCGAAGAACCCCTTCCAGGATTCGACCCATGATGCCTCATTAAGTTTCAAGGGTTAGATGGCCGTTGCCCGGGTTACCTCCGAGGAACAACAAACATCCAGAGCACCGTCATCGTCGTTGTTGTTTTCTTATACTTTGCTGAGCCATGTTTATGCATGAGTTGGAAAAACGGTGGTCAAGTGGACAATCATATTGGAAAGTACGACCATCCGCGGTGAGGTTAAACAGAGGAAAGGGAGAGGGTATTGAGAGGGTGCAAAATACCGTCACATCTATACATTAACTACGGAGCAAAGACACACGCCACAAGCCGCGAGAGGTCAATGTTTAGTAGGCGCTGCAACACGCGTTGTGCCTAGAATAGTAGGCTCGTGTTTGTTTGTTGTCCATACATTTTTGATCGGGAGAGGAAGTGTTCCATAGAAATTGTAGGTATGCCGTAAGAAAATATTGAAGAATTTACTGCTTTATGCTGCAAGTATTCATCAACAAGCAAGCAAGCAAATAGAACAACAATGGAGGCTCCAATCTCATCTCATTCAATAATCTCAAAACTCTCAATCGTGTGAAGCTAAACAGTGCAGAAATAATTGCGAGGATCAATTTATTAGACAAATTCTCGAGTACTTTTTCAAACGGACGTATCTGAATTTTGTAAACATTTTGATTCAAACGTAAATTTCTCAAAACTCTCAAATTTCATGACGTACTGAATAGACAGTTGCTAAGGGAATTGCTGAAGAAAGTTGTAGGGTAAAGAACTACATGGCCCTAATCGCCAACTGCTGGGCCATAGTGCCGAAAACGGTAAATTTATCTGTGATCTCAACATTATCAATTTAACATATCTTAAAGTATGAAATTCTTTTGATATGCCAATGCTGCTCCATGACGCATTTCAATTTGTTTTCGATCAAACGAGTCAGCGGACCAAGTTTGCAAATAAGAAAGGATGTTGAACTCTACAGTCTCTATCAAAAAGTGAACAAATTTGAAATCCATCTATATCAGAAAAAAAAATGGTTTTGATAAAACCCGTTTGAAAGAACGGGATAAAATGCTAGTTGTACTAATAGGCCAAGAACTGAGTCACCCAAGTAACCACAAGCATTATATTATTGCACTTATTCAACCCAAAATCAACATCGCTAATGCGGGATCGCATCAATTCAACAGTTGTCAAGCAATGAAGCGTTAGATTAGCTTAAGAATGTAGTGATGCATTACCAATGCAATAATGCTACTTTAGCAATGTCTTATGGCATTACAAAAAATATATCATTAGTTCGATCTTAGTGGGGCCCTTTTCAGCTTTAATCCTACTTCAATGATACACTAGACGTAATACATATGCCCTATATATGCAAGCTATTACAGCCTCGTGGTTACTTGGGCAGAAACCGTAGTATTTTGGAGGCAAGTAAGTAGTATTTAATGAGGAATTTTATGGTTTATTTGTTGTTTTCGCTGTATTATACAGTTATTACTTGAGGCATTTTTATTTGTCGATGATTTTTAGTTCTGGTAGCTTATATTGGCCAAAAGCTGTCTTCAAATTCATCTTCATTTGCGTAAAGTTCTTCAATAACTGGTTCAACTTCAGCTGGTCCCGGCTGTTCTTCAAAATCCAAATAACAACCGTAGGTTGCTTTGCAGAAATCAAGCTCGAATCAGTCACCTCGTCGATGAAGCATACTTCTCTACTTAAAAAAAGAAACATTTCGACACTTAACATTAGGACTTAACATTCACATTAGGAAAAAGTTACACATTGTGCATCAAGGGCGAAAAATGACGAATGACTTTGACTCGCGTTGCGTTCGTAAGGGAGTATTTCGTAGATTGCATACTGGAAGCTCAGAATTGTCTCAATGCGCGGTGCTAGTGTGTAAGTAAACCCAGGAGTCCAAACTAGGAATGCGTAACTATGTCTCCCTAAGAATCTGTTAATAACCATTTAGATTTGTAAGCAAACGAGGAATCCATCTTGCATCGAGTTCATAAAAATGAAGCTATCAAGGATTTACCCGATATCCGAAGATTTTAAGACTAAAACCGCCTAATAAGATCTACTGCCTATAATTTGAAGATGAGAAAACTTTTATCACTTCCTCAGATCGAAAAACCGAGGAAATTCGCCATCGACGCCTACTCTCCTGTATTGGTTAACAGAACTATCAGAGTGAAAAGTAAAGTTCTGTCTAGTTAGAATCCGGCATCACTTATTATGTTGCAGCGGTACGGAAAGTGACCGCTGCAAGAATTCCTTTACAGCGGTTTGTTTACCTAGGCCCCCCCTTTCTGTGGTATAAATTTCACGGTGTTTCGTGCAGTGAGTCAAAAGTTATTCCAGATGGAAGCCGAGAGGAGAGAAACAAATCTGCACACTCACGTTGATAATCCAATGTGGTCCGCAATAAAAGTCGCAAAAACGTTGAAAATCGCCAAATCAACCGTGTATGATGTGCTCAAACGTTTCAGGGAGCGAAAGAGCGTGGATCGAGAGCCTCAAGGTAAGCGTCGTAGTGGAACATTCTTGACACCGCAAGCTGAACCAGAAAGTGTTGAGAGCAAACCCTGGACTATCAGATAATGAAATCGCACAAAAATACCCTCCTGCTCGCAGTACCGTTCGAAGAATTCGTTTGCGAGCAGGATATCGTTCTTATCGAGCCAGCAAGCAACCAAACAGAACGTTGAAGCAAAGTTTCGTCTCCAAAACTCGGCCTCGGAAATTGTACCAGCAGGTTTTGACGAAGTACCAAGGATGCCTGCTCATCGACGATGAAACCTACGTCAAAATGGATTTCGGACCGCTTCCTGTCCAAAAATTCTACATTGCGATGGCACGAGGAGATGTTCCTGCGAAGTTTATGTTTGCTTTTATGTACAAATTTGCTAAAAAAAAAACTGATGATTTGGCAAGGGATATGCAGTTGCGGAGCAAAGACCAAAGTGTTCGTGACGAATAAGACGATGGACTCGAAGCTGTACAAGGAAGAATTCCTCAAAAACCGCGTACTACCTTTCATTAAAGCCCATAAAGGTCCCGTGAAGTTTTGGCCAGATTTAGCGAGTTGCCACTACAGCCACTACAGTGGTACCGCGATAATAACGTAGATTTCATCGATAAAAACATAAATCCACCCAACTGCCCGCAGTTCCGGTCCATGGAGAGATTTTGGGCAGTAATGAAGCGGAAGCTTAAGAAAAGTGGAAAAAAAGGCTCGGGACGCGACTCAGATTACCAAAATGTGGAACAAATGTGCCAAGGAAGTTGACTCCGGAGGTGTGCAGCGTTTGATGGGAGGAATAAAGAAGAAAGTGCGATTTCATTAGAAACGAAGAGAAATGATTTGTATTGATATTTTTTCCTTAAAGTACAGTGAATTACCTTTGCTTTGATGTATTAAACTTATTTGTACGTCAATCCGTTACCGAGATACAGATGATTTTATTACTCCGGATTCTAAATGGACATAGCTTTAGTATTCAAGACGAAAGCAAACCATTTGATGTAAATAATCCAGTGATACTACCAAATAACCACAGCTTCACCAACTTTCTAATTAAGACGTTTCACAATGCCAACGCAAATCAAGGAATAGAAGCTATTATCAACAACCTGAAGCTCCAACACCGCGTTTTGAAGGTTCGTTCCCAAGTAAAGAAGTTCGGAAATACTTGCGTGAGATGTAGAGAACTACGAGCGAACCCAAATGTAGCTCTTATGGGAAATTTACCACCAGAGCGGACGACCCCTTTTGTTTTACCTTTTACGTACAGACGGGCATCGATTATGTTGGACCATTGATGATGAAGGTTGGCCGACACCTTGAGAAAGTTGGGTTGTGCTATTTACATGTATGACAAGTCGAGCGATACATCTAGAAGTAGTTGCTTCCCTGGACACTAGGGGGCTTATTACGGTTTTCACTTCATCGGTGAAAACGAAGTGAAGACAAAAAACCTTATTACGAATGTCACCCAAGTGAAAAAATATGCTAAGTGACGATTCGAATGGTCTCGGTGTTATTACGGTTGCCACGGCACCATCACGCCACCGAGAAAGTGACGCAAACCGTGGATTTTTCTGAGGGCTACTACGGTTTTCACTTCACTATCACTTTCGCCTCACGGAGTTCATTTTGATCACGGTGATACCGGTAATAGCTAAAAATAGTGAGGTGATGTGTACACGGTATATCTAAGGTATGCAATTGTAACTTCAAAGTAGGCACTTTGCTTGAAGACTGGAATTATGCATAAAATTCCTAAAAAGGTTTTATGCAACAATGCCTAAAGAGGTTATACGTCAAAAAGTGAATAAATTTTAGACATTTGCAGCATGTGAAAAAGATTAGAAACTATGCATTTTTAGAATGTGACTGTGTATAGAAACTAGTCATTTTATGAAATGAAGATGAGATAAGGAACTCAGCGCCAATATTTCAAATACACCATAAGGTACGAAAATGTTTCTAGAAACTTCTTGCAGTTGATATTGTTGATTTGTAGGAGAAAGTTGTCATTTCTTCCAGTTATAGTAATTGTTTACGGCAGATCCACCCTTGTGAATCGTTGGCACTCAACTAGTCTTATAAAATGGCTCTATACAAATTTGAGTTTATTTAACACTTAAAAACTACATTTCATACAGTATAACAATATACATACAATATGGTCAACGAAATGGCACCACATTCCTCAAACTTGTATTAAGTTTGTGCTAATTTTTGACGTGGAGTTTGAGCTCCTGCACATAACCAACAATTTGGGCACCGCAGCCGGTGATAGGACACTAAATATCTTTAGAATCTTTATTTTTATTAAAATACAACAATAACCTTTTCAAGATTACTTGTCTTGTGGCTTGTCGATGTTACTGGGTTCAAGTTTTGCTTGCAAGAACTCATTTTTTTTATTTTCACTTTTTTTTAGACAAAGCCAGTCAACTAGCACAAATTGATGTTTTCACTTTGTTAATAGAATTGTTTTTATGCATTTTTTCTATCACAATGGCATTAAAAAAGGACTAAAACTTATTCATTTTTTGGGATTAAAAAGTAGGCATTTTTTGACGTATGAGGATGTTCATTAAACTGCATAGAATGTAGTCAAAAAATGACTACCTCAGAATTACCGTGTAAGTGAAGTGAAAGTGAAAGTGAAGGTGACAACCGTAATAAGCCCCTAGCAGCTGCCTAATACCCAATCGATGCTTCATGGCAATTCGCGGTGTTCCTCCAAAAATATTCACTGACAGCGGCACAAATTTCACGGGAGCAAATCAAGAATTGAAGAAGTTGGTCAAAGAGCTCGACCAGCAGCAAATCGATGGGACTCTCAGTGTTAGAGGTGTAGAGTGGAGTTTTATACCTCCCGGAGCACCACACTTCGGGGGATGTTGGGAACGATTAGTTTGTTCAGTTGAAACAGGTCTGCGTGCAATGCTGAAACAAAGACATCCCACGGATTTAGATCTCAGAACAACGCTTTTGCGAAGAAATGAACGTAATCAACAATCGACCATTGACTCATGTCCCAGAAGATCTTCATGATCCTATTACAAATATGTTGCTACTTGGAAGAAATAACCATATGCAATACGATCACGATTTCGGCGACAGCAACTTGGACTGTAGAGCTGCCTACAAGCATGCACAAGCATATGCTGACCGATTCTGGTGCAAATTCGTTTCAACTTACCGACCTGAACCAATCAAACGAACAAAATGACAAGACAACCGAAATTATTACAAGTCTAGGGTAGGTGATTTTGTAATGATTGTCGACGAGAATTTGCATCGTGGATGTTGGCCTAAGGGAATCGTAGAGCAGGTTAACTACGGTCCTGACGGCAAGGTTCGAACAGTTACAATACGAACTGCACGATCTACCTAACCAACCCCCCCCGACACCCACAAACAAACCAAAAAAACCAAAATCCCACCCCCCCCCCCCCCCAAAATTAATTTAATAAAAAAAAAAAATTTTTTCCTCCCCCCCCCCCAAAAATAAAAATATTAAACAACCCACCCAACAAAAAACCACCCATATTTCTAACCCCCCCCCGCCCCCACATCTTCTATAAACCCCCAA
This sequence comes from Aedes koreicus, assembly GCA_024533555.2. NCBI lineage: Eukaryota > Metazoa > Arthropoda > Insecta > Diptera > Culicidae > Aedes > Aedes koreicus. Next base: position 873,328 of record JAHHFK020000291.1, on the reverse strand, counting down.
CACAGAGGTAATTCCGAGAGTCAAAGTGACGTTTGTCACTTGATGAAGAAGGAGATGTTTCGCTCATCACTATGAGGCACCAAGAGTGGACAGTAATGTTTGTTAGAATGAAAGATATGAAGAGAAAGTGTTGAAAGTTCCGTCAGTGTACGGTAGGTTGGAAATAGAATAGAAGTATTGAAATTTGAGCGAAAGGGCATGGGTAAAGTAGTACTCGAACCAAGGACGTTATCATTGCCTAACATCCCACGGCGGGGTAGATCAAGGAACGGACGAATCCGCCACCTCAATAGGCAATAATAACGTGTTGGATCTCGCTCATGTACCACTGATAGCTTGTGATAGTTTCTAGCGGTAGTTTTGTACACACTCTGTTTTGATGCGTACATGGGAGAGGAAACCCTCTCCTTTTGGGTTTGTTTTGATACACAACGTCTGATAATTACTTAATTTTTTTCTCGTCATCTCTAACGTCTTTTCCCCTTAACTCCTAACCCCACTCCCCCAAAACAACATAACAATTAATATTTCCTTAAGTAAAAATCACCTTTTAGTGTAAATCATATGTCACGTCAATGCAGGTGACTTTTCTCACTTCACCAAGTGACAAACGTCACTTCGACTCTCGAAATAACCCTCCTATACTTCTTAAATGCCGCGGGACACAGTAATCCATAAACCTACCATTCGTCTTGATTGCCCGAGTTGAACGTTCACAAAATAGTCAGAAATGCTTCTGCTTTTTAATTTGCTGCATTTTCTGAAAAACTTCCCAGCATGTCCGAATTTGCTGCATTATTGACAATTCGACCCCTTCGCTTCAAATTTATTTTGTTTTCGGTTTTGCCATGGTGTCACTGTGGTTTCAAGGGGGAAAAAAACTCATGATCATTTTTCACCTTGGATAGTTTTTTCTTGAAAGAGAAGTGTCTTGGTGGAATCTCTTGTTATCGGATTGTCTGGATTCTTCAATGTTATCAGGATCGGTTGATACCTTTCTGACAATCCATTCAACAGTAGGGCACTGGCGAATTGATTAGTGATACGAAGTCCGATTACATTGCATTGAAGACATGTTAACGTCATCTGGTTCGCATTAATTGGCATGTTTCCGCAGCTTTCCAGATCAATTATCCTTGGCATTTCATCCTAATAAATTCCTTATGGTTATTTTGTTTGATAACTGGTTCGAGGTACCATCCAAACCATTTGTGGAATATTTATAGTTAACATTGCCGTTATCCTTCCATTATAGTTATAGACTTCTCGCGGGTCAGTCTCTTCAAACGCGTCGTAGAACTTTTTTTTAGTTCCTTGATTATCGAGATTTTCAGCCCAGGGCTGGTTCATCTCCCATCGTAGTCACTCAAATACATTTTGCGTATTTTCGTGACTTGTCCGGGGTAGTCTGTAGTCGATTTGCGCACATGGTAGTAATTTTCAAGTTCCCGAAACAGGTTAACTTTAACACTCATTTTCCACTTTTTCGATTGTATCACTTAGATTGCAGGATTGGTGTTTGACTGTCACCTTTCGTTTGTCTACTTGTTTGCACGGTTTGAATGATTCGTTTTTAAAATGTCGTTCCTTGAAAAAGACGTGAAAATTAAGGTTTTGGACACATGGCTACGTGAAAAGAAGGTAACTATGCGATAATTGGCGAAGCGCTTTGGAATTCATCACGCGAGTGTAAAATCTATCATCTATCACTGTTCTTTGGATGAACTGCCAGCAAGAGACAGAAAACCCGGATCTTCCAACCCTGAACTGGATCAGAAAGTATTAGCTTTAATTCCGAAGAACAAATCGGCTGGATCGTTTTCGGTTTTCGCGAAATCTAACATTCAATTTAATTTGTGACATGAAATCAGAATAACGTGAAATTATATTATCATCGCAGTGCTGTAGTAAACAATCATGTGTTTGGCAGCGAATCTTATATTTTTGGTGCTCCGCTCCGCAACCGGAGAAAACAGACTATCAGTTTGGTTTGTTTAGCTTAGTTTGCCTTAGTTTGGATATTTAGCTTGAACTTGCTGTACGTCGGATGCATTTTTAAAGCATTTTTTTTTTTTACTTTATTTTACGTCGGCCTATTTCCACACATGGTGACAATCACCGACGCCAGGAAGACGACTCCACCACCTGGACCCTACCTAACGACTCATGAATATGAGCCGGGACCAACGGCTTTACTTCCCTTCCGAAGGAAGACGTGACCAGATTGTTTCGCCTCAGAAAAACCACCGACGTCGACTGGGATTGAACCCAGACCCACTGGGGTGCTAAGTAGCAGTCACGCTTACCACTACACCACCGACGCCGGCAACTTTTTAAAGCATTTGTGGAAAAATATTTCTGTAATGTGTAAACCTATGCTTTTAATGGGAGAGTAGGTGGTTGACGTGCATTTTTTTCCGCTGTGTTTTCCGATAATACAAAACAATTATTATCGGAGTAATTCAAGTTCGACCCTTAACTGGAACTGTATCTACAGCAATGCCATGTCGGTAATGGAACTGGTCCGTGACGGAACTGGTTTACGACAAAAAGTTTGCCGAACATCGGTGTGTGTAGGATACCGGGTTTCCGGAGTGTCCTGAGAGATTTTCCCGAGTCCTGGAGCGATGCCGAAAGTTGAGTGTAGTAGACAGGTGCAAGCCGGTTGAGCCAAGAATGGCTACGGTGGAGGAAATTTTGATCAAACATTCGCCGGAGCAGGTGGATATTCTGAAGAAAACGAAAATGTAGCGACGTTTTGGATGGGTTGGAGGAGTTAAGTTCGAGATACGATGCAATTTTCGTTCACCTGCAATGCCATATGGGGCAAGCATGGCGGGTTTGAATAGTCATCATTTAGATACCTTGGAAGAAGCAGAACGCCAACCAGTCGGACCCCGCAAAGGATTATCAGGCAATTGAGAGGTGGCAAGTGCACTCAAAAACGCGGAGCGAAATAGGCAATTGTTATCCTATTTGTCTCCTGAATTATATGAACAATATTATATGATCACATCACTTATCAAGGTGAATCCTGATCCATCGAGCCCTACCCTACTAACATAGAAAAATCAGTGTGGTTGTGTATAACACACGACCGGTTGACGTAGACTTCGTTAAACCGTTTGATTAGTACTCAGGTACTGTTCTAATGGGGCGTAGGGTTAGCATAAGTAAGTGAGAAAGTATGTAAGAACATTCGATTGATTCGCTTCTTAGTAATTATTTGGCGGCTCTGGAAAGGGACGTTTGATTAGAATGTTGGTATGATGAAAGGCAACGGTGGTGCTGGCTGTAGTGATTGTTTTGATATGATAGACCAGCTGGAAACCATTATCCTTATCGCGTTATAGATTGTTCAGTGTCGGTTTGGAAATTCAAAGTCAACACCTAATTATATTTTTGATAATTGACAGTCGCGAAAATCTCCAACTGATTGAAGCAAAAATCTCGAAAATCTATCGAGAAATGATAAAGCTATTAGCGTTAACTGTTTCAGTTATTTTCAAATTTTCATTTGACCTCTACCCAAATAAATCGTAAGACCAGCATTAGATAGTAATTATGTTAGAAAATTCTTTTGTACACACTTTAGAAAGCATTTGGTGAAGAATCAAAACGTTGTCCGTGATAAGGAATTTCTTGATATTTAACGGAACGCAACAAATATATATTTGTATAAATAAAATGTCAATCGTTAAACCTTTAGGTTGGTACAAATATCCAAAAAAAATATATCGATCAAGAAACGATTGAATTATTAGCGTCCGGTGTTTCAATTTTTCGTGACGGCAGCCATTTGTAAATTGTACACAATTCTCAAGGTATGCAACGAAGAGAAAAATAAAATGATTATAGCCACCGCTGTCTTCCAATAGGTTAGAACTTGGAAAGTAATTTTAGATAAATTCAAATCATACAAACTCTCTCGAAATTGAATTCGTCGTCCTGAAAAGGACGGATTCGAAATGGTCCGCATTTGAGTTCAAACCTTCTCGGTCTGTTGATGAATCAGGTTATTACACTCGTTGCGTGCACGTTGCGCCTTACCAAAAGATGGCTAGCAGCAAGATCACACGCACACAAGCATCTTACTTCGCTCGTCGTGGCTGCACCCACCGGCTGGCTACAGATAACCACTGGCTTGGGCCGCAAACCATTGCATAATTTATGGCTGCCTAACAACGGTTGCCTAGCCAAGGGCTTGCTAGCAACAGCCTGCAGCTACCTGTCCACTGGTTGGTCACCACTGCCCCTTCTATGGTACGTGCCACCACCACCTGCAAAATCCAAATTGGCGCTTTGCCGCTCCGCACTAGAGGCTTCGCGCCATCGAGATTGCCTCCAGAGCTCATGTCATCGCCAGCTGACATTGAGTCACTGAATCATGTACAGTGAGAATGGTCGGTTACTCCCAGCCCCATTCAGTTGATTCGTTGTGCAATTTCACTGATACTGATCAATGCCGGAGTAGCAACCATTGATACGTGCAGTCAGTCAAGCTAAGCTAAGCTGAATCAATGTCAATTAGATTGCAGGATCAACTGCCTAAAATATTGAGTCTACCAGGTCTACCAGGAGTCGAGATTGGTCTGGACGACGAATTTCTATGTCGTTCGATTTCAGGATTCGATGTAGCCGCAATTGGCCTACCACCATTGTCCCACGTTTTTTCGGAACCTCCTTGTTCTGAGAAAACTTTTTTTCTTATTATACTTCACAACTCCTTCCCATGCTGCTATGATCGTTTGCGGCATAAACTCCTTAGTATCTCCATAATTGTCCCACGTTCTATGGCCCTATATACATGGACATTATCTTATAACCATATAGCACTGTTTGGTTTCGAGAAATGAAAAGTTGAACTGTCATGCTCAAGTGTGCGCTATGAAGTATGAACTGTCACTCGCTAAACGCATTATGTAGTAACACAAATGGATATGAGGGAGTTTGGGACGAAGGTTTCGAAAAATCTTTGCTTGATTTTGTATCCATATAGCACTGATATGCGATTCACATGCAGTATATCTCGACTCATGATCGATAACAATTATTCTTTAAACACTCACTTATCTCCCCATGTTGACAAGCTTTCTTGGGCACCCATCCCATCAACTTGGAGACAGATGTAACCTAGTGTTTCGTTTTGCGAGATTTTGACTGAATGCGATCGAAAAATCTGATAATTTTATGTTCGAAATTAGAGTAACCTAGTCAGAAGAGTTGATACCGATAAAAGCGTGTACCATGCAAACTAACAAACGAACATTTAGCAAATTAACGAGTCACAAAATTTTAAAAATGTTTTGCACACGCAGCACGCGAATCAATTATCACAATACTAATTAATTTAATTACCCTCAATTTTCAATAAAGGAAATATCAGTCGCTTCACTGATTCCGCAAATAAAAACTTTGCAAAACGTCAAAATAAATACGTAGTTTGAGGAAAAGCTACTCCCGCTATTTGTGCTTAACAGAAGCTATCTGCGAAATAGATTGATCGGCTATTTGGCATTTTGTAGTAACATATGATTGATGTGCCGAAGATGGCGAGTTATGTATCAGAAAGTCTCCGCAAGACCCCAACATCTAGCTTTACTCATAGAAAAACAAATTTCTCCTACCTAAAAATATCTTTTTCTCACAGCATTGATCCAATGCCAACATTCCCATCAAGCTGCCCTCGACCTGAGAACTCAACATGTCACGAACGCCTAACCCATCAAACAATTGCCATCAAATTATGGAAATTAAAAGCTTCCTTCTTCATCCCCCTCCCCAACTACTGCAGTCGAAGTGGTGTAGCAGATTTATACTAAACATTGGGCCTACCGCTAGGATTGCATGGCTCTTTCTCTACCAGTTGGGAAAGCGGTTGACTTGGTACATTCACCTGTGCTCTATACATATACCTTTTCACTAATAATTCATTCTATTACAACCTTATGGATGGCAACGATGATTGTGGGCGGCCGATAAAACGAGAACGGCGAAACATTGACCGCGGTTAGTGGCATACGAAATTATATGAATTCAAATGATATTTTGAAGGTGCTAAACACCAGTACAGGAGCGCAGCAGAGCAGCATTTCGCTGGCGATGGAATTACCCTACCATTAAAACAGCTTGATGTAGAGGGATTCTTTTACAGAAGTCCTTGAACCTTTCACCGGTAGAAGTGAAAATGAAAAGATTTTCGTCATTATGGATTATTTTAATGTTCGGTCTCTTCACAGCACCGGCTAGACAGCGCTGAGCTGGGAAAATGCTAATGTGCGATAACAATTTTGCTTTTCAGTGTTCTGACACGCTCTTCTTGTAATGGCACAGGACACCACGTTCAAGGTTAAAAAGGTACTGAACCTAGGGCTTTCTTTTATTTGAACTCTAAAGAATATAATATTCATCATCGGATGACTTCTGCATGTATATTAGAACATATTTGTTACGCATTTGATGCAAGTGTTAAGTTAATAAAAAAAAAAAGGTTAAGCAGTGTCTTCGCTTACTTGGCTTTGTCGTGACTTAGTTATTGGAATTACTGGTTGAGGTGCTGTCCAATGTCGTCTCCAGCTTGAATATGTTAGTCGGTTCCTCCCCAAGCGCTCTCTTCTGAAGCGCCGCCAAATCGTCCTCGCAGAACTGTTGCAAATATTCCGTCTCGAGAGGATGCATCGGCACTGCCGGTATAATCAGCGAGTGCAGTGGTGGTCCCAGATCGGTCCTTTTCATCTCTTTCAACGGGCACGCCTTGATCTGCTGAGTTTCATGTCCGATTCGGGCTAATCCAATTACAACGGTACGGTCATTGAAAACATGGCTTCTTACATTGAGGCCACTTTCCTTACGCTTGTGAAGCAAGCGGGACAACTGATCAGCCGCTTCACTACAGGTCATAAAGCGCGGCGGTTGGTACTCGCGTTTCTTCTTGCACAAAGATTCCAGAGTTGGTTCCTTTACTCGGATGTCCAATAGACAGAGCGTATGCAATCCATGTTCAATGTTGGCAATTATTTTATCATAGAAACTATCCGGTTGCCAACTTTCGGTCCAGTATGGTATGGATACCGTTTCTCCAAAGGTATACAGTTGTAATCCGCAGCATCCCACGGCATTCATAATGGAAGCGTTGTGTATCACCTGGAAAGGGATTTTCTTCTCTTTGGCTCGCAGCAACAGATCGGTATGGGTGGTGGCACCGAAAGGGTCCCCTACCACGAGAAAGGCAACTTCTATCGAATCAGCATTTGCTAGAATATCATCCGCACCTTGTTCGACCAATTCCCGATCAGCCAGGATCAGTGGTCGACCATAGAATTCCTCCTGAAATTGGGAATGATTCATGCACCAACATGTCTCGTCTTGATTCATCCATATTGAAAAAAATCTTTTTTAAACTTACCAGCTTTTCCTGACCACAGGTCAGAATGGATGTGTACGATTCCAGATAGACTCGTTCACATCGTTGAACGACCTCCAATCCTTTGACGGTGATATCTTTGGGATCACCCAAACCGAGACCAATCACATAGAACATCTTCTTTCCGGTCGGAGCTGTTCGCTAATATTCCACCACTGTGCGAACGACAAATCAGCTGATTCGATTGTTTACGACGATGCGTGGCAACTTCCTCCCCAGAGCGATAGATTTTCCCGTGAAAACGCGCACGTGCCGGACGTGAATTATATTTTGTGTTTTCCACTCGGAACCGCGCGGTGTTTTGTTTGGATATCTTTTCTTTTTTCACTCGCGCACGAGGGGTGACGAATGGTGCACGTTCATAACTTTTCAACTAAAGTGCAAAACAAGGTGAGTATATGTATAGGTGTTCTAGGTTTCCCAGTATATGAGCGAGGAGATCGCGGGGAGAAAAGTACATTAAATGCAAATTTTGCAGTGATTGGGAAGTTGGGATTGCAGTGCTTAAGGTAAACAAACTCTTTGGCTGTTGTATGATGTATGATATGTACTACCATCGATTGTAGCACGGAAACCAAGTACGACAGCAACGGGCTCTCCTCTCTGTTAGACTTGATCAAGCTTTAATAACCACTGATTATCCTGATCACGCCATTGTATGAAGGGTCAAAACGGGTTGGGTGGATCAATAGGCAACATCACTTATACGTTTCCACAGAGATATAAAGAAACTCCTTCCAACAACAACATTGAAAAATTAATCATAAGAGCGAGCTATCTAACATGAAGATGCCCCAATGGGCGGGAAGAAGAGCCCACCCCAAGGATAAGTAGCTTAGAACAGTGTGCCTGCCACGATGTCTTACACACTACTAGAACCACCAAAAGAAGTTGAAAATGCTCGCACCCCCCCCCCCCCCCAAATATATATAATATTTTTTTTTTTTTTTCACCACAATGAGAACTCTCCGCCCTCTCTTTCATTCATAAATCACTCACCTATACGTTTTTCATTCTACTATTTGTAGAGTATGCTATCCACCCCCCACCCCCCCCCCCCCCACCCACACACAACCACCCCCCTTCTTTTGCCAGCACTGTTGTGTTTCGATCCGTACTAAAGAATGCCTCGAAAGTTTTATAATGGCGCTGTACATGAATGAAAGGGAGCGAGTTGGCTCTTCGCAGAGAATCCTCTCAATTGTAGATTCGCTCCCTATGAAAAATTTATAAAACCCTAGTGTATATATTTATGTAAATGAAAAATATTACTAGGCTTCGTATCTATTATATATGATCATCATTTGGTTGATCCTGAAATGCAAGAAATGTTGTAAAGAGTTAAAGTGTAGAGTTCTGTGCTTCCACGCTTAAGCACGTTTTCGTAAACATACTCTTTGGCTGTTCCATGCACAAATGCAACATGTAAGAATTATCAGTTGGAACCATTATAACACCTACAATATACTCATTTTGGTGCGGATGAATGAGCGAGAGTGAATCGGGGGATCAATGTTGTGTTTATAAACACGATAGTAAACTATAGTGATGATGCACTGCAATGACGATTCGAATGAGAGTAGATTATTTTTAGTAATTTAATAATTTTTACACTAGTTATCCTCATAGAAGACAGAGATAAGCGAGAATTGTATCTGGATATCTAATCAGTAACGCGGAAGTAGCAATTTTTGAGTCAATCGTGCATACAGTGAGAGCTTTCATAACTGAGCCTAGCAAGCATATGTTGTTCTGCGCCAACTATTATTAGATTAAATGGTCACACTTTGGGTTTTTTCACAGTATACACGCTAGAAACCTACCTTGCATTTGTATTACTGTCTCTTTTTTTCTCACGGAAAAGTTACGCAATTTTCGTTAAAAGTGGCTCTACTCAAAAATTGAGGAGACATTGACAATAGAAAAAGGGGGTTGTTACACACTTAGGAAATAACACCGAACTCGGTTCAATTTTCTACCGAACCACAAGATACCGAATAAATCTTTTATATATACTGTTTTTGAGTCTAATGCCTTGTTCAGACTACAGAGTTATAGCATGTTATAACGGTTATCAAAAATTTTTAACAAGAAATTCATCATCAAGATAGGCTTATAATATGTTATAACTGCTCAGTCTGGCTAGTGTTTAACCGGAATCTCGGTTACTATATGATATATTTGACAGATAAAAATGAAAGTTGAACCAAACAGTACTGTAAAGCATGGATATTCAAGAGTTCGGTACACGAAAACCGAGAAAACTCGGAAAACTGAACCGACCATTCGCTAAATATTCGTAAACGCCAAACACTTCTCTTCGAGTCAATTCCGTGACGGCTATGTCTACCGAAAAACTCATTTATTTTAGCCTCGATAAGGCCTGAAATCCTCAGCCATTTTCACTCGCGTGTACCCTGCATGTCTTTTTGCGAAAATTCTCCGAACTGTGTTTTTTTGTCAGGTGAAAACGGAAAAAAAATACCAAGAGACTACAACAAGAGGATGCACGTTTTGTTGAAATCTTCTGTAACTATATAATACTAATTTTGTAATTATATTTGCAGGCATCCTGCGCTATGGTCCGTTTTTACTGCTATGAACACGTTGCAGGTTATGTCTCTGGCTTGCAAAGGCATTTCAAAAACCACCTGCTAAAAATGATTTGGAAAAAAATGAATGGAAAAAAGGAAAATGTATGAGGATTTTTTGCATCAATAAACAATGTAACTGACAAAACTGGTTTTATTACTAACAGATAATAAAATTCGAAGCTAGATTCGAAGCTATTTAAACAAAAATTGCAGCGCAGCCAAAAAAAAACCGAAGTCCGTAACTGCAACAGATTGAAAATTTATGAGAATTTTTTTTCGGGATTACAGCCTATATTACGTGATATAGAGTATCTTGATATCAAATGCCATGCACATTATTTCCAGTAAAAACTAGATGTTTATATGCCTTGATAGATGCTGATATCAAGATACTCTATATCACATAAGTTGTAGTGCAAATGGGGTATTCGATATGATCAAATCACGTTTGTTAGAAATATCTGGAACGTGAATGCATCTAGAATTACCTCCTTCTGTACTGATTTCTTCACCTCCACTCAAGCGCTAAACCAGGTTTAACTATATGAGCAAACCTGGTTGATAATTTAAACGGGAGCGAAGAAATCGGCACTAAAATGAACAAACTTTAAGGAAAACATTAGTAATCTCAATTGTGAAACGTTGGCGGATATCTTATTGGGAAAATAAATCTAACGAGCAAAATTTAAAAGTCTCTACCTTCACCGATGGCGTTCAACTGTGGTCATCCAGCTGTGACGTTTAACAACAAACTGGCGGCATGAATAATTATTATTCATTCCACTTCTGGACGTTCAAATGGGCTGGTCCCCAAATTCTTCCAGCACTAAAAGGTAAGTTTTTTATTTTTAATATTCGCCACAAGCATAATTAGGACGTAAATTTGATTGTTCAAAACTTTTCAGCACCTACATGCACCACATATCCCTTCTGTGATATTTTTAAGCATTGCAAACCATCACTCCACGCAACTCTCATCCAAATTCATCTCACGCGTATATGAATTTACACCGTCCAGTGTCCAGTTGACCTACATTCCAGCATACAGTATGGAGAAACGAAAGTGTGATAGAAAAAAGGTAATTGACACATTTTAAGCGCGAGAAAGTAGTAACCGTGGTTGTGATTTTAGCGAGAATCTCCTACGGAACCAGATAAATCCGAAGAACCAAAAGATTCGGTAGACCAGGTTGTACAACATGTAGAGGAACTAAACTGTTTCTTTGATCTGAGAACGAAGCGTGGTCAAATATTGTTCTTCACGGTCACCATACTAGCGGCAACATTGACGCAATGTCTTCCAGTAGATTTTCTGGCAAATATTCTGCAAGTGAAAGAACAAAGTAGTAATCAAAATGTAGCTCAATCGAATGTGGAATGTAAACCAGAAGTTAAGATTGTTAAAAAAATTACACCGGCGGAGGCAGAGAATAATCCAAAATTTTGGATCTATGGGCGCAATCCGGATGGTGATCACTTAATACACGTCAAAAATGTGCTACAGCGACTGGGGATGGAACAGGTCGGTAATGATACGGACGATTGGGATCTGCTATGGGCTCACGATTACCCCTTTCGGAAGGTGAATTTGCATCACTTGAAACCACATCAGTTGGTGAATCATTTCCCTGGATCAGGATACATCACGAATAAGGTGGATTTATCTACAACGGAGTTGAAGTATATTCCGAAGGCATTTAAATTGCCAACCGACAAAAAGAAGTTCATGAAGTATGTAGAAGAGAATCCAAAGAAGCGCTTTGTTCAGAAGAATAACCAACATCGACATATCCAAATCAAAACGGTGGAAGAAATCGACTTTGAGAGCAACGACACGTTCATCCAAGAATTCATCGACGATCCCCTCTTGGTAGACGGATATAAATTCGATATAGGAGTGTATACGGTTATAACATCGATAGATCCACTGAGAGTATACATTTACAAAGGGGACATTCTGTTCCGATACTGTCCAGTCGAATACTATCCTTTCGACCCAAGCAATCTAGACAAATATATCGTTGGTGACGACTATTTACCTACATGGGATGTTCCGGCACTTAAACCATTCTACACTAAGCAAGGTTTCGGAATGAAGGAGTCATTCGATGCATATGTTCGAACCACCGGTCGTGACCCAACTGTCATCTGGGAACAGGTTGAGGATGCCATTCGTTTGGCAATTCTCAAAAAAGAATCTCTTCTAGCGGGTGTTCTTCCGCGTTACGCCAGTAAACGTAACTTCTTCGAAATGATGCGCTTCGACCTTGTCGTGGACGATAAGCTTCGTGTATTCCTCATGGAAGCCAACATGAGTCCAAATCTTTCATCTGCGCACTTCAAACCGAATCGTTTGCTGTACGAACAGGTGATCTACAACTTTCTACGAATGGTTGGTGTGGGATCGGACCTTCGAAGAGAATCCTTCCGCAAACGATACACCGATACGGAAGCAATGATCTCTTCCCTCAAAAACATCGTTGTAGAAGCGAACCGATGTGCAGACACTCCTTGTGCGGAGTCCTGTGCCCCCGAGGAATGTGCTTTATGCATTAACTGCCTTAATGGGGCAGATTTGAGAGAACTGCACGCAGCATACCGCGAACATTTGAACCGTGGTGATATGAAGCGAATTTTCCCTGTGCCAAAAGCTGATCGTAAGATATTCGAAGAGCACGCAGCAGATCTAAGTACAAAAAACCGTTGGATGAGCCACTGGTTTGATGCGAAATGCGAGGTGGACACTTCGTACTGTTATTAAAAAAGGTATTCCTCTTCCAAAAAAAAAAAAAGTTTTAACGCGAATGTCGAAGTACGTACTTAACTTAGAATAATATGTTTTAACCTAGTGGTAGGCATCGGGAACTTGTTCAAATTAAGCAATAAATAAACATCAACATATCAAAAACATACGGTGTTGTTTCAATTCATTCTGCAAGCCACGTGTTGCTGATGGCAACACGCGTTCGAGCACGCGTAATTCCAACGGCGGTTACCATAGGCAACCACTCGATTGTTTATGTTGTATTGATAAACATTTTGTGTTTATAAACTCGTAATAAAGTATTAAAAAGCAATGACTGCTAAAGCAACTACAATTAAGGAAGCTCTCAAACGACTGGAGGATCGAACGAAAACCAACCCTTGTGACGAAAAGGAAATCGACCTGTGCTTTCAATGGCCACCAATTGAGAAGATGGATACAACCTTCTCCACCTTGGTCGCATGCGAGTAACACCAGAGTTAGGCTAACTCCTTTTCACTTAACTTAGTGCGTTCTTTGTTGCAGAAAATTGTCACTTTCAACCAATATGATTGACAAAATCTTCGGCCTGAGTGGAATGAAAAACTTGCGAATTTTATCCCTCGGAAGGAACTACATCAAAGCCATCTCTGGGCTGGAGGGAGTCAGTGACACTCTGGAAGAGCTGTGGATCAGCTATAATCTGATTGAGAAGTTGAAGGGAATCAACGTTCTCAAAAAGCTCAAGGTTTTGTACATGAGCAACAACTTGGTAAAGGATTGGGTCGAGTTTAACAGGCTAGCCGATTTGCCTATGCTGGAAGATTTGCTGTTTGCGGGAAACCCGTTGGTCGAATCGATGGAGGAAAGCGTTTGGCGTGCGGAGGCTAGCAAACGGTTGCTGTCGCTGAAGAAGCTCGACGGAGAAACGGTCATTAGGGAGGAGAGTGACAACCCACAGGGTCCGCAACCTGCCGGTGGTCAACCGGAGAAAAATTAAAACGTGTGAATTAGCTCCGGCTTTTTTTAGTTCGAAATATAGCCTTGGTAGGCGGCAATTGTAGTTTTGTCAGTAATTGTAGTTTGCATGCTCGACGTCAATACAAGTTTTTTTTTATATTATATACCCCTCATGTTTTTTTGGGCAATATGATCTAAACGTGCAATATGCGTTCAATTTGTGGGTATTCATGCGTCCTGTAGTTCACATCCTTCAATTTTATACTGCATTGCGAAAACAGAAACACGGACCTTATAAGGAGTTTCGAATATGTTATCTCATGAAAAAAATATCAACTTCAAATCTAGAGCAAGATTGTTTATACTACCGAACGTAGTCAGGCAGTTCTTTTCAGCACGATTTGGAAGTTCTCCGTCACCAGATAATCATCTCCAAAAACTACAACGAGATTCAGCTCAAATTCTGCAAATAAGAAAAGGGAAAATCTGTCGGTTCTCAATATACATCGCAAAACTCACAACTCACCGATTTTGAAATTCTTCGTTATTAACGTAGGACACGTAAACAATCGCGGAAACGTCATGTAGATCGGAACCTGCACCTTCGGACAAACGTTTCCATCGGCAATCTGAATGTTCTGAATCTCCGTGGCATCCCGTGCGTACCCCTCGGCGCATCCACATGTTTCCACACGGACCAGTTGCATTTCGATCGATTTGATCGGAACCTCTGTATGATGAATGGTCAAACTTCCGGTAAATGGTTTCGTGACACATGCCTCCGTGAAGTCCAGCACACCGGTGATCAAGAATCGCGGAATGAGGATCCGTTCTTTGGGCGTTTTCTGCAGAGTCTCCGGGCTAATGGAAAAATTCGTTTCCGTTTTTTTCTCCGACGGACGGGTTGGTCGGTATTGTATGATGAACTGCTGTGCCTTGGTGACGCTTTTGGCCAGGAAACTGCGCTTGATTTCCGCTTTTAGAATGTAAGTTACGTTAACGAATACACCGTGATAGGTTTCGTACAAGACTTTCGGCTCCTTTGCACAGATTAGTGGAAGTTCAAAGGGGATTTCTGTGGTTCCTTGTGAGAGTTTACCTGATGGGGCCAGGTCAGTGAACTGATTGAGCAGAGTGATCGGTTTGACCGAGTTATACATGGCCTCGAAGATACCCACATTTTTGTTACTGATGGTAAGGCTGACCTAGGGGAAGCGATTATTTTGGCTGACGGGATTTGGATAGACTTGCTTGCATATTTACCTGTCCCTCCATGGACAATGTGATTCCATCGTGCTTAATTTCCGTTGAAGATGCAATATGAATTACGCCACTGATTGTTTCCTGTTGAATACGGAAGTAGAAAACATTAAACTTGGATTATCAAAAGTTTTTCGTTTTGTTTTCAATGTTTTTCCTATGTGCATCACGCGCCAGTCACTAGGAATCCAAGTTAAGCGAGAGTACGGTTGGAAATCTTAGATGGCGCTCGGTACAATTGATATAATTGTCAAATCTCTAGCAAGGTTATTGGTCCTAAGAAGACCAGAAAACTGGAAAACTGGCAAGTCTTAAGTAGACCAGCTTTGGTGGGTTCTAATGTTTTGTTTTGTTGAAAATGGAAATATACTTATCCTCGCAAATATGTTATAGGAAAGAGAGGTGTTGGGAGTACGAAGAAAAACTACAACCTACACGTTAAGAACACGGTAAGAACTTACAGAAATGTACAATGTGTCTCACAATAGGTGTCACCTTTTTTCAGTCTTGGTTTATTTCAGCTGGGTAATTTAAACAGCGGAATTGATTACACCCGTTTTGAGTGTATTAGGCTTTTTGACAGCTTATCGCTGAAGATAAATCAGCGTTTCCGTTTGTGTATATTTATCAGCTACATGGAAGCCATGCTGGATTAAGTTTTACTCAAATGACATTTGCAAAAGCTTGGATCGTGTCAGATCTGAAATGGCCATAAGCAGTTCGGAGTGAGTAAGCGTTTTGTTTAACGTAACTTGAATCACTGTTCAATGAAAGCTGAAATGTCCATATTCAACACAAAGGAGGTGCCAGGCGAACTGCCAGAACGAAGAAAAAGATCAAATGTGTGAGGGAGCGAATAAGACGTAATCCGGCCGTATCTGGCCGTAAATTGAGCACACAATTTCAAATGTCCCCTGCTTCAATGAACAGGCTCCTCAGACATGATCTGGAATGCAAGCCGTACCAGAAACAACGGGTTCACGGGTTGACGGAGCGTCAAAAGCAAGCCAGGGTCCAAAGAAGTAGAGATCTTTTGGTTCGGCACGGTGACTTCGAGATTTTATTTTCGGATGAAAAGCTCTTCCTCTTTCAGGACAGTCATAATCAACAAAAAGATCGTGTGTATGGCAAAAATCTTGCCAATATTTCAAGAGATAAACTAGCTGTAGAACGCTATCAGAATGTATCGAAAATCATGGTATGGGGCGCCGTTTCACGAAAAGGAAAAAGTCATCTTCTTTTCATAGAACCTAACGTAAAAATCAACACTGAATATAACATCGAACAGGTTTTGAAGAATCATCTGCTTCCTCATGCTTCAAAGCTGTATGGGAATACACAATATTGTTTCGAACAGGACTCAGCTCCAGCTGACATGGCAAAAAAAAAGGCACAAGCGTGATGCGCGGAAAATTTGCCCGATTTCATCACAAGCGAAGAGGCTTGCATCTTCACCGGATCTCAACCCACTTGACTACTTTGTTTGGGGTTATATGCTTCAACACATAGGCCCTACGAAAGGGTTTACTTTAGATCGATTCAAGAAACATTTGGTTGATATTTGGGACCAAATGTCTCAGGAAATCGTGCGTGCCAGCTGCGATGGGTTTACAAAGCGTTTGCGCAAAGTTATCAAGGAAAAGGGCGAGAGATTCGAATTGAATTAATAGGGTTTATTTCTATAATATGTGTCTTTCAAATGAAAAATAAATGCTATGATTTGGTTGATTTGTTTTGCTGTAATCCCCTTTTGTTTTGGTGACACCTATTGTGAGACACCCTGTACTTTGAATACTTTCATTGAATGTTACTTTGCTCCGTTGAATGGTTTTAAAAGACATGTGAGCCTACCAAATGAAATATTGAGAAGACTCCAATGATTAGAGTACACAGATTAGCTATGAAAGTAGTTTCGACCAGTTCTCTTTGTGCTATGCACAGCAGTGGTCGATTTTCGTCTTTGTCTATTTTTGTATTACTCGAGTCAATAGCCTGGTCGCTAGATAGAAATAGAAACAGCATGTGCAAACTAACGAATACCATCAAGTATATATTGAGCAATGGACTGGAGAAACCAAACATACGAGAAGTTGTCAATTGCGGAGAGCTGCTTATAGGATAAGGAGAAGTACTTGTTTGTGAAATTCAAATCTGAATAATCGAAGCTGGATGCGTTGACCTTCAACTATAGTATTTAATTCTCCATTATGGTAATGGGACTGGAATAAAGGTATACATGCCGCATGCCCACGGTTATAAATTTTATGTACGTATAAATGATTTGCCACCGGAAGATCCTGACCATGGCTAACATTAGTATTGGGAAATTTAAGCTCGTCGTCCGGAGAAAAAAATCCGATTGAGTTGGGCCGCAACACAGGCGCATACATGAATGTTAAAAAAGAAAATTCCTATCTCGCAATATTTCCTCAATCTGAAGGCAATATATTTTCTCCCGGTAATAAGCATAAATGCTTAATGCCAAATAAAGTAATGTCCCGAGCAAAGCATCAGCATCGAACTGTACAATTGAACAACAGTGATGATAAAATCATAGAAGCGCCTGAGGATGAAACGCCAGAAGCTGCTATGGCGCTGACGGTAGTCGAAGTCGAAAACAAAATGAGAGAAGAAAGTAACCACCCAATATATTAAAATTAGCCTCGCACATAACCGAAGATTTAAAAAAATGAAATGAAGAGATGACGAAAAGTTTTCAGAGGAATTGTGGTAAGAAGCCAATGCAGGAGAAGAACTTCATTGACAAATTCTAGGGTTTTTATTCATTAGGGCGAATCTACAATTGAGAGACTCTCTCTTGCCTCGTTCTCTTTCATTAATTACAGTGCCATTATAAAACTATGGATTGATTCTTTAACACAGATCGCAAGATAAGAGTGCTGGCTAGTATATTGGGCAAACAGCCAATCAAAAAATGTGAAAATGATTTAGCTATTGGTGAAAGAGAAAGTAAACAGAGAGAGTCTCTCAATTGTAGATTCGCCCTAATGAAAAAAAAAAAAACTAGAATTATTATGTTGATCTGTCGTTTAAAGGCCTCTCCAAACTGCAGCGTTTTTTTTGCCGCCACCGCAGCGAAATCACCGTGCGATGAGATTACATGGCGGCTTATGGGAGCGCACAAACCGACGCGATTAAAAAAACGCATCGCGTCGGTTTGTGCGCTCTCATAAGCCGCCATGTAATCTCACCGCGGGGGCGGCAAAAAAAACGCTGCAGTTTGGGGATGCCTTAATTCTGTAAACCAACCCTGCGTACGAAAAAGGATACGGTGCAAGTATAATGAAACTACACAGAGAGGAATTTGATAGTCAATTTTACCATTATTGGGGGTTAGGATGACTATTGCAGTATAGTGTTTTTGAACCGACTATGATCATGGTCAAAACTACCATTAAAAATAGTTGATGCAACATTTTCCATAATGTCGGAATAGTCCTTGTTACCATGATCATAGTCAAAAATGCCATGAACGTGGTAAATTCGACCATTTTCATGGTTATTGAAACCATTATATGCGATAGTCATCCTGACCATGATTTAATTGTCGGTACAACGATGAAATTTTTCTGAGTATGTGTAAGGGGAAAAACTTTCATAAGCGTTCGATCAACTGCAGACAATATTATTTAGGAAGACAAAATCAAAAATGGATATTGAACTATATATGTTATTATACATAATAAAGGAGGTTCCTCGCTTAGCTTAGTCAGTAAAGGCACATCTACAACCGGTTTGGGTTTTTCCACTCCCTAGGCCTGGGCATAGGTTAACATTGCACTTGCCACACAATCATACTAACGCAAATCAGTACCTGCCATTAAAAGCCAGCCGTTGTTAATAAATAACGTGGAAACGCACTTAAAGCATTAGGTTGAGAGCCTGCAATAATCTTGAAATGCTAAAAAAAAACTCATTTTCGGATTTGGAATTGCGGCAATAGGTCTATTGGTAATATTTACGATAGTGGTCGAAAGTTCATTCATCATAACCGGATGACTGCATACCAACCTATCGTCTATCAATTTGTACGGATTCCAACCATGTTTTGCACTCACCCCTTCATAGTAGATTTTATTCGCTCGTCGGAGCTTTATCTCTAGGTTAATCGACATACAGCGCGACTATTTTAATCACTTGAATTCTAGAAATATATCGATATTTTCACTAAAAACTATCCTCTGTGAAACTTGTTATCAGCAGTCGATTGCAGTCGCTTTTTTATGTTTTGGTTCATTCCAGTGGGTGACAGTTTCCACTGTGAACGCGTACCTAATTATACCAGTGTGCAAGCGACCGAATAACTTTTTATTTTTATTTGAATACATTTCGTTTGTATTGGTGACATGTTATTTTTTCCAGAACCGTCTTGCGAAATCTGCTGTGAGCTGTCACATTAAAACCAAAACAGCTCTACCATCGTGTGTGCACGTTATTGCGCTGCTGCATTTTCAACGAAAAAATATCCTGTATTTCGGTCTAATTTTCGATTAGGAACAGTAACCTACTCGCAGAAAAGCATGTTAACGGAAGCGGAAACGTCACCGGTATTCCCGAAGCTGAACGTGGAGGATGAACCGGATTTGGAAGCCACCGAGATCGAATCCATGTGTATGAACTGCCACGAAAATGTAAGTGCCCTCCATTATCCGTAGTCAAACCGAATCTTAAAATCAAATGTGAACCTCTCTTTTAAGGGCACAACTCGCCTCCTGCTGACGCAGATTCCTTTCTACAAGGAGGTGATCCTGATGTCCTTCAGTTGCGATAACTGCGGTTTCAAGAACAATGAAATCCAATCGGGCGGTGAAATGGCCCCCAAAGGAATCAGAATCAGTGTAAATATTGAAACGGTGGGAGACTTGAATCGCCGTGTCGTTAAGTCCGACTATTCCAGCGTTCGGATAGAGGAACTTGATTTCGATATTCCAGCTCAGTCCCAAAAGGGGGAGGTTACCACCGTCGAAGGTATTCTCGATCGTGTGGTTCGAGGATTGGAGCAGGACCAACCTGTTCGTCGGATACAGCACCCGGAAGCCGCAGAGCAGATCGACACTTTCGTCGAAAAAATCAAACTATTGAAGGAGATGCAGAAACCCTTTCGGATAACAATCGAAGACATTTCCGGAAATAGCTTCGTTGAAAATCCTCTGGCACCACAACCGGATCCGAACACCAGCATTTCCCACTTCGTTCGAAGCAAAGAGCAGAATCATTTGTTGGGAGTCTTTACCCACGAAGAAGTAGACGGTGTAAAGGTTAAACAGCCGAAACCCATTCCGGAGGAGGAAGATAAGATGCTGAAAATGATTTCCGATGGTTCCTGGACATTGGAAGAGCTGCATAGTGAGGTTCTGCAGTTCCATACTAAATGCCCGGAATGTGCGGCTGATTGTGAAACGAATATGAAGGTGACTTCTATCCCACACTTCAAAGAAGTGATCATCATGGCAACGGTCTGCGACAACTGTGGAGTACGGACGAACGAAGTCAAGCCGGGTGGTGGCATCGAGGATAAGGGCGTTAAGATTGAAGTCACGGTTCGCGGGAGAATCGATTTTTCAAGGGATGTTTTGAAATCGGAATCATGCGATCTGCACATCCGGGAGCTGGAATGCGAAGTGGGTGCCGGTGCCTTGGGAGGTCGTTTCACCACGATCGAAGGTCTTCTGACGGCCATCAAGGATCAGTTGGTTGACAGCACCGGCATGTTTATGGACTCGAACGATGAGGCGACGAAGCACCGAATGGATAATTTCTTCGGCCAGTTGGATGCGGCCATTGCTGGGAACAAGCCGCTGACCATAGTGCTGGATGATCCGACGGGAAATAGCTACGTGCAATCGTTGAATGACGATGGCACTCCGGACGACGCATTGCGGATAATTAAATATCATCGGTCACACGAACAGAATGAAGAACTCGGTTTGAACGACATGAAGACGGAACATTACGGAGAGGAAAATAATGCCGAGGAAGCATGAGGAGGTGAGTGAAGGATAAGTGTATTGTTAAGGACATCTGAAAAGTAAAATATGAATTCATTTATGATCAAAATAGACTAATTTCTTCGTATTGTTTTTGAGAAAGAAATCTCCGTAATAAATTTGGATTTTTATAATGGGAAAAGTCTTTAAGAAAAGTGTTTCGGAATCCATGTTCAGTTTAGTAAAGGTTCTGTCCAGCGCTGATACTAGGCAATAATTGTCATCTCGTATGTGAGAACAAGTTGTTTCACCTCACGTCACACATAATAACCCTGAATATTATAAAAAACCGCAGTAGAAACTACCATTTCGATGGTTCAATTAAGCGCCAACACCAACCATTTTCACCTGACTATAAATGCGTTTGATTTTGCCATGCCGGCGATTAGATCGACCATGGTGCGGTTGATATCAATATGAAGTCTGTCAAATATACCACAAATGTAGAAGGTTTTACCATATACGTAGTAAATTTGACTGAAATTTCATGGTAGTTTTAGAGATAGGCATAGTCGGGTAAAATAGTAGTTTTTTTTACAATAGGGAGGAGGCAGTCCCATGCTCCCTATCCAAATCGTTTCACTTGAGCCCTGATGGTCTCTTCCTTTCTCCTTTATATTTTATGTAATGGATATTTAGAACACTTTGTCGTTGTCATTTTATTGCTTGCCTAGTGTTAGAAAGTTTTGCTGAAAGTAACATGGTTTAGGGCTATATCCCATTCCCCAGTTATAAATTAACCCTTTTTGTCTGAAACCCTTTTGCGGGATCCACTCGGTCCACATCCAGACTCCTTCACGACCGCGGGGTAGTTATCCTGGTGTTTCTGCTTTTGAATTGCTTAAATCAAGTGATGCAGATCTAGTCCCACGACGTACTTGACAAGTGGTATTGCTCGCTGTTATGGGATAGGGAAGAGAACAGGAGAAAGGATAAAGCAAAGTAGGTATTAGTAATTGGTAACGTGCAGTGCGCCTGTGAGATATTCTCACAACGGCCGTTCAGAATGGTTCGACGGATGCAGATCATTCCCGATCCTTCACGTTTATTTATAGAAGTCAAGAGACATTTTACTACGTGCCACATTTAGGAATATCAGGGCAATGATCTCCCATCACATCTTCCAGTGATCATTACAAGCTGTTCATTTGGCTCAGGCACTTTTGTACGTTTATGTAGCAGCCCGTTCAACACATGAAATCTGCTTCGGCCAAGTTGGCCGGATGCGCCCATACCCATTTCTGAACCGAAGGGCAGGATTGTCTCATTTCTTATGGAACATCAATATGAACAACAATTCTCGAGTACTTTTTCAAACAGTACCTAGTAAACCATTAAGTGTCACAAATACGAATTAAGCTCTTTTTAAGGAGGAGGAGCTTTATTTCTATCCGCTGATATATTCAATTTGAAGGAGTTGTATTCAACTTCCGAGAAATTAGCAGACAAAGTGTTTGTTTACAAAAGCAGATTCGCCCTAATCAAATGTTGGCGCTGATATAGCGAATTCGTTTTTGATTCAGTTCAACCTGGAACGATATCAATTATCACTGTGTTCGAGCCTTAAGCGTTTCCTGATTTCACGAATACCAATAGCCTATTGCACCGCACCTTTTGTACCGCAAACCCGTTGGCATGCGTATTTGTTTTGAATGTGAACAAAATGTCAAGCCTACCGCTAGCACCAGCTACAACTCGGCGGTGGAGGAGAAATACTTTTTGGCATAAGTGACATTTTCCTTGCTGGATTTCTCCCTGATGATATCGAGGTATTTATTACAGAAGTAACATATTACATAAAGCATGGCATAACTAATTCATGTTAATTATGCTATAGAAAAGGTCAAAGTCGATAATTGTTACTGAAATGTGTCGATACATATTCGGGCAATAGTCATCCTTATGCCAAATAGGTCAGAACCCTCTCTCTGACAGCACCAGTTCGATCAGTTTTCAGTTTGGCAGCAGCGCAGTAATGTGAACAAGCAGCAGCAGTAGACCGAAAAATGGCTGATTCCAAAAGATCAACAACAACGACTTCGTCTACGAATAACAGCGGCACCAGTGGCAGCAGCAGCAGCAAATCTCGCAAATCCAAAAACGATCTAATCCGCAGCACCGTCAGCAGTTATCTCAAGCAACGGAACTACATCGTAAGTGTTTTTTTTTGTGGTGTCCTCTATCCTCTCTGTGGATAACCTAGAAAAAGAGTGGAGCGGTGCGAAAATATTGCTTCTTGTTAATGGGGGCCGATTCCGACTGTTGTCGGGGTATTTGTGTTCGGCGATCTTCAATCTCCGTAATTTCTAATCGGTGGAAGAAAATCCTTGAAGGCGAAAAAGTTAGCATTCTGGAGTGTAAACAAAAATATGTTCGGTGATCATTTGTTTTTATCTTTTCTTTTTGATTTTCTTATCGTTGCAGGTAAACGATCGCTACCGAAAGTCAGATCTCATTTTAACTCAATCCACCGAGCAAATAGCAATGAACACAGCAATCGAAAACGAGATTTCCAAGGCAAATAGTTTCCTGTTCTCGAACATCTTCTGCCTCAACAACAATCCCGCCCAGGTGGATCAGCACTTTGTCAAGTTAGTACTATTCATTTTTGGATGGAAATTCTCATTATTGTTTTAATTGTCTTTTAGATTGTGTAACTTTATCAAATGCCAAGTGGAGCCGGTCCGACAAGAGCTCTCCGAGCTGGTAAATCCTCTTCTCTGCCATCTTTACATTGAGATGCTGAAGGGGCGCGACTGGCGTCCGGCGATTCTCTTCCTCCGGAAGCATGCCACACTGCTAGGGAAGATCGAACCAAGCACCGTTCCTCCGAGCAATTCTCCACTGATAATGAATCAGAAAATCAATGGTACCGTTGAGGAGCAGCAAGCATCCGGAATTCCCGCAGCAACCGTGCAAAATTCAGTCATTATTTTCACCCCCACCGTGCCAGGCACACCCGAATCCGCCCAGATCGCCAGTCCAAAACTGGAAACGTTCAAGCAACTCATTCACAAACTATCGCAAATCACTCGGATACAGGATCTAGAAAACGAGCAACTGACACTTCAGTTTCGATCCGGCCAATACGAAATGCGGCTTGGATCACCTTCGATTGCTGCCCTGCGACGGTATCTGTCCAAATATGGACACTCATTGATACTGCAGATCCTTCGAAATTGGTTCTATTTCGAGACCATTGATGATAAAGACTTTACAGACTACAGCCCGGAGATGGCATCCCCCAAAGTCAATAAAAAGCCACGTTTGGTCGGGACGTCTAATGGATTAGATTTGCTGAATGGTCTTCCAATGGAAGTGGATGCGCTGGAAGCTACGCCGGAAATGGAATATGATTTTTCCGAGCACTCGGAAGCGGAGAATATGAAATTTATCCTGCGG
Organism: Aedes koreicus; assembly: GCA_024533555.2. Taxonomy (NCBI): domain Eukaryota; kingdom Metazoa; phylum Arthropoda; class Insecta; order Diptera; family Culicidae; genus Aedes; species Aedes koreicus. Next base: position 848,938 of record JAHHFK020000291.1, on the reverse strand, counting down.
AACGGCTTCAGCAGCGAGTACATCCGGTTCAAAGTTCGCGAAATGAATGGAAGTTTAGATGGAGGAGGAACGACCATGGACATGGACGACGATGATGATGAGGATGATACGGCATATCTACCAGCCCTGGAGGAGATTCCACCTAGTGTCAAGGTGGAAGAATTTCCAGATGGCGATCAACAGCAGCTACAGGATGACCTATCCGGCATGTTTCGGAGGATAACTGCAGCGGAAAGGTTACGCAAGCTGCGGGAATGTACGGAGAAACTAAACCGTTTTCAGTCGCCACTGTGCATATACCAGGTAGAGAATGTGGACGATCGTTTGACAGCGGTGGCAATCGACGAGGACAGCTGCCATCTGGCCAGCGGGTTTGAAGACGCTTCAATTATCCTGTGGTCGGTAAATAGGAGCACACAAATCGGCCGTAAACCGTATGCCGGACTACGCGATCAACGGTGCTGTTGGAATGTGACTTGCTGTGATAGTAGTTTTAGCGAAGAAGAGGAGGACGAAGAAGAAGAAGACGAAGGTCGAGGAGATCTGCGTGACGGTAGAGAAAGGGATTATGATGATCCGGGAGAGCGATCCGGATTGCGGAATCTGTTCCGGGTTAAAACGAAAGCCGAGGTTGAGCGGCTGAACAAGCTGCTTCCGGTGTACAGTAGAAGGCAGAGCAAACGGGAACGCTGGAAGCAGTTTATGGATCGAAAGTGCAGTGAAAATGTGTTGTAAGTATTCAAGCGTCTTGTTTTTCTGAACATGTTCTAGTACTGCTGATTTTTGTACGTTCGGGAGTAGGTCTTTGTATATTAAATTTGATTTTATTTTCCATTTCCAGCAGCGAAACCGGTGGAGTTACGCTCCGTGGTCATTCGAACGCAATCACCGATCTCCTCTTCTCGAGCCACGCCCCGCTGCTGATGAGCGTCTCGCGAGATCTTACAATGCGTGCATGGCAAGCCACCGACTACACCTGTCGAGCGGTGTATCGAGGCCATAATCATCCGATCTGGACAGTGGCGGAAAGTCCGACCGGAATGTACCTGGCGACCGGTTCGCGAGATACTACGGCCCGGCTCTGGTCCACGGATCGTGAATTCCCACTCCAGATCTACGTTGGCCACACGCAGGACGTGGACACGGTTGCGTTTCATCCCAATGGGAACTACTTAGCTACCGGATCAACGGATTTGACCGTCCGGCTATGGTGCGCTACCAGCGGCAAACTGTTTCGAATCTTCACCGACTGTCGCCAACCGGTGAATCGAGTTTGCTTCAGTCCCGATGGGAAATATCTTGCTGCTGCCGGTAAGCTGACTGAATAACTTGTCTCATATCAAAATTTATCATACGTTCCTTTCCAACAGGTGAAGAAAATCGTGTTCGGATTTTTGATCTTGCCGCTGGCTCGCAGTTGACCGAACTGCGTGATCACACGTCCGGAGTAACCTACGTCACATGGAGTTCGGACAGTAGGCACTTCGTCTCGGCCGGAGCCGACGGAACGGTTCGAATATGGGATTCTGTTAAGATGGTTTCCTCTTCTTCCTCATCGTCGTCTTCCAGCAGTTCTTCCGTAAGCAATCCACAGCAGCAGAATTCAACCAGTAGTCCAAACCATTCTGCTGCTGCTGCTGTTGCTGCTGTTACAGTGACAAACAATGGCACCGCCAGTGCTGCCAGCCACTCTCAGAAGACCAGTTCCTCGGCGCAACAGTCGTCGTCCTCCTCCTCAAGCAATACAACTAACAATCTCTTGCTCGCGTATGCAACGGGCTGCCGAAGGATCTACCGGTTGCACTACAATCAACTCAGTGGAAGTCTCAGCTGTATCGGTAACAGCTAAGAACAACTATCACTACCTTCTTCATGTTAAGTATTATTTATTCTCTTTTACTTTTATAAATCTTTCTTCTATTCTTGTTTCCCCAAGTTATAATATGCCTCTCGTTACCCTGATGAAATGATATACTCAGAGAGTGTTTCGTTGCCTCCCTTAAATAATGTGTGTAGGAAGAGAAAGAGATAGAAAGAGAATTAGTTCGAATTTTGCTTGGTTAAGACAGTCCATGTTTTTTTTTGTAAGTTAGTATTTAAGCTACAAATGTAATAGGTAAGCCAATATTGGTCTCCTACTTAGCTAGAGGTAGCGATAACAATTAAATTGCTCACAACATGCTACAGAAAATCTCTTGATTGAGTTGAAGATCAAGATTGAGAAACAACAAGTTGAGTAAAAATTAAGAATCTGCGCGAAGTTACGAACGCTGTTTGGACTTACGGCGTGGGAAATATCACAGCCTTTGATCAAGAACGTCCCATTGGACATGGGGATAGTTCGAGCGACATCATCTATCGAGAATGCTACAGTCCATTATACAGATGCAACAGAAATGGAACAGCTCTAAACGCAAGGACTTAGCTTAGTCGAAATGGCCAGGTGCATGTTGATCGATGCTGGTCTGCGTAACTGTTTTTGAGGATAAGTTGTGGTTACGACAAGCTATCTACACAATCGTCTGCCGTCCAGATCAATCGAAGGAACCCGTTACGAACGCTGGTTTGTAAGAATCCAAGTCTCAAGTATATCCCTGATGAAAAGCGAGGGAAGTTAGAAAAAGAAAGTGTTAGATATAGCGATGAGTCAAAGGCCTATTGTTTGCTGGATATTCAAACTGTCAAGGTAACTATATGTCGTGACATCAAGTTCCTGCAATGCTCAAGTCGTGTACTAAGTATTGACGCTTCGCCAAACGAAGATGTCATCGTGCCTTTGGAAGTTAACCGTCACGTTACCTGCAGTGTGGATTATGAGCCTAATGATGATGGTGAAGAAGTTGACTCTGGCGACGAACAGTGGTTCTCGGAAGACGCAATTGCCTGCACAAAAAGTTGCAGACCCTATTCGGACACTTGTCTTGATCGTGAAAAAAGTCTTCGAAGAGATGTCTTGAAAAAAGAACACATGGTCTGTCGGCATCAGAGCCGACACACAAATTAAGTGCAGTGCAAATGGAGAGAAGGCCAGTGAGCTAGAACTGAGCATGTGAAAGAGAGAGTGAGTGAGAGGGACTGAGAAAATGTTCGTAGATCATATGAGTTTTTTGACATCAGACTTTGTTACATTCGTTAATAAACCTTTAACCTGAAAAGTTGTTCTTTCTTAAGTTCTCACATAACCATCAGCCCAGAAGCGAAACTCAGTTCAAGCCAAAACGTCAAGTGGTTAACACTGCCAGTTTTGCTCGCTTGTAAATATAGAAATTTTCTAGTCCAATCGTTAAGAAAAAACAAATTCAATCTGGTTAAACCAGTTACGGGTCGAATCGCGAGTATCGCGAGTGCTCACGCCACCTCCGGTGGACCGCTGTATACGATGATCCGCAAAAACTTCGACAAATCCAAAGTTCGACTAACCTCAACGGGAATCAATGCTGTAGTTGGAAATCTATTGACACCGCATGGACGAGTACAACCCAAATGCCGATACACATCCTCAAAGCGACCAAGCCAGCCAAAGCTCTGGCATGGGTAGGATATCGACGCAGCCTGGGACCAGAAACCGACACAATATCGGTCCAACGTTTCAACCCAAAATTCCTTCGATATTCTAACAATGGACGATGATTCGCAAGATACTACTGCTGCTGCTGCTGTTGCTAGTGGTGGTAGTGGTAACAACGAAAACAATGAACAACAACCGAAACCGAAAATCCGCTGTCCTCCAATCAGTGTGTACTGCAAAACCGTAATTGAAATTAACACAATGACGGCATCGCTGGGTATTGTCTCCGGGGACTACACGTTGAGGATGAACAGGGAAAAAATCCAGATCATAAAGAAAGGGTAAACAACATTTCACAACCATTGTCGATGCACCGAAATCCAAGAATGTTAAGTTCTATAGCCATGGAACAAATGATGTAACACCTACTAAAATTGTTCTGTACGGGTTGCCATGGTTTGACCTAGAGGAAGTCAAAGCAGAAGTAAAACGCAACAAAATCACACCTCTGGATGTTAAATTACTGCATACTAAAGGAGATAGTGCACTTTACCGTCTGATCTTCGAAAAGGGTACAATTCGGCTACAGGAGCTACAAAAAACGAAAGCGCTGTTCAATGTGATCGTTGGATGGCGCTTTTGAAGCCAGCAATTCGGACATGGGATGAGAAACTGCAATCTTGAAGCAAAATTTTTTAAATTGCGGTGAGTTTCATCTGACATCCGAATGCAGAATACCATCTCGCACACCTGTAGCAGCAGATGTAAATGAAATACGGGAACAAATTCGCTGTGCTAACTGCAAGCAGAATCACACTTCCAATTACAGGGTTTACCCCGAAATGAAACGCTACATCGAAGCCCTAGAGAAGAGGAAGGAACAACTGGCCAATCGCAACTCTACACAAGGACGAGGTCGCCCGTTTACTTCATCGTTCGTCAATCCAACCCGCAATTTTGCTGATGTGCTGAAGTCGAACACTTCTGCTGTAAATGATGCTCAACAACCTGACCTGTTCACTGCAACCGAGTTCCTCAACTTGGCGAAAGAAAAATTCGAACGTCTTTCCGCCTGCCGCTCCACGGCAATGCAATTCGCTGCTCTGTCTGAGCTTATGATAAAGTACGTATACAATGTCCAATAACTGTAGCTTAAAGGTTCTAAACTGGAACAGTCGTTCCATCAAAAATAAATCAGCTGAGTTTTTCGAATTTTTGGAGAGGCATGACGTGGATATAGCGGTAGTCACCGAGACGTGGCTTACATCAAAGACCTCAATCTTCGACGCGAATTTCTCCTGCGTGAGGGTCGACCGGGACAGTGAGGACATCAACCGAGGAGGCGGAGTTGCAATTTTCGTTCGCAAAGGAATACTCTTTACCCAGATCGATTTAAAAACCTCAGTCATTGAAACTGTAGGAGTCACAGATACATCCGATTCTACACTGTTAAAGAAGGTTTCGCTGCAAAGAAATCAACTGTAATGGTGCTGCTAGATGTGGAGAAAGCCCATGATTCGGTATGGCAAGAAGCCGTTGTCTATAAGCTCCATAGATCCAACTGCCCATTGTACTTGGTAAAGCTCGTACAATCCTTCATCACAAAGCGAACTTACCGCGTGTCAGTGCGTGGAACGCTCTCTGGAAATCACAACAGGAATTCCACAAGGTTCAGTACTTAGCCCAACACTGTACAACATTTTTACAAGCGACGCTGTCATGGTAAATGGAGTTGTTTACGTATATTTTGCTGATGACGCCGGTTTCCTTGCTACCCTGTGATAGTGACCAACAAACTCCAACACGCCCAAAATGAACTTGAGAAATATCAACGTAGCTGGCGAATTAATATAAACCCGAATAAGACCCAAGCTATTTTTCTCACACGAAGACGCGCTGCACATCATCTTCCGTCATCCATGATCAAGGTCTGTGGCACCCGAATTCCGTGGACCCAAGTACTTAGGTCTAACCCTAGACCAAAAGTTGCTATTTGATAAACAGATCAACAAAAGCATTGGAAAGTCAAACGGGCTTATCAAATCCTTGTATCCGCTGATCAATCGAAGGTCGAGACTACAGCTGGCTAACAAACTACTGCTGTTTAAGTGTATCTTCCGGCCAATCCTCTTCTATGGGTGCCCTGTGTGGCACTGAACTGAAGACATCCGTACAGAAGCTGTTGAAGTCTCAAGCGTGTAGTGCAGTACTTGAAGAAAGCAAAAAGACCCCGTACGGATCAGCAAAAACAGCAATCAAATGGCTTGGTCGGGTTATCGGAGCAGATTGGGCCGAATGCAGAGACAGCCGGAAATCCAACACTGGTTTCGTGATGAAGTTCAACGGTGGATCCATCAGCTGGACGTGCAGACGTGTCGACTGCAGAGGTGGAATTCGTGGCTCTCTCGAAAACGACACAAGAGAACCTGTGGCTGAAGTGCGCTGAAGATGCTGGACTCCGAAAAATTTAACAACAGAACCAAACACATCGCGACACGATTTCATTTCGCATGATATGTGAAGAAGACAGTAGAGGTGTCGTACGTGTACAGTCCTATCGAAGACATGATTGCCAATTTGCTCACCAAACCGTTAGAAGGCGTTCGGAAAATCAAGCTGCGGACGATGTGCGGATTGGATGAGTGTTTCTTAGATCATAGCAACAAGGCAGACATCAACACAGCTTTTTGTAGTCTATGAGTTTTATGACAGAATCTTGATTCATTCGTTAATAATGAAGTTCTCACATAACCATCAAAAACCAACTTGATTGGTTAAGGCAACGATGGATCGTGCGATGTGCGTTGTTCGAGTTTCTGATACACTCTGGAGTCCTTTCGAATCGAATCGAAGAAGGTTATCGCATTTGTTGTTTAACATTGCTTTGTAAGGTGTGATTCGAAGAGCGGAGGTAGACACGAGTTGTACAATTTTCAGAGAGTCTGTCCAACTTTTTGGTTTCGCCGACGACATTGATATCATAACATGCAGCTTCCGTACGATGGCGGAAACGTACAATAGGCTTAAGTCCGAAGCTAGTAGGATTGGACTTGTCATTTATACCTAGGGGGTGACCCCGGCGTAATGATTAACATCCATATCTCTCACGCCAAAGTCACGAGTTCAAATCTCACCCCCGGACAAGTTACGAAAAACACCCAAAACGGTGTTTGAGTGACTACGACGGGAGATGAACCAGCCCGAGGCTGAAGATCTCGATAATACGGAAAACAAACAAACAGGTTTACGAAATTACAATGCTAATCTCCAGTTCCGAGTTCAGAGCGACGGTGATGAAATGAATTAAGAATTCGTGTATCTGGGCTCATTGGTGATCACCATTGGACCTCGAAGGACGCTACGGTCGAACAGAGTGCAACGCTATACGATGTTGACCTTCTACAAGACATTGATTCTACGTCCACGAAACATGGACTATGCTCACGGAATTTGATTCATTTGATTACTTTGAACGGAAAGTGCTTCGAACGATCTACGGTAGAGTGTGACGAAAGTGAATGAATTACGGATTGCATGAGTTGCCGAGAGAACATTCCATCGTTCACATCGCAAAAATCGGTCGACTAAGATGGATTGGGCACGTCGTATGGAGATGGCTACGAAGTATTCCGCTGCGATCGGAACATAAACAATAGCAGGAAATCGACCGGCGGTGGCGTTCTCGTTGCAGTTAGTTCCAGGCTGAAAGCAAGTGCAGTTGAAGGCGATTCTTGGATCTTCGCGGAACAAGTTTGGGTAGCAATTCAGCTTGGAGGCCGTAAACTGTTTCTCTGTGCGGTGTACATTCCTCCGGAACGAATTCGAGACTTGGAATTAATTGATGCACATTGACAATCTGTATGTGTCGCTTCGCTTGAGGGCTACCCTCAATGATGAAGTGATTGTTTTGGGAGACTTCAACGTAGCGGCTTCCTCCGTCCAGACCATGAGCGCTCTTCTTTCACGCAGGGGCAATTCAGCTTCTGGACAGCTACAGTACCGCAACTCTATCCCAAGTTAATGATGTGGTTAATGGAAACAATCGTTCTCTAGATCTCTGCTTTGTCAGTGGCCGAGATACCGCTCCTGTCATCCTTTCGGCCCCCGCGCCTCTAGTTAAGGATGTTACTCACCACACTTCTCTTATAGTTGCCATCGAAGATTTTGTTGCTCGAGACTTCGTAGACACTCCTGTTTCTGTATCATATAACTTCCGTAGAGCTGACTATCGTAGTATTGGTGAGGTACTGTCTAATTTAGATTGGCAGAGAATTCTTGATCCAACCGACGTTAATATCACCGCTCAAAAATTTCCCCACGTCTTGGCTTATGTCATTGACAGGCACGTCGCAAAAAGGATCGTTCAGACTGAATCTCGGGTCCCTTGGATGACTAACGGTCTTCGTGCGCTCAGACGGACCAAAAGAGGAGCTCTCAAAAGATTCACGAAATACCGCACCCTGTCGCTTAAACGCCATTATAGCAGACTCAACTATGAATACAAACGACTAAGTCGAGCGCTTATCCAACGCCATCTGAGTGTGGTTCAACGGCGACTTAAATCACACCCGAAACCATTTTGGAGCTATGTTAATCAACAACGCAAGGGGCCCCCCCCCCCACCACCCCCCCCGGTTTTTTCAAAGGAAAATTTTTCGACCCATAGGGTATGATTGTACTGTGGAAGTGCATTTAGAACACTTAGTTGAGAGCAAAAAAAAAAAGAAGGAAGTAAGCTTACCATCATCCATGGTCTTTAATAGCGAAACCGCTGGCACTGATCAGGAAATTTGCGATCTGTTCTCTGCAGAATTTGCTAGTGTGTTTGAAGACGAGAGACTTCCCGTTCATTCCATTAACGCTGCCGCGAGCAATGTTCCCTTGGCAAATCAAACACTCAGCCTCGTTGATGTGGATTTTGAATCGATCTCGAACGCTGCATCACTTCTTTTAAACATCGTTTAAGCCCGGACCTGAACAGAATATGGCCTATCTTCTGTATCCACTTCATCAGATATTCCAGCTGTCCCTTTCTAGCGGCATATTTCCTTTTTGCTGGAAAACGGCAGACATGTTTCCGGTATTTAAAAAAGGAAGCAAGCGAGACGTGAACAACTACAGGGGAATCACATCGTTAAGCGCCGTATCGAAGCTATTTGAACTGGTCGTAAGGAACTCTCTTTTTGCACATTGTATGCAGTTTTTGAGTGCCGATCAGCACGGGTTTTCAACTGGGCGTTCCACAACAACAAACCGATTGTGCCTAACGTAATACATCACTGATAGTATGATTGCTCGATGCCAAACGGACGTGATCTACACAGATTTAACCGCAGCTTTCGAAAAGCTGAACCACGATATTGCGATCGCTAAACTTGACAGGCTAGGAGTTGGCAGTAATCTCTTAAGATGGTTTCGTTCATATCTTACGGGGCGTCAACTGACAGTTGCTTTAGGCGACATTCGATCAACAAGTTTCTGCGCCACGTCCGCGATACCGCAGGGCAGCCATCTGGGACCGCTTATATTTCTACTCTACTACAACGACGTACATCTTGTTATCGGAGGACCACGACTGTCGTTTGCCGACGACCTGAAAATTTGTCTGCGTATCTGCTCAATACCCAACTGCCGTTTCCTCCAAGAACAGATTGATGCCTTTGCTGATTGGTGTACTCTAAATCGTTTGGTGGTCAACCCGGCTAAGTGCTCAGTCATAACCTTTTCACGGCAGAAACAACCAATTGTTTTCAACTACAATCTTCTCGGCACGTCCATCGAACGAATGCAGTGCGTTTAAGACCTAGGTGTTCAGCTGGATTCTAAACTGACTTGTGTGTTCTAAACTGACTGATTCGCAACATATTTCATATGTTGTTGATAAAGCTTCAAGAACTCTAGGTTTTGTTTTCAAGGTGGTGACACATCTATTGCCTAAAATTCCTCTATTCTTCTCTCGTGCGATCTACACCGGTGTACTGTTCAGCAGTTTGGAGCCCGAGCTATAATAATGGCGCCGAGCGAATCGAATCTATTCAACGTCGTTTTCTACGGTACGCGCTTCGTAGACTACCTTGGAGAAACCCATTTCGTCTTCCTAGCTACGAAAGTCGCTGTCGATTAGTGAACATGGAGCATCTGCGAGTCCGTAGAGACGTTTGCAGAGCCTTAACTATCGCAGATACTCTACAATGGAGAACCGACTGCGAAACAATCCTTCAGCAAATCAACATCAATGTTCAACCAAGGCCAATGCGCAACAACTTAATGCTGAGGCTTCCTTTTCGCCGCACCAACCATGGGTTGAGCAGCGCTATCCACTGGCTGCAGCGAATGTTCAATAGGGTGGCGTCAGTTTTTGACTTCCATCTGACGCGGAATGCACTTTGTCGGAGATTTTCCACCGTTTTTGGAGCTATTGACGCACGGAGTTAAGATAAGTGTATAGTTTTAATTTTTTTGTGTCATGGCTTGACTAAGATATTGTGTAATCGTTTTTCTATGTAATGAAAGTTTTTTTTTTTTTAAACCAACATCATTAGGACTTGAACTTGGTCTGTTGATGCATAACTACAAATAAACAAATAAACGACTTGGGGGCGACCCCGGCGTAGTGGTTAACATCCATACCTCTCACGCCAAAGTCATGAGTTCGAATCTCACCCCCGGACAAGTTACGAAAATACCCAAAAGAGGTATTTGAGTGATTACGACGGGAGATGAACCAGCCCGAGGCTGAAAATCTCGATAATCCAGACAAAAAAAAAAAATAAAAAATACAATAAACGACTTCTGTTTACAGCAGCGTTCACCTATGCCTGTACTAGACTAAGCGTAAGCGGACAAGCCTGATCTGGGTTGGCCTACTTTTCGAATAGAAAGCTGATAGGATGCAAGCCGATTCAAATTTACAATTTCCTTCTGCCACAACTGTCAAACTTGCCGTTGCTGTTCCGTTTCCGTTAACATTTCATCTGAATCTAAAGCAGTAGTGATTTCAGAAAAAAAATAACCTCTAGGAATTAAAATAAAGTAGTAGCAACAAATGTTGCCTATTTCCTGAGCTCAAGGATGAAATCTGTGATATCGTTTTATCTGTTCAAGTTTATTAGTTTCCATAAAATGAATTCTCACTCTAATATTTATTCTAGTGTACAAACATACAAACATGCCCGGATGTTTTCGCACCTTTTCTATTTTCAATCTTTATTTTAATAAGATAGGAAGTTATATTCGAATATAGATTCATTCATTTACCTTAATAGTACCGGTTCATCCCACCCGGCACCGCAAGGGTTAACAAGCTGTACAAACCACAAACACACTCAGAGGAGTCTGCTAAAACCGCTGAATCCAACTTTGACAGTTCTCGCGCGGTGAATGTATTTTGTTGTACATTTTTTAGGCTTCTCATCGAGAAGCGCATTCAGCAACCACTCTGATTGGCTGGTGACCGCGAAGAAAAATAGCATCATCTGTCAAAATTGCAACGCAACACGAGAAAAAAAAGAAAAACATCTACGCTCGGTTTGGTGCAGCTGTGAAAAAGATTTCCTCCGAAAATACTCGATTTTACGGGTCCTGAAAAAGGAGAGAACAGTTTTTCCATTAACTCGACACTGGCCCTAACCAGTGAAGTACCGCCGTGTGAAGTGATCCCGATTCGTGGTTAGCCCTGAAAGAAAAAAAAATTGCTGAAATTTTTTTTTCGCGATGACCAATCAAGGTGTCAATCTTGTCGGGTATTTCCGAGCGCTGAAAAAAAGTGTAGTGATATTATTTTGAGTCTGGGAGCAGCTTATGAAAATATCGCACCAGCTTGTGGATGAAAGAAGATTTAAATAAGCAGTATGAAATGGATCCTGTATGATTGTGTGAGCAGCACTGTGGCGTACGTGCGAGAAAAACACCCATAAGAGGAAGGTGACCATCACGGATAGTGAAATGTCAAAAAGTGATTTCTCCTGATAACAAAACAATAGCGTTATCTTTGATATAATTTTGAGCTGGAAGAAGAAAGTGCTCAAAGTGGCTTGGCAGGAAGTGATTGCGCGTGGAGATGAGTGGTGAAAACCGTATTTCGAGCTATCTCCAGGGGACTCAACAGGGAACAGTTCAACTGATGCGTCAATATCAGCACCAGTGTCGCATCTGCGGTGTTTCGGAAGGGTTGCGTAGGTGTAGTCGTTGTCAGTTGGCTTATTACTGCTCCCAGGATCACCAGCGGACTGACTGGCGATCGCACAAGCTCGAGTGTCGTTCTATCCACCAGCTGCAGCAGGTACCGTTGTCGACGGCTGAACAGGGAATGTTACTATCGCAAGCGACGGTTGCTCAGCAGCAACAGTATGCCGTATCCCGGAATCAGGGAATTTATCAGAACAATACGATAACCAGTGCCACCAATACCAGTGCAGGGCTGGTGGAAGAGGTGGTGGGTGGTGCAGCGACGTCCGGTGTGGAACAGCCGACGTCGTCATTTGGCGGAGTATTCGAGAATGCTACTGGCGTACGTGCAGATCTGATGTCAACAAACGAAGCACAGTCTACCAATACTAGAATAAGTCCCATGATGAGCACGGTAGGTTTCATTTTCTTGTATTTTCCGGGAAATATTGTTGTTATATTGATGAATTATGTTTATTTTTTTATAACAAAGCAAAAAGTTTTGCCTTTTATAGATGTTTTTTCCTGCTTACTACATGCTTTCTTTAAATAAAAAAAACCCATATTAGAGTACTTGAGGAAACTGTTATAAAAACCAGGGCCAGTTCAAATTCTAACATAATCATCAATATTCTGCATTCATTTTGATCAGTGGTCAAATAATAGCTAAATTTTTGTCAGAACCTCACAAAAGACATTGATGAATCCGTTTTGGCAAAATTTTAGAACCCTTGTTAGGGTAGATACTTCGTCGTGATTTTCGTTTTGTCGAGCAGAAACCATCAATAATAGCAATGAATCTATTATGCAATAATCTATTTTTGGATACCTATTTGCATGCGTTCGTTAACGCATAAGCTAGCTCTGTTGGGTGCATTTCGTGAGTGTATAATCTAATTTACAATAACAATAACAGCGTTCCGCAGAACATATAAGGAAAATGGGCTCAAGAAGAAATGGTAGATTTTAGATATTATCTCGCTAATATATCACTTGTTCTTAAATCGAGTGATGTTTGTGTAATGCTGAATAAATTTGGAATTCATCTGAGAGCTTTTGAGAGAATTGTCCTCAGAATCATCATTTCAAAATATTTTACCTCTAACAAAAGAACACGAAAAATAAAAACATTCTTCTCAGAAACTACAAAATTTCCAAAAAAAATACGAAATATAAAAAAAATCATTACCATGATTTTAAAAGAGGCATGCTTTTGTAAAACAGTGAGCTGCAATTGTTTACAGATTGACTCCGAGTTGCTTACTTGAAATATCTAGCAAGGTTTTTTTTTTCTGTTCGCTAATATTTTGATGGAGTCATCGATTCGAGTTTCGTGTTCAAATTTATTGAAAAATAATAATTTCTTCTTCTACCTAATTCTTTTGTAAGCAAACTTTTGGAAAGCATCACCACATAGATCCCTACAATACCTTTGGTGTCTTTGTTCTGGGTGCCGTTTGCTTTTATGTTTCTAGCGCTACCTATGTTGAAGAAAATAGCTCTCGGTTGTGGAAGAAGACGATAGATTATCTCGATCATCAGACGACTCAGCGATCCCAGTCAACCGATGACACCATTAAGACTAAGTTCGCCAAGGTAAGCACACACACAGTTCTATATACTAACGGCACACTGGTTTATTTACTAACATTTTCGCCACTCGTTGAGATGACATGATCCCTACTCAAACGCATCATCGCTCAGTGGTCAAAAAGTCGAGGCTACAAATTGCGATCTTCTGAACTGGTTTCTAGTATCATCAGATCCAATGATTAAAAGCATTCGAGGTTAACCCAAAAAGCATGAGAAACCATTGTCTGGCGATAAGCAGCTGCTAGCAAAAAAAAAAAAGGTTGAAATTGAAAACGGCGTTGAAAATATAAATGTTCAAAAATAATTGAAATAATAATCTGTTAAATTACAGTAACATGAAATATATATAAATATTAACATAAACAAAATGCAGAATTTTGCCGAAAATAATGAGTTTGAAGGTGGACACCTTCCATGACAACGCAAATATGTTTAAACTGGAAACAAGTAAATAATTCTTCCCACTGAAATAATGCAGGTATAGTATGTTCTAGAAAGTTTTGTATTTTGATATTGCAAATAACTTTGCAGAGCATTATATGGTCCTTAAAATAAAAATAAAAATGTTTCGGTGAAAAATGTGGAGGTTCGTCCTTATAAAACGCTCTCTATCTCAAATTGGGTGAAACATACGATTCATATGGCTTCAGCAAAGTTATTTCTATTGACTTTTTCTACAACTTTGCTGAAGACACTAACTCTCCAATTCAAAATCATAAAAACGTTGAATTTTTATCTCACTTTTACAGGGATTGATCGCAAAAGTCATGCCGTCAAAATACGAAGCTTGTCATATCCATCAACTTTGCCAAAGACGCTATTGCGCTAGCTCCACTATTTAGGGAACTATCAGTTGAGAGCGTTAAATTCGGCTTTTTGACCACTGTGCATCGGTGTATTTTTAACCACCATTGGTTATCTCTTCTTACTTGTGAATTATTCGTTGCAATTCCTTTTTAATGGTGTCGGCTCGCAAGGCCCACAACCAACCCCACTATCTTGCAGGAGGACCATCGTGATGCTGCTGTTTAACAGTCCCAAGCACCACCAGGACTTTCGGCTTTTGTGTTTAGAGTCCTGGGCGCACTAACAAGACAATGACTCAGCCGTTCCTAACATGGAGAACAGGTACTGTTTTGAGCCGCCCCTAACATGGAGAACAGACGCTCAAATGGGTGAAGGCTTGGACTTTTACCCTTATTTTTAAAAAGCGGGGTGGCTCGCTTTTGTCAGGGCTGCTTTCGGATATTTGTGGGTTTTTGGAAGAAACTCAACAGAGTCCAACAACTGGTCAGTCCCCCCACATCCTAAACAGTCCCCGCCGCTCGTCCGGGGCTACTTATTCGTGAATTCAGTAGCTGTCCATCATATCTGATTGGAACCCCACCATCCGCGACCCGTGGACCCGCCGGGTTGCTTGCAGCTCAGCCCCGTAGAGTCTTCACCTACTCTATGGTCTTCCCGGCAAGACGACGTGGGGCGCAACGAGCAAGATGGTCAGACCAGGTGGAGCAAGACCTAGGGGGTACAAGATGCCCAAGGGATTGGAGAGGAGCAGCCACGAATCGGGCATTATGGAGGGATATTGTGTATCAGGCTATGTTATAGTATTGTGACGTTATGCCATGTAAATAAATAAATGGTTATCCCTTCTAGTGAATAGTGGATTTTTTTGTTAGAAATCTGTACCCTTAGGAACAGAGTTTGGACGAGATCAACAATTGATGAGATTCTTAGTGTGTTGAAGGTAGTTGAAGATGCAGTGAACATTTATTTTTGGGAATTACTTGGAAAGGTTTTGAGGTCAGCATTCTGCTGAAAGCCACCCTAAGGTTGTCATAAAGTCGCAAACTTGGCAGGATAAAGGTGGAGAGCGCGCCAGAAGAACAGAATAACCAAAACAGGGAATTCAACGACAACTGCAGCTTTGTGGAGTGGGCCATATAATTACGTTAGACGTTTTTCCAGATTTGTTTTACAACGACCCACTCCCCCCTTTGTAAGATTTTTTTTGCATACAAAAAAATGCCAGATCTCCCCTTCTCCCCATAAACCTCTGTACGTAATAAGTGCATGGCCGCTAATAGGTTTATACGAGAGAAGAGACTAACTATACTGCTGTCGTCTATGGAGCAGAAGTAAGGTAGAACCGATTAGAACACAGTTCAAACTTTGTCAGTCTATGGCCTGAATGGCGATGAGGGGGACTCAGATAACCAGAAGCTGTATAACATTAAACAGACAGTATCATAAATCCCTACATTTTATGTCAAAATCGCATATTATAACGTTCTACATCGCAGACCTAAATCGTAAAGAATACAAATGTTCAACTTATATACGGTGTGTTTTTTCTCCATATTAGTACAGTGATACAGTACACCAATTTGGAATTTTGGAACAAATTGTATACGATGTCAAATAAACTCACGTATAAATAAATTCAAATTTTCACGCATATGGCCTTCATAAGTAGGAATGCTTATAATGTAGTTTTAAATGCCAAACAAGATATTCGCACAGCTCGAGTAAGAATTACAATGCTCAGCAGCCTTCATCAAATTCGGATCAGGTAATGCAGAAATATTGAATTTTGCTGAATTTGTTTAGCTTATTCCAATTCGGACCCGGACAGAGCATTCTTCCGAAACGAAATAAAGATTCTCTTATAATTCAGAGCAAGGATTCCCACACAAATGTAAGCATGAACAATTTCAAATGAATTGAATTTCAAGTAACGTATGTGGCATAAGAATCCTGGGGAGAATATTCCGCTCTGTGAAAGATGTGCTCTGGATTCGTAATAATTCAGATATGCTCAGCATCCTCAGCACAATATTGCAAAAAATGAAGATAAACTGGTCAAAATTGATTTGGAGTCTTATTTCAAATTTGCTCTAAATCCCAGTGGACAAAAACACCAAAGGTTGACACCAAATGTTGTGCAATGAACGCTCACGGAATATAATTTGCTGGAAAATCTCAACATAATACGAGCTAAATTAGCTTAGAACCCTTCACAAAATCCTGAGTAAGATTTGTTCATTGCTCTCCGAAAAAAAATCATCTCATGGGGTTTTTGGATTTTTTGGCGATGTTTCACGGTTTTTGACGGGTAAGAGATTTTAATGAACACACATTCAATCGTTTTCTGATAAATAGCCAAAATAGGAAATTATGGCAAAACTGGTGCACTCACCGTACTCAAGATTTAAATTAAAAAAAAACCACTGTATGATTCAATTGGAATCCCTAGTAAGATTTGTATGAAATCAAAATCATAAGAAGCGTTTGATCAGGCTTCTGTGTAAGATTCGCTCACCAGATGAAGGCTATAGTATCATAAAATACCCAAATCAAAAACTTCAGTAAGAAACGTTTAATATCGGACTATCATTCAATTGAAATCACCAGCAGGATTTGTTCAGATTCCATTAGAATCTCCATGCAGAACGAACAGAGCAGAACAGTTATTGATTCGATCAGCATTTTAAGAAAGATTTGCTAAAAACTTTGAGAATGATTCAATCGAAATCTCTAGCAAGATTCGCTTGCACAGGATTCGCAAAAACAAAATCGTAGGTTTCTATCGGAGTCCAGAGTAGGGTTGATACATCTACAATCTCAAACAAAGTTCTTTAATAAATCCGAACGAGATAGGCAAATACTCGTCAGTAGGTAACAAAACTCAAACATGATGAAATCAGGGCCTCTAGTAGGATTTGCTCAGCATCCTTACTATTCCTAAGCAAAATTATCTCAGGCTTCGGCGCAAGATCAAGCTAAGAATACTTATCAGAATGCGCAGGGAATCTTGGTACGATTTCGAATAGCCTGTGGTCAGACGCATGAGACATATTTTTTTTTAAATCCAGAACAAGTTTTAGTGAGATTTCATTGTTTAATCTGACCAACCAAAGGTTCATTGGCCGTTCCATATACAAATTTAACATCGCTGATTTGGATGTATGATACACTAGAAAACCCACATTTACTCATCTTGTACGTTATGTCGATGTTTTTACACCCTAGTGCTAACGCTAACGCATACGGTAGTAAATCCAGTTACTATGATAACATGTTTTCTGAAAGTATCATTTTATCAGCAAAATCAAATGTTAAGATGATCGAACCTAGAGTTATGTTTTAACTTACTCGGAGATTCGTTAAAAATATTTGAACTGATATTTTTGAATACCACACTTTCTGCACATGTCATAATACAATCTTAAATTCTACCAAACTTTCAGCAGTTGAACGTTAGGTAAAATTCTGCGAGGTCGGTGATCTTGTCTTAGTGAAAAGATTCCAACAGTGGTAGTGAATTTTATGTTGCAAACCTAGCACCAACACCCAAACTCAAATGAAGTAGTAAACAATCGATAACATTAACTACCTGTCATGACACTTCATTTAGCTGTAGAAGCACAAATAATTTGGAATTCTTCGATTTGTGTGAACCGCCTACTGTGGCGTCTAATTTAATCTAATGAATTATCAATTCAGTGATTTAGGTTGGTTATATCCATACAGCAGCATGGGAACTATTCAGGTAATTTGAAAGGCAAAACGATAGTGTTCAATTGCGTTCAGCGGATTTGCATCAACGATTTCAAGTACGTTATGGGATTTGTTTTTATCAAGGCTGTGAATTGCCACCTGGCACCCGCTAAAGCGATGTTACGATGTTTTTTTTATTAAATTAAATTGCATGCTAAAATGGTCACCTTCGAAAAAAATGAGGTTGAATTGATTCGTTTCTAAAAGACATTAGTCGATTTGATTCTGCACCCGAAGAATTCAGGGCTTTTGAAGAACTAGATTACTACCTTCGAATTTACATTGATAGTAAACTTGTGATTCTTATGAGAATCTGCCAATCTAATAGGATTTGCATCGATGACGCCAGAGCCAATTAAACAGCGGATTGAAATAGTTGTCAGTTCTCAAGGGGTAGGTAATGTTTCAGCATTATCATATACCGCTCTCCTGTTTCGTTAGTACATGAACTCAAGGCCACCCGCTCACTCGTATATGTTGCCTGATGAGCAATGGATTGAACCAAAATAATTGGAAATTAGCGGCTTTGATAATTAAATAAATTCTTTGATTTTTCGTTTTTTTTTTTCAGTAAGTGGTGCTCAGCTAACTTATAATTTGAAACAGAAAAATTACATTTTCTACAACTAATTTTCAGTACAGACTTCTACTGCAATTTTACAGTACTACTGCAATTTTCCCAAAGCATCTTTCAAACATATAAAACTCATGCCATTTTTTTTCTATGATTATCAAAAGTGCCTCGTAAGATCGTATTTCCTGTGTTGTCATGGAATTAATCAATCCTGATCTGTTCATTCCATAGTTCATGATGAAATACTTAATTGGAAAAACAATCTCAACTGCTACTATCGTTCCTTGGCTTTTTACATTTGGCATGGGACAAACTGACTTGAGTTTAGAATTTTTTTTCTGTGGATAATGGAATGGGACAATTAGGCGTAGAACGGCAGTATTATAGTGGGTTATTAAATCTAAGCAAATAAAAAACAAAGTTTTCCTGATTATCGACATACAAGCTTCATGTTGCTTGTGCGAAGTCATTTTCTAACAAAATGCGCCTTCGCCAGCGAAAATTAAAAAAAAATGCATCAGTTTTATGTAACCGTCTCGATGACCCGCATTTAAATGCTCCAATTCATCTTTCCAAACATGTGACAAACTTAAGAAAAGTTTGTATTAAATCATCTGTCGCTGATCCCGTCAACCATGTTATACGTCCAATCATCGCCACCAACTTATCTCAAGAAATTGCAAACTAAACAACATCGCTTGTTGAAAATGATGCTAAACTCGTACTCATTCCGTTCAGATTTCCAGAAAATCAATCGGCTGATGACTGGATAAATCGTCTGCTACTTAAATTAGACAAGCTGCAACACATCTTCAAACCCTTTGCCTCAATACAACTACCCAGTTCTACTGTGATATCAGGATATATAAAAGTGATATTGGCAGAATACATAACTGACCACCATCATGGCCGATTTGCATTGCCACATCGAATTTTTGAATGTCACTAGCCAAAGTTTGAAACAAGGGGGTGATCCAACCCAAGGTTGAAAATTTCGATAATAAAGAAAAATAATAGAGAATGCACCATACACAAGTCTTTAAAGTTTGACATGTGAAATCTTAGTTGTTTCATTGATTTGGGCCTTTCGTAATTGCCATTTTCAAATAAGGCCTGTCATTAGGTCCGTACTTCTTGAGAGCCACGAAATTCTTGAATTCTTTTAGTTCTGAAGTATTGGAATATGGTAAAATGTTATGCTTTTGTGAAAATATCGACTTGATGGTCCCGGTAGCCACGTGATCTCAATTTAATCTAATCTAATCTCACATTAACGCAGCCAATTCTTGAAAGCATCCTGGAAAATGACGACTTCTTGAATGCATCATTTTTCATATCTCCGACCAGGCCAACTGCGTAGCATGTGACGCAGAGAAGACGCCAAGAAATAGAGCAATTCCAGAAATGTGAAAGTTTGTATTTTATCGCTGGGAGCATAGATGCTTGAAAGATTAGTTTATGCTTCTTTTGCCTGTGGGTGGACTGTTGGCATTTGAACCAAAAGTCTGGCAATAATTTGCCAAGGTTATAGCATCTTATCTCACTCACCGAAATTGAGATTAGAATTTAAATTTTACAGAACAATACATTTAGTGGTATGTTATATATTAGTCTAATAATACAATACAAAGAACAATCCACGTTAATCCATCCAAAACTAAGATTGATGGACCTGGTAAATATAAGAGTCAGTAGATGCATTCCGTGCCTTCTGGCAACTTTGCTTCTATTGCTTATCGATTTAGCACAACCCGGGGGAGATTTGGTCCTATACCCAATGATTTCATTATCTCCAATCCGCCAACCAATCGCAATGTTTTGTGATATAGTGGACGGATTATTAGAATTTGAGATAACTCAATGCAGACGTCTTCCAAATTTGGCAGATCGACAGGCAATCGGTGGAGACCCACCTGGTTCCTCATAGCAAAATGCCTAGAGACGGACCGGAAGATTTGATGAGCTACCTCCCCTGGTCCCGGCAGCCACATGATCCTTGATGGAATTATGTTTTATGTCCAGGTGCTTAATCCGCTTTTATTCAGCATTCTTGATCAATCCAATGCAGCCTCGGTTATCTTCATAAATAATCACGGGATCCGACGTTGCCTTGCAGTTGAGGGCTTCCAGAAGTCCGGCCAACCAGACTTCTCTGGACACGGCGGCACTTAGCGCTTCATACTCAGCTAGAAGTGGATAGTAGCTGTTGCCTTGAGGTATCTCATAACACGCTTCAGCGTTTGCCAGTGGTTCTCCAATGGTGACTCTGGGTAGGCAGTCAGGCCGCACGCAAAGCATGTGGTACATCAAACCACATAGTGACTCCCGGTATGGTTGTGTGGTACGACTTCCTTCACAGGTCAGCTCTCCTTTCAGACGGTCCTTTCTCCATAGGACTCTTCGCGGGATTGCATTCAATAATGGCAAATTTCTCCAGAATTTTAATAGCAGCTGCCTCCTGTGACAGCTTTATTTCACCATGATTCCGGTCGTACTATACTTCCATTCCTAAGCAAAACTTTGTTGGTCCACTATCAGTCATCTCGAACTCATCAGAAAGACGGCGCTTCAATTTCTTGATTGTTCGGATGTTCCTTCCGACTATCAGTAGCTCGTCTACATAGGTCCCCAGGTACACTTCATCACCTTCCATGGTCAACACGTACAGGCAGTAGTCACGGTTGGATCTGTGGAATCCTAGTTTCAACAGTGTCGAATAGAATCTGTCGTTCCAGCTTCGTGGGGCTTACTTTAGATCATATAGTCATTTTTGTAGCTTGCACACGATGCCTGGTTTCGCTTTTACGCCTTGAGGTACTACTACTTCCATGTAGAGGTCCTCATTCCGTGGACAAAAGCCGTCTTAACATCCATCTGGAGTACGGAGAAACCACCATTGACAGCAACGGCGAACACCACACGAACTGTAGGCGACGGGTGCGAACGTATCCTCAAAATCCATCCCAGGATGCTCTAGGAACCCTTTGACCACCATATGGTCGAATCAGTCGTCTGGTCTCGTACTCCTTGAGCCGAAACACCCATTTTGTTTTAAGAGGCCTCACACCGACTGGACACGTCGTCAGCTTCCATCCATCCTAGACCTTCATGGAGTTGAGTTTGTCCTGCACCGCCTGGTATCACAGGTCCCGATCCTAATGAGTTCTGATTTCGTCGTAGGTTTCGGGAACGTCTGAGGATAAGAGAATGCCAACAGTACTGGCACTGAATCCGGTAAGATAGTTGAGGAGCTTACCGGGAAAACGGTGCTCCCGTTCTCTGCGCCTCGTGGACTGCTCGCCACTAAGGCTGGAGGACAATTCCAGATCTGAATACGAAAGGAGCGCGGAGTTGTCTGCGTCCGCTGCATCTTCATGCTTAATTGGACTTAATCATCATGGCGGTTCGACCACGGATCGCTTGATTGGACTTAATCATCATGACGGTTCGACCACGGATCGCTTGACATGGTCCTCTTCGACGCGCTCTTCCCCCCTCTTGCTCGTAGTTTAACGGAACCACTCTCTTCATTTTGATTGCCTTTAGTCTTTAATTTATTTATGAAGCAATAAAATCCTGAAAATTAGATTTGGAAAAATAGGCTGCAATGATCAGACAATCGCAATAAGCAATAAAAATTGAAGCAAACCAACGGAGGAATTGAAGGAGAAGTAGAGAAGTTGAAGAATAAGAGTTGATAAGAACGAAATGAAGTGGAGTGGGCAAAGAATTACTGGAAATATTGTACATGAAATAGATTAACGAAATCAGAATTTCGTAAGACACTCCCTTCTGGTGTAAAGTGTCATTAATAAAAAAAAAAATATTATATAATACTTTAAAAAATCAGTCGAGAAGGACAATGTTAGTTCCTACTTATGTGGTTACTTATCATGATGGGACAAAATGACTTGATTTTTTTCTCTTAATTTAACTAAATTATTCATATTGTTTAATATTTGAAGCTCATTATAAAACAGAACATACAATCAATGCAATTTTTTTGAAAATGCAGATGGGGTGCAAGTCAGGTTATCGACAATAACGCCTTGTCGCTGCGAAAACCACACTTTTCCCTTATTGTGGGGGAAAGGCAAACTTTTCGTACAATACTTATTTCAGTGCAAACTTCGAGATCGCTTCTCCAACGGCCTGGAGTTTTAACCTCTATTTTTGACTGAGTCCTAACGAAGATTCCGACGAGTTCTCGGATTCACAAGGAATCAGGGAGTGAGCTCCGAACTCCAGAACGAGCAGACTATGGTTGCAGTTAACTCATCCCAACTTCAAAATTCCACAGAAAGATTCTATGGTTGTAGATCTATCCCGGAACATGGAACTTCAAACTAAAGAAATACTATGGTTGCAGATTCCTTAAGTCGAACTTGATTTATTTCAAAAATATCATACAATGGTGATCTTAAGCCTACGAGTTGAATTCTCGATTTATAACAAAGTATATAATCCTAGAAGTTCTTATGTAATTTTCTGGAACTTTCCATAACATATTAAATGCCGTTGATTTTCTATCATTCGGCCTTATTCTAGGTGACGCTACATTCGTCGTTGAAGAGGTTAACCTAGTTTTATTACCCTTACATTCTGTGTCCCTTCCAGACCTGGGAATTTTCTTTATGCTTGTATATTTGTCTCTATTTCGTAAATTGGGTCTGAAAGGGAACTGAAGATAAATTGCAATATTTGTGCTGTTTCCTACTTAGGTCATATTAATAAGGCTTAAGGCCAAACAGAGAAAGGATATGCTTAACATAATCGCGCCTGCTCATTAGCTGCACGTGGGCGTGTTTTCTTATCTCGGGAGCGTGAAGAGTTATCGCACGAGCGATGTAGCTTATTATGTAAACTCCAACCATTCTTTTTCGTCCTGCTTTTCATTTCTTATCCTTGAATTTAGAGTCCACGTCAGGATACTCTTCTATGACGATATGGATGGCTTATAACCTCTTAATGCTGGATCGAAATTAATTGGCACGCGGTGACACGCCTACTATAGCGTTAAGGATATAGTTGAAGTTACAGACTGCAATTTCTATGTTTGAAATTTAATAATAAATCAATTCATGTGTTCCAAAACATGGAACCAGTGATCTCCATACGCATAGCTTTAACAACTAGGCCTCTGAACGATTGCATTTCAGTTCTGAACTGATATGTGATTACTTTGCTTGATGGGACCAACTTGCTTGATTTTGTTTTTACATATTTACTGAACAAAGTTACAAAGTTAAAACAATTATCTGATGATAGTAGATATCAATTCAAGAGGGATAACATAATTAACGTATATGTATGTAAAATAGCTACCACCCCTTCTAAGACCGTGTCTAGTATGCGGCTCCACTTATATATATTATACATATATAGGAAAACTGCCCCCATATTAATCTCATTGCTCCTATATTCATCCTACGATGAATCAAATAATTGGGCAGTTGAAGGGTCGGTTTCGTTGTCTAATAATGTTTGCTTACGTTAAATAACTACAACAAACATTACTAACTAATCCTGTCACGTGTATATCGTTTTATTTCAAGTAGGATGAATTGCAAAGTGATGAGATTAATATAGGTACATCTTCCCTACATATTGATTCATAAAACATGAGGTTAAATTGCAATAGATTCAACAACAAATCTTGAGAAAAATAATTTTTTGTCATTTTTTTCACAAAATCCAATCCACTAACCCACCTTGTATTCTTCTACTCTCTTCCCTCTCTACGCCTCGCGAAACGCACACCAACAGCCGTTCATACAACAACAGAGCAGCAGCAGCATCAACAACAACAGCAGCTACAACAGCTACACTCACCGCAGTCGCAATCACCCTGCTCGCCCCTCTCACCGTCGCTGCAGGCATCGACGTCGTCCTCTGCCTCCTCCCCGTCGCCCACTCTGGGTGCTGGCAGTGTAGACATCGTAGACGTCGTCGACGAGCTGCTACTCAACGAGAACGCAGTCTCGAAGCTGTTCCCGAACGATTCACTCACCACCGTTGAGGAGCTCGTTGATTTGGACCAGATAGACGTAGATCACATATTGAATGAAAACAATTTCCTGAACAACATCAACAATTTGAACTTTTTCGAAGAAACCCCAGGGGAAAGTGGTGTCGATAGGAATAATCTGATCGCGAGTGGAAGCAACATCAGAAGTAACAGTGCCAATAGTGGATACAGTGTCGGTACGAGTGGCGGAAGTCCGCAGGACTCTTTATTGGGAGAAGTATTACCGAACGGTGAGATGCAGTTGACACAGCCATCCGTGGCGACCACGCTGCAGCAACAGCAACAACAACTGCTTGGTAGTGGGAGCAGAAACGGTTCACCGGTTCTACTCGGCAGCAATAACACGAATCGTGTTAGTACGGACGAAAATGTCAGTGCCCTGTTGAATGCCAAAATAGACAATTTGCTGGGGCTCAGTCAGCCTCAGCCACAGATCGTTAGTCAGGAAGAAGCTTTGTTGGCCGACTTGGAGCAGGAAAGTTTAGAAGAAGCGTGCCACAGTTTGATCCGGGATATGAACGAATATGGAGTTTGCGTGCTCGACAATTTCCTGGGACAGGACCGGGGGTTGCACGTTCTCCATGAAGTTACCAACATGTACTCGTCCGGAGTGTTTAAGGTGAGCGATTTCGTTAGATGGTGGGCCACGGAGCGCCACGCCCGTCTGGATTCTTATCTTATCGTTTGCTTGGTAGTGCATTTTTTTTCTGGTTCTAACAAGTTTAGAGGTTAGCAAATTTGACGCCCCATTGAGGAATGTTTCCATTTTATTTGCAACGATAAGAAGCCGGGCGCTTGGGATCATCGTGTTATCAGGCGGCATGGTGCATTTCTAATGTGTTTGTTTATTTTCGTTTTTGAAGGATGGGCAGCTTGTTTCCAATCGAGGTGGAAAAAATATGCGACACATTCGAGGGGACAAGATCGTGTGGATCGGTGGCGGAGAGCCAGGATGTAACAACATTGGGTACCTGATCAATAGAGTAAGTAGCTTGGATTTGGGGGAGGTGTTTTGATCGAATGGATTCACTAACGGTTGATTTCGTTTTCGTTGGAAATTATAACAGGTGGATGCCATAATCACAAACTGCAAGCGAATGCTTAACAATGGAAAGCTGGGGCAGTACAACATCAGAGAGCGAACCAAGGTAAGTCAATTTCCATCGTCTATTGGGCTCTAGTGCTATAACATCAGTTCATGACAGGTGCAAGTAATTCTTATTAGTACCGTGTGCGCTCTAAGAAAAACCACAAACGGCAATGCAATCTTATCAGCGAGGGTTCGTGGTTTCTACCACGCAATGACGATAATTTCGCTTTTCAATACCATCAATCACCTTTAAATTTAACACCGGTCGGCTATCTGGATGCACTTGATCGCATCATCCGATGTGATTAGAATGACGTTCTCCACCGATGGCATTCATCAGTGAAGAAGAACGGCGGTCCTGTTTAGGTAAAGTTTTAACACCATAATGTTAGTCATCTCTGGACAAAGTGTTGACATTGAACGTGCATTTGTCTTTCGATTTCATCGGAACTGCATTGTGAGTCATGGCTGTTACCGAGCTTACAGTTGGGTGGCTTGTGAACTTGTTATTTGTACTTTCCAGCTCGAAGCAGCTGCCCAGCTTGCATGATCAAATGCGCTAGTTTTCGATACTCGAGGATGGTACTGCGTGTTGACTTAAATGTCATTTGAGGGAAATAGAAGCGCTAAGCACTAAGTGACAAAAAAAAATGAGTAAAATGATTGCCTCTAAACTATTTTATTGTAAACAGGAAAACGATTCGTTTTTAATGCTCCATGCAAATTGTATGAGATTAAAAATGCACACAAACTGTGAAGCTTGTTTTCTCAAAATATGGGCTTCTAAAACCCTCAAATTGATTTGAGCTATTGCTCCAGTAATGAATTCGAGTGAAGCGGCGTTGACATTGCTATCCATTAGGATATAATATCTATTTCCTGACACAATTTAGAATCAGTTTTCTAGAACTTGGATCATTCGTTGGTCCGATTACGATTTCACTATAAGAGGACTGACTCTGATATTTTCAATATGTGTGCTGATGTTGACATCAATTCAAGGCTTCACAGGAATAATTATTGATAGAAAACAAAAACAAAAATAATCTTCATTGAAACTCGTTAATTTTTTCCGTTGATAAAAAATAATCACCAAACGCAAAAAGTGTTATTTCGCGTTATTTATGTTATTTCACTTTATTGTTCTTCAGACGGTTGAGGTCATAAATAGTTGAATGTTTTATCGGCTTAATGAAAAGGTTTTTTTTTTTTTACTTAATTTGACTAAACATTTATTGGATTCAACCTGTTACTTGACGTAGGTTCCCTTAGGGTTTTGGATCGAGTGAGCAATCGAAGCAGAATCCTGCTGAATGATTGTGTCTTTGAATATTGTATAAAGGAAATCCTTTGCTTATACGCATATTTTATTTACAGGTACAATTTTCTTTTTAGATTAAATACTTCACCTATACATACTAAACTAAAACTGGACTAAATTTTTTTTAAACCCGAAACTCAACCATTCCACTGCTGGACGTACTTTTATCACAATGCATCGTATAGTCAAACAAAAAATATCGTCTTTTTTCGGAGTTTCGAGTGCTCGAAAAAGTGCTTCATTAACACAATAGTCTAGTCATAGTAGTCATTCACCTGCCAGAGCTAACGCAAAACTCCCGCAATCGATCATAACCCGGTCTCGTGTTTGGTTATGCATTGATTCAGTCACGTCAACCGGCTTCGCATTTGAAGCCGGCCATATGTTGGAAGTTTTAGGCGTTTTTATTTTCCTTCATTCTACGCAAACGCCATCCATAGCACGCGTGCCTACCCCGTATATCCCCAAATTTCCGTTGGTGCATCGGTGGGCACGGTCACGTAGACCACGTGCAAGCAGGCAAGCACAAAGTTTGTTGATTTCCCCATCACCGTAATCTCCGGAATCGGTTTTTAATGACGGCTGTTGATTTTGTGTCGCGATAAAAGTTCGCCACAACAGAATGGTTAACGTTGTTGTTGGTTAGAAGAAAAAGCTCTAGAATGCTTTTATAGATGTTTTTTCAATGATGAACTGCATTCCCCGAAAGATTACAATGACAAACATACATGTTTTCTAAAGTACAGAAATGCAACATAAAATTAAAACCTGTTCATATGTTCGATCATCTAAAAATCATACGGGATTTTCGACTCAATGTAGTGCTTTAGAAATGATATCATCATCTATTATTCTAGCAAATTTCAATGACGATTTAGTGTGAAAAAAACAACTTCTTGATTTGTGCATTTTTAACGGGACCAATCGTTTACAATAGTTTCGCGTGAGTTTATTCTTGGTGAAAACTAGCATTTGATATATATATTCGTTGAGAGAACAACTGGTATTATTACGAAAGCGGAATTTGGTGACTGTTATGTTAACATGCACGTGAAAGTCGCATGATATACCTGATTGGATCGCAGTAGAATTCTGACTTGGTAATTTTAGAGCATAATCTGTTCATAACTGAAATATCGGTTGAAAAAATCTAGGTAGGCCGCGCTGACAGGCGTGAAGTTTTTTACAGTGGTGTTTACTTTTGTTAATTTAAGAATTTTCGATGTAATGTTTCAATTGAATTTGTTTCGAAGTGCAGACAGTGTCTGTCTGTCTGTCTGTCTGTCTGTCTGTCTGTCTGTCTGTCTGTCTGTCTGTCTGTCTGTCTGTCTGTCTGTCTGTCTGTCTGTCTGTCTGCCTGTCTGTCTGTCTGTCTGTCTGTCTGTCTGTCTGTCTGTCTGTCTGTCTGTCTGTCTGTCTGTCTGTCTGTCTGTCTGTCTGTCTGTCTGTCTGTCTGTCTGTCTGTCTGTCTGTCTGTCTGTCTGTCTGTCTGTCTGTCTGTCTGTCTGTCTGTCTGTCTGTCTGTCTGTCTGTCTGTCTGTCTGTCTGTCTGTCTGTCTCTGTCTGTCTGTCTGTCTGTCTGTCTGTCTGTCTGTCTGTCTGTCTGTCTGTCTGTCTGTCTGTCTGTCTGTCTGTCTGTCTGTCTGTCTGTCTGTCTGTCTGTCTGTCTGTCTGTCTGTCTGTCTGTCTGTCTGTCTGTCTGTCTGTCTGTCTGTCTGTCTGTCTGTCTGTCTGTCTGTCTGTCTGTCTGTCTGTCTGTCTGTCTGTCTGTCTGTCTGTCTGTCTGTCTGTCTGTCTGTCTGAACCTCATAGGCTCGAAAACTACTGAACCGATCAGCGTGAAGTTTGGTATGGAGAAGTTTTTGAGGCCGGGGAAGGTTTTTGTGATGTTTGAGACCCCTCCCTTCTCTGGAAAGGGGGGGTCCCATACAAATGAAACACTCATTTCTACTTAACTCAACAACTAATCAAGCAAAGGAATTTAGCATGTGAGAGTTTTTAGAAGCAAAAAATGTTTCTAGTTTGAGACCCCTCCCCTTTCTGGAAGGGGAGGCTCCCATACAAATGAAACAGAAGTTTCTGCATATCACAAGAACTAATCAAGCAAATGGAACCAAATTTGGCATGTGGGGTTTTCTGGAGGCGAAGAATGTTTCTATGGTGGTTCGAGACCCCTCCCCTCTCCTAGAAGGGGTGCTGTCATACAAATGAAACTGAAATTTCTTCATAACTCTAGATCTAATAAAGCAAATGGAACCAAATTTGGCATGCGGGAATTTTAAAGGCAATAAATGTTTCTACAATAGTTCTAGACCCCTCCTCTCTCTCTCTCTCTGGTAGGGGGGAGCGGGGCTCCCATACAAATGAAACAAAAATTTCTACATAACTCGAGAACCAATCAAGTAAATGGAACCAAATTTGGCAGGCAGAGGTATTTGAAGGCAAAAAATGTTTCTAAGGTAACTCGAGACCCCTCCGCCCTCAGTAAGAGGGGGGCTCTCATACAAATTAAACATGAATTTTAGCATAACTCGAGAACAAATCAAGCAAATGGAACTAAATTTTATTTGAAGAAAATAAATGTTTCTAAGGTGGTTTGAGACCCCTCCGCCTTCTGGAAAGGGAGACTCCCATAAAAATGAAACATAATTTTTAGCATAACTCGAGAGCCAATGAAGCAAATGAAACCAAATTTGGCATGTTGAGGTTTTTGGAGGCAAGAAATGTTTCTATGGCAGTTCAATACCCCTCCCCATTTAGAGGGGGGGGGGGGGCTCCCATACAAATAAAAAGCAAATTTCTGCATAACTCGAGAACTAATCAAGTAAATCGAATCAAATTTGGCATGTGGGGGGTTTTAAGGCAAGAATGTTTCTATGGTGGTTCAAGACCCCTCCCCTTTCTGAAGGGAACCCCTTCTTACAAATGAAACACAAATTTCTATTATAATATAACAGCCCAGTGTGATGGTTCGAGAACTAATCAAGCAAATGGAACCAGATTTGGCATGTGGGGGGTTTTGAAGGCAATGATTGTATGGTGGTTTGAGAACCCACCTCCCTCTGGAAGGGAGGGCTCTCATACAAATGAAACACAAATTTATACCAAAAATGAGAATTATCCAGGTTACTTAAACACAAAACGTGTATTTCTCGGGTAAGAAGCATGTTTTGATAGAAGTTTGAACCCCTGCTTATTCAAGAAAAAAAAACTCATTCCGAAAAAAAAACAAAAACGTGCCAGTTATATTCAATTTTCCTTCATTTAGTTGCAAGTGTAGCAGCGCACGCACCGGGTTCGGCTAGTTTTGTTTTATAGATTCCAGCTGTCTATTTAATTTAAGATTACTTTAGGTTTTTTCCGCCTTGACAAAGTAACAGGAATTAAAACATGATATGTCAATAATTGGCCACCTTCCTATTCCTGTTGACAACTCGGAACATTCGGTTTTTTGACTAAGTTTTGCAGAACTGTTTTCTCAATGTTTCCCCTCATGCGACAGTGGCGCACTGCTTACCTGCAGCATCAATTCTGTAAGCAACTAAACAGGACACTGATACAGAATCTAGTGGCCAAAAGACGTGCCCGGAAGTGGTTCTTACGAAGTACGAATGCATCCTCATGGACAACGAAACGTAAGTGAAGATGGATTATAGGCAGCTTCCCGAACAAAAGTTCTCTATAGCTACTGGTTGAGGTGATGTTCCTATCAAGTTCAAATTCGTTTTTGCGATAAATTTGCAAGAAAACAAATTCGTGACAAGCAAGACTATGGATTCCAAAATGTACAGGCAGAAGTGCCTGAAAGAATCGTATTCTTGCGTACATCAAAGTTCACAAATGGACCTGAAAAGTTTTGACCTTATTTGGCAAGCTGCCACTACAGCGGAGAATTACTACACTGCCGGTGGACGCATAATTGTTCCATGTTAAAAACAATCAGTTTTGGAAAAATGCCAAGTTGATTTCACTTGAAAATTGGACGTCCATTATGCGTCCATAATTCAATAATCGTTACTTTGGCTTTTCTATACCTAACAACACTTGTATGAATAATATTCTAAGAGTGCAATCAAACTAGGCATGAAAAATCAAAATTGTCGAAATGTCACATGGGACAATTATGCTTCCACCACCAGTACAGTAGTATCGAGACAACGGGGTGGATTTCTTCAAAAAGGACATCAACTGCCCTCAAATCCGCCGTTTCTACAAACTCAAATCGTGTTATTTTTTTTTTTCGCTATTCTTACTTTATAGTGAATGACCATTTCGATGAGCTTATACTCGAATCGCATTTCTATCTAGCTTCGTTTTTGCTTCTCTTTCTATCCGCAATTTAAACAATGATTGTTTTTGTTAAAAAAAAACTCAAAACACGAAAACTCTTGTGGTCTGATCATCGAAATTCAAATTGGGCCAGTCTACTGTAGCTGAATTCCTTTCAATAAACTATGCTTTAATATTTTGATTATATTATTTTAGAGCTATTCAAAGTCCCTCCCCTTGGGTGGGCCTACGCCATCAGCACTGAGATGGCAACCAAAGACATATCCTGACGTGGTGGTATCACATTATGATTATTTTGAATTAATGTCGCGTCACATATCTGGCATTGATGCACTGATTTTACAAATGTGATCCAACGGACATCCTGTCTCGGAGCCTTGAATGCTGATGCAGTCTGGTTGGGCTCTTTCCTCAGTAATAATGATGTTGGATTTTTTCTTGGCTGCAAAACTTTCTTGTGCGTTCCATGACATGATGAGCCGTAGCCACGCTTAAATATAAATCTAGCTAGATAGGTATATGTTGATAGACAATGTGTTCAAGATTATTGACATCCGTAGGGAATCGACTGTTGGATTCACTGAGTAGAAGTTGTATTAAAACTAGGAACGTGGTGCCATTCTTATTTTGTTATTTTTTATTTCAAAGAGCCATAATAAAAATACCACACATTATAACAATGGAATACAAACAATCTTATAACGGCTTCATTCTCGATCATTTTTCAATAATAGATAGGGAATAGGCGTGATGAAGCTTTAATTTGCCACCGAAAAGTGAATCTTATAGCTAACCAAAACTCGTATAATTATTGTAAGACTGCACGTGCATGTAAGAGTTTGAAGCGATTAATCGACTTAGAGATTAGGATTAGACAAATAAAAAGGAGGCAATGAACGGACAAGTAAACGTAAACTTTTCGACAATAGAACTATAGAATTTAACTGAATAACGCATAAGACAAGAACTCACAAGGTGATCGGTCAATCAAGTGAGGTAAGACGAGGTATGCATCGATGAATTTCGGGGCACATAAGAACTAGACATCTATTAACTAAATTATAACATAAAGAGACGCGATGACCTCCAAAACTCGTTTAAAGGAAACTTCTCTCTCATGAGTCCCATCAGGAAAACATAAAAATTAAACTTTTGGAACTACTGAATCTTTTAACATCAGACTACTAAAACTGGTAGAATTCAAATATCTCGACAACTTATTTTTGATTCGAGAAAACTGCTCAAAAAGACTTTCGCAGCACCTAAATGACGAACTAAACTACAAAAGACTAGAGAAAACATATTGACAAACTAAATAACAAACAGACAAAACGACACCATACAAAGCAGTGGTCATGAACTTGACTGAGAGAAAGGGAAATCAAACTTGAAAATGTAACACCTTTTGAGGCAGTGTCAACAACGTCCCTATGGACGATATGATCCTTACACGGCTGGTGAAATGCTTCAAAAAGGAGTTAAGTTATATCATTCTAACGCACAAGAAACAATACAATAGCTTCTTTTGGTTCGAGAAAACTGCTTCCGGAGATTCTCATAGCACATAAATGATACACTTCACGGACTGAACTACAAAACACTGAGAAAATTATGAAACGCCGTATTAAACTTGCAAACGTAACA
Organism: Aedes koreicus; assembly: GCA_024533555.2. Lineage (NCBI taxonomy): Eukaryota > Metazoa > Arthropoda > Insecta > Diptera > Culicidae > Aedes > Aedes koreicus. The sequence goes on along the minus strand of JAHHFK020000291.1, from coordinate 816,164 downwards.
CTGACTAACAAAAAGACAATTGAAAAACACGGACGAAAGAACTCAAAATTCCCAAACGTGGCTCCTTCCGTGTCTTATTGGACGACATGTTCCGTGTACGGCTGGCAAAATGATTCGAAAGAATTTACGCAACGATATCATCAAAGGCCTGGCGTAGAGGTTTCTACTCTATTCAGAGTCCCGCCAGTAAACCTTCACAAAAAAAATACCCAGAAAAAGCTAAAGAAGCATTATTGAATGGTAGATTGTCAAACATGAGGTGAACTGAAAAGTGATGAATCTCCTGTGCTACCATGGGAAAGACAGTGTTAAAGAAGGTTGTGTCTTTTGTAAATCATGCTCAAAACTATTTATAAATACGTTCTGTATGGTCCTCGCCCTTTAGTGGGTGTCAATCAACGATTCCTGATCTGCGTAATTTTTCGAACCCCCTTTGTAACTCCAATGAGCAATGGAAACCTTGAAAAAAAAACCTACCTCTCCGCCATAGGTCTGATAATTTATGACCTTACCGAATTTTTATTAGAAGCTGAAAGATTTTTTCGACAATTGAAGAGAGATCAGAGAACCCTACGGAATTAATCTTAAAAAGTCTGACATCAGCGAGGTTCTGATTATCTACCGCATTCTTTGAGGTAGGTCAAAGTCTCCAAAATCATCGAATGTATGCCATGGCGTGGCGTACGTGCCGGAACACGCGAATCAAAATGACATCAATGTTACTTTTATTACTCTTCTATCTCCCTAGGGGGCGAGCAGACACCCTCCCGGAATCAGTGTCCAATTTATCAGCAAGCAATTAAATCATTACAATCCCCGTTCGCAGCAGCGAATCGTGTAAACAAACGAAAAATACCCTCGCTATCATCGCGGACGATAGCAAAAATAAAATCATACTCTAATGCAATCAAGAGGATCGAAAAACCATCGATGACAAACGCACGTGGAGCAACAGCAAAAGTAAACAATAATAATAATACAATACGAACTTCGGCAGGAGAGATGGTTAATCGCCCAAGGAAACCGAACCGAAAAAGCAAACCCCTAAAATGCCAGTGAACTTGAGCAAGGTCAGCACATACAAAAAAAAAAATGAACGGGAAAAAAGGTTTGCCCATCTGCTGCCTAGCTAGCGGTTTGCCAGTTCTACCGGTTCAATCCAACAAGAAGAAGTATGAGGAAAAAGGCCTACTGCGCGAGGAAACACGTGTTGGAGCGCAGACTCTCGTGCATGGGTTGCCGTCTGTATTTGTGAGTATGCACGCACGCGTTCGCATCCGCCGCTAGAAGACTGGCGAGTTGAGTTCCGCTCTTATCACAGCTAGAAGACCTTGAACGCGGACAGTCCCACTGGCTTCGTGTGGTTAAGAAGGAGATCCACTCGCAAAACTGTGCAGCTGCGCTGTAGCGTAACGGACACTTGATATCTCTCACTTGACACTGAGAAGGTGAGTGCGGAGTACGGATAAATATCAAGAGACACGCTGATAGCGGGAGTTCAGAACGCACTGCTAGTCACGTACTCCCTCACAGCGAGATGCCTAAATTAGCACAAACCTACATTATATAGGAATTAGAAGGAAGATACCACCGTCGGCTCGTCTGGCTACGCGCAGTCTGGGGATTTGCCTTTGTTTGTTCCGCGTGTGTTTATCCATCGTCGGTTGGTGTGCATTTTATTTTATAGCATTCTGTTGTTAATTATGGTTTCATATATTTTCTGGGAAAATTTTGAGCTCACACAGTTGTAGACCTTGATTTGTTACTACAGTGGTTGTTTGGTAGCACGTACCTTTTTTCCACGATTTAATGTTACTTTTAATTAATCAGAGCAGCGTTTCTCTTGATCTCTTAAGACGCCATAATCATTTGATGGATTACGGGCTGTCCTCAGGTGGGTCACGGAAAATTAATCAATTTTGTCGAATGTGTGCTACGGGATGATTTCAGGATCATTGATTGGAAAGGTAAAATTACCCGTGATAAACAAAAGTTATTTACAGCTTTTATTATTAACCAGAAGTCTAATACTACAGTATGTCCCATGAAAAAAAAATGCAAAAATCCATTCCTCAGTTTAAAATAAGTTTATTTCATAGACATTTTTATTTAGGGACTCGTTTATTTAACCTTTCATATTACTGAATATGTCCACCATTTTTGTCGATCACCTTCTCCAAACGGGGACGGAATCGAGAGCATACCTTCTCAATGTATGAGTCAGTCATTGAGACCCATGCCTTGGTAATGGAAGCTTTCAGGGCGCCAACGCTGGGGTGAAAACGTTCATAGGCCTTAGCCTGAACATATGCCCATATTGAGTAATTCAAAGGACTCAAGCCCGCGTTGCTAGGAGGCCAAATGTCCTTTGGCCAAAATTCCATGTTTTCCTTCAGCCACGCTTGAGTCCTTTTTGAGGTATGACACAGTGCTCCGTCCTGTTGAAAAATGACATGCTGGTGTGCTCCAAAGTTGGCTTTCATCCATGGCAGAACGTGGTCCTTCAAAATGTAACGTGGTCCTTCAAAATGTTCATGTAAACCTCGGTATTAACTTTTAATCCAGCTTTGATAAATACTGGAGGCATTTTCAAGCCATTGGACGCAACTGAGATGCCTCCGGCATTGAATTTCACGTTCTCTGGAACATCCTCAATCTTCTTCGGCGAAATAAACCTGTCTGTACGTGTGTTAGATACGGGATCGATGGTGAACATTTTCTCATCGGAGAATACGATGATGGTATGCTTCTTTTTTAATGCCAAACGTTTCGAGCGCTCCAGCCGTAGTTGTTTGATTCGGTCCGTTACAAGGTGGCGCTTTACTCTTGCCCTGGACGAACATTTCAAGTCATCTTTGACCAACCGTTGTATGGTCGTTTTTGAAATATCGGCTTCCTTGGAAAATTTCCGGATCGATCTGATAGGATTTCGCCACACCTTGTCTCTCACTGATCTGATGAACTTCGGTGGTCGACGTGGTCCATCAAGGAGTGAACGTTGGATACGGTAAACGATAGCCAGGTGGCATCCCACAATCGTTGCAATTTGTTTTACGGGCTTTTTGGCGAGCAGCAAACTAGTCACAACCTCCTTTGCGTACATTTTTCTCAACCTTTGTTACTCGCGATCCACTGTTTTGTTTACATCGTCTCAGAGTATACAGTCAGATGATTACACACACGCATTAAAATAGTTAAAATAATGTTTAAAGCTACCCAAAAATAAGTATTGAAAACTTTCGCATTTTTTTATGGAACATACTGTAAGTCAGAACACAAAGTGTTAATAAGCTATGTTGCTAAAGTTTAATGTTCACTTTTGAATTTTTGATTTTGAATTTTATTTAAATCAAAAAAAAAAAAAAATAATAGTTTGGACTACGATTTAAGAATTTTGCAACAACTAATAAATGGTTTAAAAGAATGTTAAAATGAAGAAAAAAACGTGGTTTAGATTAGTTAAAGTCTACTAATACTATTTTTTTAATTATCAAAATGTGGAAAAAGAATGATAAATTCAAATTCATTCAGAAATTTCTAAGTCAATTTAATTATTGATGGCTTATTTAGGTGGTTTTCATGTTTGGTGTTTTCTGAGAATTTTACTGACTGTTAGGTTTATTTCTATTTCGATGGCTTAACCGGCACCTTAACCTTTATAATCAATCAATTTGACTTAACTGGACGTTTTTGGTGTTTTCGGAACCGAACAGAAGTCTAACCAGAACTGCATTATTTTGAAAGTTGTTGCAGGAGATGTATAACTGTTGTTATACAGTACTGCTTATAAGCAGTACTAGCTGAACCCGGTGCGTGCGCTGCTACGCTTGCAACTAAATGAAGGAAGATTTAATATAACTGGCACGTTTATAGTTTTTTTTTCGAAATGAATTTTTTTTTTCTTGAATAAGGAGGGGTTCAAACTTCAATCGAAACATGCTTCTTACCCGAGAAATACACGTTTTGTGTTTAAGTAACCTGGATAATTCTCATTTTTGGTAGAAATTTGTGTTTCATTTGTATGGGAGCCCTCCCTTCCTGAGGCGGAGGGGTCTCAAACCACATTAGAAACATTTATTTCTCTCAAAAATCTCCACATGCCAAATTTGGTTCCATTTGCATTAATTTTTATCGAGTTATGCAGAAATTCGAACCACAATAGAATCATTTTTTGCCTTCGAAAACCTCCACATGCCAAATTGGCTTCCATTAACTTGATAAGGTTTCGAGTTATTCAGAAATTTGTGTTTCATTTGTATATGAGCCCTCCTTTCAGAGAAGGGAGGGGCTCGAGTCAACTAAGAAACATGTCTTGCCTTCAAAAACCTCTACCTGCCAAATTTGGTTCCATATGCTTGATTAGTTCTCGAGTTATGCACAAATTTGTGTTTCATTAGTATGAGAGCCCCCCTCTTACAGAGGGCGGAGGGGTCTTGAGTTACCTTAGAAACATTTCTTGCCTTCAAAAACCTCTACCTGCCAAATTTGGTTCCATTTACTGCAGAAATGCAGAAATTTCAGTTTCATTTGTATGACAGCACCCCTTCTAGGAGAAGGGAGGGGTCTCAAACCACCATAGAAACATTTTTCGCCACCAGAAAACCCCTCATGCCAAATTTGATTCCATTTGCTTGAGATATGCAGAAACTTCTGTTTCATTTGTATGGGAGCCTCCCTTTCTAGTTAGGGAAGGGGTCTCAAACTACCATAGAAACATTTCTTGCCTCCAAAAACTTCCGCATGCTAAATTTGGATTCCTTTGCTTGATCAGTTCTCGAGTTATGCAGAAATATGTGTTTCATTTGTATGGGAGCCCCCCTTTCAGAGGAGGGAGGGATCTCTTACTATCTTAAGAACCTTCCCCGGCCCCAAAGATTCCTGCATACAAATTTTCACGCTGATCGGTTCTGTAGTCTCCGAGCCTATTAGGGTCAGACAGACAGAAATCCATTTTTATGTATATAGATTGGTTAAAAATGGAGATTAATGGTAAATTTTATCATTCTTAAAAAAGTATCAAATCCATAAAATCCATTTCATGGGATCATGGGATTATAATGTATTGGTCCCGCAAAGATTTTCTTCGCTTCCGTGTCATATTGATACATGTCAACCCTCTTTTTTGCGTAAAAGTACAATCAAGCCATGTCAGCTATTGGAAAAGTCATATGCGTGAAAAAAAAGTAAATGTTTACCGTTGAAAATAAGCTTACGAATCAATGCAAAATAATGAGGTTCCGTTCTTAATCGATAAAGACTGTATTAAATGTAAATGAAGTGCTAAGTGTTATTTTGGAGGCGGCCTTTGGCGAGATCTATCTGATTATAAATATATTACTAAAATCTATTTTCAAATAATACCATATACGTGTTTGCTTTGGAAATTTTATATTTCCAAATCTGAAAAATTGTTTCAGTACTTTTATCCAAATGATATTGGTAATTTTTACGCGTCTAACTTGTTGTACGCGAAAGCTATCACTAGCTCCCGGATTAAAGCTTCTTTCACTTTAAAGTCACTTAAAGGATTCTAGCAATTTCTTCCATAGTATGTGCTTCAAACGGTGAGTTGACAACCTGATAATAGGGCTCTTCGATCACTCATGCTGCTATCCGTAAAATGTAACTTGAAGAGTACAAGGGACACTTTTTTTTTCTTTTAGAATAATCGGTTTCTTTTCAGAAACAAAAGTCATATCTTTTTATTGAAAATTTATCTCTGATATTTGGAATGGTCTACTCTGTTTTTCAGCTTTTCCAGGAATCTAATATTAATACATACCAGCTTTTATTTTCAGTAACAAACCTGTAGATGTCAGATATATTTTGTACATACACGTATTATAGTCAAAAATATCGTGTTGCTACTATTTAAAAATTTATATACCACTACATTCAATAACAAAGGGAATACAGGGTACCTGGCGAAGTGTAGGCTGAATGAGGGACTCGTGGTAATCTGACCTAAAGCTCGATTCAAAGTAAATATGGACGACCGGTTTAATATACCACCGCGTCCCTGGTGGTTGGAACAAAAAACGACAGGCGTTTGTTGATGTTTCATTGACGAAGAAATTGGTGAAAAGTTTTTCTCGATTGATCGATGCATCTCGAAATTACGGATCATGGAACTTGAGAAAAGAAAATTAATTGTGCACAAACTTCTAGAAAATCCTTCGCGGTCTGCCTCAAAACTAGTGTTAAAATTCCCAAAGTCAACGGTGTGTCTTGTAATCAAACGTTACAAGGATACTCTGAGTGTGGATAGAGCACAGCGCAAAAAAGTGGCACTAGGGACAAAAAGCTGAGGAGAAAGGTGTTGAAGTATGTGAAAGGCAACCCAGGTGTCTCCATACGTGATTTGACAAAGAAATACGATTCCAACTTTTCCACCGTGCGTAACATCCTTTCAAGAGAAGGATATAAGTTTTTTTTTTGTGCCAGTAAACATCCGAATCGCTCCCTGAAACAAAATATAGTGACCAAAAAGCGAGCACGAAATTCGATGGCTGCATTTTAATGGATGACGAAACATATGTCAAAATGGATTATAATCAAATCCCTGGACGAAAATTATATCTGTCAACTGGTCGTGGGGATATCTCTTCCAGGGATAAATTTGTTTTTGCTGATAAGTTTGCTTGGAAACTAATTATTTGGCAAGGAATCTGCAGTTGTGGCCTTAAAACCGAGGTTTTCATCACATCTCACACAATGGCGTCGAAGGTTTACATTAAAGAGTGTATGAAAAAGCGAATTTTACCCTTCATTCGGCAACACAAGACCAACGTTATGTTTTGACCGGATCTAGCCAGCTGCCACTACTCTAAGAAGGTACTAGAATAGTATGCTGCAAACAATGTTAATTTCGTCGCCCAAGAGATTAATCCTCCGAATTGCCCTGAGTTCAGACCGATCGAAAAATATTGAGCAATTGTCAAGCGAAAACTTCCAGGATGCGGTAAAGAAGTGATAAATGTGCGTTTAAAGTAGAATAAGTTCGCCGGCACAGGGTCACCAGCGACTGTGCAGATCATGATGGCATCGATCACAAGTAAAGTGCAACAGTTCGTTCGAAGCGGTGAAAAGTTATAACTTGTTATAAATCGATTGAATAAATACCCTTTTGTTTGACGTTTTTATCAACCGTGTATGTTGTTTAATTCTTGAGCTATGATCACTTGAATGCGTCCAAATTTACTTTGAATCGGGCTTTATGTCATGGATAATAATTATACCTTCCTTGGTGGAATTCGTCAGATCGAGATCAGCAAAGGTCTAATTCTCTTCCGACAGTCTACAGTGAGTCTGCGAACCCTGTTTTTAACAAACCACCAGACGGAAATCCTAATGTGTATCGCTTACTGTTCATATCCTGTAATAAGAGCGTTTCGTGGGTTTCTTGTAAGTGCTTCTGCTGATTGTTGTCCTTCATACAACGGAACAGTGAGAATTACAGGTATGTACAGTTTGACCATGCCATTGTGAGAAAACCGCACGTCATTGTAAGTCCTGCACTGGTGGTGGCTGCATATCACACCGAACCGGAAGGTGTTTCAAAAAGCACAGATTCCGGAAGCTCAGTCGTATTTCTCAACAACGCCTAAATCGAATTGCACACTATAACCGACAAACGAAAGACATGGTAATCTTAAAAATCTTTCATGAATTGATTTGGAATCAGTCAACTGGTTCCGGAGATATGATCGGGACATGACCCGATGAACACAGATTCCAGGAACTAGATCGTATCTCGATAATTAATAAAACGTAGTAGGCTCCGTAAAGCTAACGCGTTGAGCTTCCCGAATAAACGAACTAGATAAAAAAAAAAAAAAACAGCAACAACCACCAAATGAAAGGTTTGTGCGAATAAATAAAAACAAACCGAACAGTCACAACGGCAAACGATTCAGATAATAAAACATGGTTTTAGGGCATATTTTGGTAGTTATTTATGATTTTTCAAGGTCATTTTTCAACTAAACTCATCTAAGGAAGGTCGCTAGGTCGCGAGCATATGAACATCTCAAAATGGGTTGCAGTTAAAAGAACCGATGAATCAGAGTCACGCTACTGAAGACGATTGATTCGTATTTCAAGGAACTGTCAAGTGTTTTTAGCTTCTCATGAATTTGATTTTCAAAGTGGAAAACGGTTTTAATTAGTAGATTTGAAACGGTTTGTTTGTTAATGCTCCGTTTTGGTGAAGATTCCATCAATATGTGTTTGTTCAATTAAATGCAATACTTTTATGTTCGATCCTAAGTGCATCAGTGAATTAGACTGCATCCCGAAAAACCTATGAAATGTGTAATGTGAAATGTCTATCACATACTCGACTACAATGTCCATCCTCAGAAAGCGTGTATTGGCGCTATAACCATAAGCCAAATTAGGTTAGGATACGAGGCAATATATCCTAGGCAAAAAAGCTTAAACATAAGAGACATTAGGCATAACATGCACGGAGAGTCGAATGACTCAATTCTACAATTGTCGACTCTGCAAGTGAGATCTTCTCGTTTCGACGCGTTCCATTCACAGAATAGACCCGATTGGCGACTACTAAACCCGGAAATCTGGGAATCCGCACTTTGAATTTATTGATGATACCAGTGAATTTTGATAATACTGCAAAAATATATATACTTTGCTCGAAAAATTCAATTCAAAATTCATTAAAAAAAAAGAAAAAAGGAAAAAAAAATCAGAAACTAAAAACAGAATTCAGGAGTTAAATTACTATTGTGAACGAATTCAAGCAATTTAAGCAGCATTTGCAATACATTCGTATTATTGACGAAAATTTTAACTGGACTCTAAATTAAATAACGAGGACTCAGAGTGCATATCTTACAAAAAAAAAATGTGGCGAAGCTCTTTTTAAGCTTATTCTTCTAAGGACAACTCTAAATTAGTTTTAAAATGAAAACAAGGAAAAATTCTAACATAAGAAATGAAGTTATAAGTTTTTCAAAACTGTTGTTCTAAACTGTTAGCATCTTATAAAACCCTAGCCAATTAATTGAAATCTTACCATAATCTTGTATGAAAAAAAAATTATCCATTTAACCTTGTTATGGATTCGACACAGTCGCAGTATGTTTTTTTTTTTTTATTAATTTAAATCCATATCGCATAACCCTAAAAAAAAGTTGTATATTGCTTTACAAGCACACCCTAAACCAATTAAACCAAAAGAAGAGATAAACAGAGATGACTCACACCCCTCTCAACCGAAGCCTTTCTCAGAAACGGGATATCCCGGTTATTTTCCTTATCTCTACACGAGAAATTCGTGAAAGGGAGTGTTTGCAAAAAAAGTGCCATCATCGTCATCATCATCACTAATTGCCATGATCGACGCCGAGTTCGAAACTGCGCAGTAGAATGTTTGCCTTTCTTTTCATCATCATCATCATCGTCGCCATCGCTTCACGGCGATGAGCCTCGTGTGTTCGCGCGCTCTTTGCTTTTCTTTCTTCAGTCTTCTTTCTTGTGCACCTACTGTCCGAGGCGACAAAGTCACGTACGCCAATAATTTGCACCGTGCATGGCGCTCATATGCGCCTCACCATCTTAATGTTTACCTTCTGTGTTTGTGTTCATGGTAAATACAAGGTGGGATTAATATCGAGTGCTGTCGGGAGCAAGGTCGTCGTAACTGAAAATAGCGCAACGAAAATGCAATCCCTGTCATCTGGTGATAACTAGTTCAACTACAATACGTGGGTGGCAAACATCGCTAAATTTCCATTTTTTTTCTTCTTCCGCAGGCAATGGTCGCTTGCTATCCGGGTCACGGATCGCATTACGTCAAACATGTCGACAATCCTAACCGAGACGGCCGTTGCATCACCGCAATCTACTATCTCAATCTCAACTGGGACGTCCGGGCGAGTGGCGGTCTCTTGCGGTAAGTTAACACGGCCCCTAAGTTTGTGCTTCTTCAATACATGACGCTTCGTCCATTATAGAATCTTTCCGGAGGGCTGTAACGATCGTGTAGCGGACATCGAACCCGTCTTCGATCGGATCCTGTTCTTCTGGTCTGATCGGAGGAATCCACATGAAGTACAGCCGGCCCATCGGACGCGCTACGCCATCACTCTGTGGTATTTGGACGCCGAAGAACGGGAATCGGCTCGGTTGCGTTATCAGCGTGATTGTGAAAACCAACGGTTTAATGCATGAGCTTAGCAGTTTGCTCGGAGATGCCATCGCCTGCATTTCGGCATTTCGGCAACAGCAATGGTAAGTTACTGTAGTAGGTAGTTTGGATTGTTCACTCCTGAGTGTCTATGTAAAGTTACAGCTAGGCAATAGTTAAGGCATTATTAGGCAATAAGTGAATGACACAAAAGTGCACGTACCACATCGAAAAGATGAAGGCATGATGAGACAAAGTCGAATAATTTATTTAGCTAAAATATGATAATGAGAATGTGATATTGTATTAACGACGCAAAGTAACTGTTATTACCTGCATATTTTTTCAGCTAGTTTGTGCATTGTGTACTAAACGAACTAGGCGAGATGATAACAAATCAAGCAGTTAGTAGGGACTTATACTAAAGAGAACTTGCAAAGTTAGTCAAAAATTAGCTTTTAGAAACCGAACTGTTACAAACAGTTTCGCCATCTTCACTCCTCTATACGGCATTGAAATAGAATAACACCATCGAATACGACGGCTAAATGTTAGAGGGAACTGAAGAATAATATCGATCAAATTAAATGGCAAGCCGTATCCAAGTATCTTTATAGATAGGATAGGTAGGTAGGTAATCAAATATTGGCGCCACTTCTTCGAGCATATTTTAATCAAGTTCCGACCTTTTCTTCTGATCCTAACTCTTGATTTATGTAATTTTTGAAATTAGGAAAAAATAGCGAAGAAGTGCTTCTGGGATGATTTTTTCCAATCTCAATTTTGGAAACAGAAAATCACTGCAAAATTGAACAACAACAAAATCATTACAACGGGTATACCGTGAAGGTCGCTAATTTCAATTAGTGTTTTATAGCGCCTAATTCATTTCACACAATCCAAAACAAATTGCGTAAACGGAGGAACGGTAAAACGTTGACTGGAATCAGGGAGCTTTACGGTACTAGATGGTCATATGCCAGTAACAGAAAGGTTTTGATAGTTTGAATAAACAGTTGTTTTTTTTTTTTAAGTTCTGAAAAGATATGCAATGTATGCGGTTTTTTAATCCGAAATCATTCCTGAAATCAACTATTCTCTCCTTGAACTTTCGAATATTTGTTTACTAATGTCAATTCAATTATGATCGCATTTATGGTTCTTCAATGAACTTATGTGAACCTACGTTCTCCAAAGAAACAGAGGAATTCAACAACCGTCTGGCTACAGGGACGTTTTGTCCTGGGGAAAGTTCTACGAATTTCAGAAGAGTTCTGAACGGAACTTATATCAACAATACGACTTTGACAAATATCAAACGACTTTAAAACAATTGGCTCGTTCTCGCCCCCTTATTCATAAAGCATGCTCGAGCCAACTGGCCTGGCAGTCCTGTAAAGTACCTGTATTGTTTCGGTAGAGAAAGATCTCGAACTGTGTGAACCTCAGAGAGCTCCAATGCTGACTCTTCTTCTTCTCGCTGTTGACCCACTGCCCAGTTGAGACACAATGATTGAGACCATCTGCCATCTGATTTGGTTGAATGCCAATTGAACTCGCTGTTGCACAACATCCGCTTGAATCAACTAATCGTTGTGAACTTTCCTGTTGACTCTCTATCAGTTCTCGCACCCGACGCAACGTTTCTTTCAGCTCCTAGTCGTATCTTTTCTGGTGGTCTCTAAGCTCCTTCAGCCGCTGGTTATCCTTTAATTCACCACTCGCTCAAATTCCTTCAGCCTTTTCTGCATCGCTACTAGCTGCTCCTATAGAAAGTCCGGAGCATAGGCTCTGCTTGCTTGTTGACATCTCACCAGTGGCCACTGATGTACATGTGCCGGTTGGGACTTGGCATTCTATCCTCTATCCTCGACACTCACATCTGCACAACAAAACGAAAGTGCTTCTGTACAAAACTGTATCTAGGTCAACGGTTACGTACAGGTTCCAGCATGGTCATCTAAACAAGTTATTAAGCAAACATAATCGAACACTGAAGATGATGTTGGACCTAGAAATTCAACATCGCACCGACGAGGGGCACCGAGTAGCTGATGTCGAACCAATTAATGATTGGATTCAGCGGATAATGCTTTTTTCGATTTCTCATGCGATTTCCCTACTATAGTCACTAGATTCATAGTCTGGCGGAGACAAAAACGGGAACTGTCACTTGGCGGAGCCAATCGAACATTACTCGAGTAATTAATTATAAGGGCCGGAAAGCCATTTGTAAACAATGATTTTAAACGTTGATTTCTCTCGTATCATTAGAATTTTTCGATGTTCAGATACACTATATGGTTGAACAAACATTCTTCCACCAGATGCTGCTTCCAATATGTTGGAGTGTTCTGAGTTTTGAGAGAAATCGGAATTGAAAGTCATTGTTTACAAATGGCTTTCCGGCCCTTATCATAAATTACACGTGTAATGTTCGATTGGCTCCGCCAAGTCAAAATTGGCTCCCGTTTTTGTCTACGCCAGACTATGAATCTAGTGACTATAAAAAACACTATAGCCGATCCGGTATTCGAAACATCCCCTCCATTCTGGAGAAGAAAGGCGAGAGCGTCGAACGGAAGCCTGATTCCGAAACCGAAGAGGAAGACCAACGGCAAGGGTGGAATCATCGTTCCGCGCCTTGGGTCGAGAGGTTGGTGGACACCGGCCAAACAGTGAAGAAGTACCTGAATAAGATGGACATCGTTATACGGAAGCATCAGTCGAGGCCGACCGTGTCTGAGCAGCATGCAATCACTCTGAAGGAGCGGCTGAAGGTGCTGGTGAAAAACATCTTTCCGGCAAAGCGTAACGACGTGGTCATAATGGATGACGAGACTTACTTGGCGCTGTACTGACAGGGGACAGGGTAATTTACGCCCCCCACCAAGGAGGTAAGCGTTGACGTCCAATATATCTCCTACACCAAGTTTCCGAAGTTTCAAACGTCCTTCTGTGGCTGACGGTCTGCGAGAAGGGAATGTCCAAGCCACAGTTCTTTCATTCGGGGCTTGAGGTGAACGGGGAGATATGCTGAACGTAGTGCCAGCTGGGAGATACCGCCTTCACCAAGAAGTATCAGACTAGAAGAAGAACATGAACTGTCTGAAGATAACCAACCTTAGACCACCAACCATCCCAACTTCCCCCAGCTGCGACCGATAGAAAAATGTTGAGCGAACCTCGAACGGAGGATCTACTCCAGTCATTTCGTGGCCAAAACAGACGAGCAGCTGATCGCCAAGGTCACGAAAAAGCTGGAAAACATGCCGACTTCCATCGTTTCATCGGCCATGGCTAAGATTCTGGCCAACTGGCTTTAAGCTGCCCGACAGGGCGTCCAAGTGTTTTTGAAGAAGGCTTAATAAACGTAAGATATGGGGAAAATGTGTTCCATTTCATTGTCTTTGGTAGGTATAGGTATCATAACTGTACAATTGTATTCGAGTGTTCTGCTTCTGATTTCAATTGGGACGGTCGAGAGTATTGTTCATTCGCGCGATAGCCTTCTTCTCTACGGCATTGTAATCAATTTGCATTGTTCTTGTTTCATCAACCCTGTCGCTTTTGTTATAGCAGCAATGTGCGAGTTGAAAAATACTGTGCGATTTATCTTCGGCAATGGAGCGGATAAATCAGCCTTAGGCGAAGTGGTAAATTTCGTCAAAGGCTTGGAGTTGGAGCTTGATGACATTGAAGCTGCATATAGGATAATAGATGAAAAGTCCGTTCTCGTCAAGTTCAAATCTGAGCAGTCGATCGTGCGGGAGAGGTTCCGCCGAAGCTGGGTATACCCGCCTACACTGGTGTGCGCGATGCGTACATGGATGTGAAGCAGGAAATCCCGTCATCGCTGCACTTTGCCAGCCAGAAAATAAACATATATTACGAAGGCAATAAGGACAAATGCTTCATCTCCAAGGAAGAGGGACACCTGATGGCATCCTGTCCCAAGCGGAAGGATCGGAGTCAGTCGAAATTGCGCCGTCAAGAGAAGGAGCAGAGCAGTAAACTGAAGAAAATGTCCGGATTTGCAGTAACTGGAGGTATAGCCACTGTAGGGCCAGAAGCTGAAGGTGAGCGAGAATTGGAAACGCTAGAGGTACTGGAAGATAAAACGGAGGAATCTGTCATCATTCCTGTGGACACCGAAATTAATAATGATGAACCGAAGGAGATGGAAACTCACGATCGCGCATTGTTACAGTTCGCCGCATTCATATCAACGGGATCAGTAAACAAAAAGAGTCAGTTAGAATTGCTAAAGAACAAGAAGAAGCTAACATAAAATCGCCCCCAAGAAAGAAGAAGAACCCTAGTTTGTTTAAATAATAGTTTTTCTTTGTGTGTAACCCACAAACATTGCCTATGGCTCCGTAAAGCAAACGTGATTGAGCCGTACAAACAAATAAACTGGTTAAAAAAATGGTGTTCGATGATTAACGAAGATAAACTGTAAACTGTTAGCTGTGAAAGTATTTTTGTTTGAATAATGTATCTAGACAAAATCGTCAAAAGGTCGAAAGTAACAACTGTAAACAATGTATTGAGGGTTATTCCGAGAGTCGAAGTGACATTTGAAAAGTCACCTGCAGTGACGTGACTCTCCATTTGATTTACCCAGAAAAGTCACGTCACTGCAGGTGACTTTTCTCAATTCACCAAGTGACAAACGTCACTTCGACTCTCGGAATAACCCTCATTAAACAGCATTGCTCGTACGGATATTTGATTTTTTTTATAGTAATATTCTGGTTTTTCTTATGGAATAACTGGTAAAACTGAAATCCGAGGAAAGAATTTCCCCTTATTACGCACCGCGAATGAGGAGACTATAGTCCTACCAAGTGAGATGATTCTCCTTTTGAGTTGCACAGTTACCGACTATTTTGTCCCCTCACTTGTGCCACGACACTGAACATTTTTATCTAAAAAAGTGGAAGTGGATAGGCTTATCTCGGAGACTCCACCCACGATATGTACAAATGTTCTATGCTATGCTATGCTCACTTGTGACAGCGAGTCATCTCACCTCATTCGCGGCGCAGTATCAGCGGAATTGACTCCGTGCGGATGGGGGCGTTTCGTGGCAGTATCCTTTTACAACCCCCGGACCATCTCAAATTGTCGGGGTAAAATGTTCACCTGTTCTCGACCGTATGCGTGATAACGTTTGAACCATTAAGCAATGTCAAAATTTAAAAAATCTAAAAAAAATCGGTTTTTATTTATTTAAATAGGGAATGATTCTGAGAGTCGTAAACTATGTTAATCATCGATCGAGTCCGGAACGCACGGCAAGTCCTAATAATGTAGCCTGGATCCATTTATCTCCAGGTACGGGTCATTGTTTGTCTGAGGCTTGCTGTACTCGGGTGGCGTTTAAAACAGGCCTTGGCTTTCATGACGCGCCATACTGATTAATCCAGCGGATTATGATCGGGGCTGGATGGCGACCATATATCTTTCGCCCAGAACCGTACGTAGCACGGATCTTGTTGAAATACAACATTTGGCTTCAGGCCGTAGTGCTCTTTGATCCATGGAAGAACATACTTAAAATCCCGATGTAGACCTCCGTGTTTACTTTGTCGCCTTCTGGAATGAACACCGGGTTCATTTTTTCCCCATCGGAAGCCACCAATCCAACAAACACCTTAACGCTAGCAGGATGCTTGGTTAGATACAAGTGTTTAAGCTTGTCGATCATGTCTTTTACCGGGAAAGAACTAATATAGCGATCGGTTCTGGAATTTGATACGGGATCGATGGTAAACATGCTCTCGTTGGTGTACAGGAATTCCGGATTTTTTTCGCTTGAGGACGTTCAAGATTTTCTTACATCGCTCAACTCGTAGCTCCCGGATGCGGTTGTTAAACATGTGAGTTTTCTTTTCTGTACCCTCGACTTCGCCCCGCAATTTTACGATCTTCCGTGCCTTAAAGTCGCTGATCCCCCGTTTCTTCGCCATTTTCCTCATTGAACGCACTGGATTCGTCCGAATCTTCTTTTTGACGGCATCGATAACCCTCGGAATCCGAGCTGGACTCTGACGACCTGTGACCACCTTCGCGGATTGTTGTCCTTTCTTTTCTCGCTCACGGTCCACCGGTACACTTCCACGGCGATTGAAACGTCTTTTTGCGACATTTGCGCGTTTGCAAATCACGAATACACTGCCACTTCGTTATGGTGCAACTGTCAAACTACGGAAATCAGCATCTTTTACTGGCAGCCTACTTTGATATTAAATTGCTTATGTGCATGCAAAGAGAATCTAAGCATTGTATGCACAGGTTAAACAGGAACCTTATTTGCAAACATTATCACGCATACGGTATAGTTATCTTGGTCCGTTATATGCATTTGTCGTACCTATCGATGTATGTATACCTCATTAATCACGAGAAAAATAAATCTATTCAGTCCGATCGATGTTATTGTCAAAACGAGTTCGAGTGTCCCTTTTAACCGTTTCAATATAACATAAAAGTGAAAAATTTCTCACTAATGTAGTTTCCTTCTTTCTGTGCCGAATTCCCTACGGTGTTCCGCAGTTCGCCCGACACAAACTACACCAAAAAAGTTATATTGCTTGTTTTTCAAAGCAAGAATCTATCGACTCGCCGCAATATTGGAATTGACCTCTGATGAGTGGAATAAGGCACACACAGGCTGACAGAATGTTCCATTTATTACCATGGAAGCATATCTGTTTCGTCCTGTTTTGACGATATTCTACTGTAAGTATTGGTTTTCTCTACGTGAAATAACTTAAAGCTGTTATCGACGTTATTGGCCAGATAGTTAAGAAAAACAACGAAAATGGTTCCTGAGAACATGACCAACAACATTTACGCGTGGCAAACAGTAGCGCTATTTAAGTTTTTAATGCCTAAAACTCCTCAAGAATATATAAAATTAATTTGTCTACATAGTTCGATATAGTCAGATGAAATTGATTGTTTTGTCTCAAGTAAACGGAGTTAGGCACCACATTCTATTTGATCATGTTTTATTCGTAACTACCTACATAAGTCAAACTAAATCCCTTTTTTTCGGTCAATCCGGAATTTGTGAATCCTCAACCGTCCGCGTGGACGGAATGTACACCTTGAAGGCAAACTTTGACTTTGGAAACGATCCCGTATTCATCACCGTGCAGTTCTGTTCAGTCGTTTGGAAACCTTGGCAGGGATCCCCAACCACTATCAGATCCGGCAGGGGATAAAGAGACATGGCTGCGTCATAGTCCCAGTGCACGGGGAAGGCAATCGGATGCAGCGGTGCCAGCGTTCCCTGGCTGATGAGCGTACGGGAAAACTGCAGATGAAAATAAAAATCAATGCTACATTTCATAATCACTATTACAAAGACAAAAAAAAAACTAACATGATCCTCCAACTGCCCGCTCTGGGGAAAATGAATGGTGTTGCGACAAAGTTTCGTAACCAAATCCGCCCGGCAGACGACGATCTGCTGGGTACAGTACTGCAACCGACATGGATTTGTGGCCAGCACGATCCTGGGGTAACGTTTCTTCAAATCACCGATCAGGCATTCTGGAAGCGGTGCTCGTGGTAGGATGTTGGCTGCCATGGGATCCTCACTGGACGGGACCAATACCACATCGGTTTCAGCCTTCAGCCGCTCGCAAGCAGTCAGGATTTCACCCAGTGCCTGGAAGCGCTTTTTCAGGGCATATGCATTTTCATTTACCTTTGCAAACGGACCCATTAGCACTATCGCTCGAGGAGGGACGCCGTTGTAACCTTTTAGGAGCTGAGAGAGTTTACTGAACACTGTTGGATCATCCAACCAGCAGTCCGACAAGAACACAATGGTGTGATCTTGTTTTTTCTCCTCCAATTCTGCCAGTTTTCTAGAATATTTGAGCAAATTCTTCGATCGCCCTCCCCATGTGTTGACGGTTCCAAAGAATGCTCGGCTGCTGGAGGCCAGCTCTGTTACGGGGAAACCCATCTCTTCGATCTTGAGCGTTCCGTCGCGGTACTTTCCGCAAGCCAACACGAAACAACCCTCGCAAAACAGTCCCGAGGAGTACATGGTTTCACTGAGGTCAATCGGGACCACTCCTGTTGAGTCTTCCAGATAGAATTTACCTTCAGTCAGTTGGGTTAGGAGACCAAGGATGACGACCTGTATGTAGAATGAGATGTTAGAGGATTTTTCAAGAGTCTACTAAATGGGAACGTACCTCGTTCATCTTGGATGTCGACAGTAACGATTCGATCTTCCTAAGGGTCAGTCGTTTGACATCGGTGTTGGTGATAATCTTGCTGGAATTGAACATCTCGTGCCGGCTGGTTTTCTGCCATAGCATCTGGTATCGATCGCGGATGTACTCTGACTTGACGTCTGGTCCCGGCAGCAGGCTTCGGGTTCCATTGTCCGGCAGGAACTTTTTCTTCTCTTCGTTGTACCGGAATCGGGGCACGTCGAAGGCATTGATCACGCTGAAGACGGTTTCGTTGTCGTCCAGACCGGTGTTGTTCGCCTCCTTGATGGCCAGCTCGATGTGTTTCTTCTCCACCACCGGCAGTTCGAGATTCTGGCCCTGCACGTGGCTGGCGATGTTTTGGAGCCATAGTTTGCGTTTCACCTCGTCCAGGGGAGCGATTTGCTGGGCCAGGAAGACACTGGCTTCGCTGTGGCGATGGACGAATGAAGAAAGGTCGGTGTTATAGTTTTTACAAATTCGAGGGTTTTTTTTATAAATAAAATTACTGTGTGTCGGTGCTTCAGTTCAGCATAAGATAAATATTTGCATTTTTTTTTTGGCAAATTAATTTTATCTAATAGCGAATTCATTTTTGATCAAGTTCCAAGCAGGATCGGGTATCAAAATTGGATCTGTTTTGACGAACGTATTTTTTTTTTTGTATATGTTTGAAACCTACCTCAGGTTTGCGCTGACTTGAAGCTCGGCTTCACACTGGGTTGGAACCAGTTCCAAATTCGATAGTAATTTGTAATTTGTTTATTTATTTGTAACGATAACTTTTTTTTTAATAACTTTATTATAGAGACTTTCAGCCCTGAGCTGGTTCGTCTCTTTAGCTGAGGAATGGCTCCAGAGGGGAACCGAGAGAAAGGGGTTACAGAGTTTTTAATCACAGTTTCAGGATTTCGGGGCTTTTGTTGTTGTTCGTCCGTTGTCAGTTCCATTTGGGGTTGGTATTTACGGATGCCGTCCATCATCCATTGTTATGTATGGTTCGTTCGTTGATCTGTACATTGGAAGTAGCCGGTGTCTTGAGTATCAAGTAATCTTTTTCCCTCTCGGGATCGTTAGATAGCGCGTCTCTAATGCTAAGACCGATACCATATTGGTCTCGGAGGTTTTGAAATGCGGGACAGTTTATAACCGAGATTTCAACCGACATCTTGGTTGAGCATACTACACATTGTTTGTGGAATCCATCACGGGATCCGAGATCATGCGAGAAACTGGTGTAGCCGCAGCGTAGTCTGGAGAGCACCCTCTGGTCCTTCCATTTTGTTGTCAGACCAGCGGTGGGTTTCACCTTTTAGTTTACGTAGTAAAGCGTCTCTGGTGCTATTCCATTCGATACCCCATGCCAAAGTTATGATCGTTTTGATCCATATTTTTAAGTCCACCGCGGGTATTTTCGGGTCCACTGGGGTTTTTCGATCGACCATGCGCTGCCAGCTTGTCCGCTGCCTCGTTTCCGCTGATGCCACAGTGACTGGGAACCCACACATAAATGGTGTTATTGTTCGAAGCCATTGGAATTGCTTGTACCAGTGGGTGCCGATTCTTCGGACTCTCAAGAGCCTTCAGAACACTTGCCAAGTCCGTAACGATGGCCTTCCAGCTAGAGCTGGACTCCGTGACGGCCGAGAGAATGGCAGTTGCCTCAGCCGTGAAAATCGAGGTTTGGTTGGGAAGACCTCCACTGATAGTGAAATTGGAGCCGTACACGCCGAAACCGACTTCACTGGAGGTTTTCGAGCCGTCGGTATAGATGAGTTCGTATCCTAATAAGTTCGATAAAGCGTGGGGCCACGGTGTGGGGGTTAAGATAAGCTTTAGTTAGTTTGTTTAGGGTCCATATAATCCTGGGTGGAGAGGAGTCCCACGCTTCGTCTCCGACCCAGTGGATCCTGTACACTGGAGGGAGGATCTGGTGGGCAAGTTCTAGGAGGAGCTTGTTTGCCTCTTTTAGGAGGAACACTCCTTCGTCTTCTCAAGAAAACTGGCGGCTTTGCAGCATATGGCTATTGTGAAAATGTGTCGGAAGGGAAGGATTCCGGCTTCAACGCACGCAGAAGCGGCAGGGGTGCATGGGAGAAGGCCAGACACACTGCGAATGCACCGGTTAAAAGTTGGCCCAAGTTTGTCAACTACCGTTTTGAAACCTCTGCACAGTATCTCGGCACCGTAGATCAGTTTGTTGCAAATCAAAGCCTTCGTGATCCGCAGTCCAACATCGCGGTTGTTTCTGGTGTGTTTTCTGGAGATGATTCGTAGTAGGCGCAATCGGCTTTCGCACTGCTTCTTTATTTGATCACAGTGGGGCTGAATTTGCACTGATTTGATGGCACTTTGGAGTTTTCTGCGGATCAAGGCAGGCTTATGTCCTGCGACGACAATAACTATGTCATCCGCAAACAAGAAAATGAAGACGCCAAGACTCCATTCATAGAGGGTCCCCCCCGGAGCCTTGGGGGACCCCGGTTTCCTCTGGGAAAGAGTGTGACTTTGTATTTCCGATACATACCTGGAAGGTTCTGTTCGTGAGAAAGTTGCGGATAAAATTAAAGGTGTTACCACCGATGCCCCAGCTGGCCAGGGTAGCCAGTACTCCAGGAGTGCGGTTGTACGCCTTCGAAAGGTCCAGCGTGGCCAAGTCCACGTGGAGACCATTATCGAGGGCGTCGTCCAAGAGTTGCGAAGTAAGTGCTTGTGCCGCATCCTTGGCGAAAGGCATGTTGGCGGTGATCGAGCAGTTCATTATCCCGGATGAATTGAGTCAATCTTCGATTCACCATTCGTTCCATGGTTTTGCTGCAGCAACTGGTCAGGGAGATAGGGCGGTATCCACTCGGTTCAGTCCACACTGAATCCTTCTTAGGGATGGGGATGACGAGGCTGTGTCTCCACTGAGTGGGAAAGGTTCCATTTGCCCAAATTCGGTTATTATTGTTTCAGCAAGATCCTTCTTCCGATGGGTGCAGGTGACGAAGGAGTGGATACCCAATGTCGTCAGGTCCAGCTGATTTTCCTTTCCCGTTAGCTAGCGCGAAGGACAATTCAGCAGGAGAGAAAGGTTTGTTTAATGGATCACTAGGCATAGTATTCGGGGGTTGGATGGAATCAATGGTGATCGAGGAAGCATTGAGCCGAGTAAACTCGTTGTTATAACCGTTGCGAGCGCTGAGTTTTGCAAAGGAGTCACCAAGGATGTTAGCAATTTCCTTTGGGTCCCTAGTGATGCCGTATTCAGTATTGATGGTGATTCTGTTGGTCCTGCGTTTCCCTTGTAATGCATTTACACTTTTCCACAGTTTGGAAGTTGTACTATCGCTGCCTGTTAGTGTACACTTTATATCAAGCCGAAGAAAAAAAACTATTTAGAACAATACATTTGAGTGGACTAATAACTAAACAGAACTACGGACTTGAGGATCTTAAATAAGGGTTTTTATAGCGGTTTTGAATAATGTTAGTGTTGGTTTTGCTTCATTTCAAGCGGCAGACCGTTCCAGCAGGTGGCTCCGAAAACCAATAGGCTTTTTCTACTTGATGATATGTGTCTTAGGATGATGAAGCAACGAGTGCGTGCCTGCTGTCCACGTAGTAGATGCTGCGAGATGTAGTCTGGTTGGTTCCTGTAGTACGATTGACTTATAAATCCGAATCCGATAGATCCGTTGATGATAGGGCAGATCGTGTCCCAGAATCGAGTTGCGGATAGCTACCGTACAGTCACGAAGCCGGAGATGGAAGTCAAACCATACAGTAGATTTGTGCCCGGTGCAGTAGCTCTTTACGACTGACAGCAAGCACAAGATAGTACAACACATCCTGCATAGCACTTTAGAGACGAAGGTAAGGTGTTAATGTACAAACTGATCACAACAAAACACGAACACCGAACGGATGCTTTCAAACGAGCAATAATTAGGATTAACTAAACAAATAAAACCACTTCCTGGTCTTCTTTATTTGCCTCCAAGTTTTGTTCGCTCCTAATGTACATTTTATTAATATTATCACTACAAGTTTCCTTGCCCTGATACAAAGTGTTAAACTAACAGGATTATCGTACTGAATAAAATAACCAATTACCAATTACTGAATAACAGCGCGCTTAAGCAAGAGCCTTGTGGGGTACCGTCAAGCACATCCCGCTCGTCAGACACGACGTTGGCCAGGCGAACCGGCTGTTTCCGAAGTGCAAGGAAAGATGAGACTAGGTTACAGGCATCTTGATAATCTCTAGGTTGGATGGGATTCGAAACCTTAGGAATCGGCGTGATGATTGCTTTTTTTCAAGTTGATCGCTTTGTAAACATGGGAAAGTGCAGGTAGTATGAACGGACAAAGAAGTTTGATGAAGGATATCGTCAGATCTGGTAGCGTTGGTATTGACTCCAAAGATCTTGCGACAGACTTCGTCTTAGTTCGTTTGTCGGAAGTCAAATCTGGGTCCACCATGATCTACCGCTGTCCGATGGGCAGGTTCAGTGGATGTCCTGGGTTGGTTCGTATTTCGTAGCAGTCTCTGACCTTCGCTGAAGAAGACGTTAAGTTCATCAGCGTTAGTACCTTCAACATAAGAGCTTTTCTTCGTTTTGTTGTGAATCCCTTACATCCGAAGGTTGCACAACTTTTACAGAGGCAGGTCGTGGCAATTCAGCATAGCGCATCTTAGCTGCGAAAAAATAAGGGCTTTGGCACTGTCCTTCTTCCTGGTGTAATCTAGCTGTGTAATATACTAATTCGATATAAATTAGGAGTGTTCCAACTCTAAATGACAAGCAAACTAATATTTATATACTGAACTTCCGACTAACTGTTCTAATTAAGATATTCACTCTTATTCTCGTTCACATTCAAACCGTATTTTCCAAACAAAAACTTTTAGTTTTCATAACAATAAAGGATACACAAATAATAAACTATCCTTCAAAATTGTTAAATTGTATTTGTAATTTTAATTCAGTAATCATATGGAGCTCTGCTGAGTTTATACATAATTGGCTGAACATCGCTGCACTTGCCATTCAGTTTATCTAGTGATTGAGTTATGACAACGAAAAGTATAATATACTGAATCTGATATCAGATTAGACTACAACTTAGTACATAAGGAATTTTCTCGTTGTGCTGCTGAATAGTTACAAAACTGCAGTGTTACTTCTGTTCTTTCTCCAACGGGAACTTCTACCTCTCTCAAACGCTGAACATCTACAAACCTTCGAATCTGAAATCCGCTTATGTTGAATCGGGACACTATTTGCGCCTTCAGTTTTGGTATTTCACTCATTTTCTCCGGCATTTTCCCCATAGAAATGGGCTAAAAACTAACCGTAACTGCGGTAAACAACTTTGGTTGATCTTTCCGATCTTTCACAATGTGGAAATGTCAATAATTGCGCGCTTTCGTCGCCTTCTCGGTTGTGTGTGCGTGTCGTTTTTGTTTTTGCAGTGTAGCTACACCAGATCTTCACCGTCCTACACCGAGATAAAAATTGAATGCAGCTGTTAGGTAAACCTTTGTCTAACATCAAACGACATTGAACCGACAATGAGTTGCGCTTATTGGCGCAGCTACACTTTTTTTTGTTACACCGCAAAAACGAAAACGGAATGAGGTATGGAACTGTTTACTTTGAACTTTAATTCTCTGCTTCGACCGCTTCGACACCGGATGAATAATTCTGGAGCAATAATTGAATAGGGCCTAACGAAATTTGAAAACCAAGCCGTGCAAGTCCGTTCCTCGCAAAGCGTTGGCATATAAACAGCATAATCGGGTATAACTATATAGGAAAAACTTTCCCCTTTACAATGAGTCATCTATTTGCGTGGGAAATCCATCTTTTTACCGAGGAAGGAGTTGACCACGCTTTGTTTACAGATGCTGTTAGGTCTTATTCCAAAAATACTCGCCATGTTCACTGATTCACTGATGAAAACACAACAAATACCGACCAGCTCTAATAGCGCGAAGGCGCGAAAAAGCGTCGACGGCTGTCAACATTCAAAAGCAATCCTGGAACGAGTGGTCGTGTTTCGCGTCGAACTATTTTAAATTTCCCGAATTTTCATGGCTAATTTTGTGCAAAATACCGGAAAATACGTTGCAGAGAAAGCGGAAGGGTAAGTGCATTAGAGTTGGTTTAACTAGCGTTGATTTACCGGATCATTCTGCTGCAGGGATGATACGAACGAAATCGGCTATCGGCAGTCGAAGGAGAATGACAAGATCGATCTCAAGTATGGATACGAGCGTGTCAAGGACACCCAGGAGCGGACCGGTTATTTGGTCAACATGCACTCGGTAAGTGTCTACATTTCGCGTAATCAAACAACCCTCGACTAAAATGCGATCAATTTCAGACGGAAATCCTAAATCAAGATCGCCGTCTGGTAGCCGCCCTCGATCTGTACTTTCTGCAGATGGACGGATCGCGGTACAAAATGACCGTTATCTACGCGCCGTATCTGTTGCTGATCACAAAGGAAGGTCATGCCCTCGAAGTGGCCAAGTTCCTTACGAAGAAGTACTCCGGCCAGCTGCTCAAAGTGGAACACATCACCAAGGAAGATCTGGATTTACCAAATCATCTGAGCGGCCTGAAGCAAAACCTTCTCAAGTTGACCTTTGCAAACACAAGTCACATGAACAAGGTAAAGAAGGATCTGTCGGCCGCGGTGCGCAAGAACAAGGAACGCGACAAGGCCAACACGTACTACATGCAGATGTTGAGCAACTCGTTGGCCGTGGCGACCGAGGGAGAGGGAAGTTCAACGATTCAGAATCAGGATTTCTACGAGAGTATCATGGACATGCGGGAACATGACGTCCCATATCACGTAAGGGTATCGATTGATTTGAATATTTTTTGCGGATTATGGTACACGATGAGAAACCGGGGAGGCGACGAGCCACCAACTATCACTCCACGGCCGGATATTCTGGACCGGCCCGAGCCAGTCGTTTTAGCGTTCGATATCGAGACGACCAAGTTGCCATTGAAGTTTCCGGATGCTCAGACGGATCAGATCATGATGATTTCCTATATGATCGATGGCCAGGGGTACTTGATAACGAATCGGGAGATCATCAGTGCCGATGTGGAGGACTTCGAGTACACTCCGAAGCCGGAGTTCGAGGGCCAGTTTATCGTGTTCAATGAACCGAACGAAATGGGTGTAATTCAAAAATTCTTCGACCATATTCTGGAAGTTAAGCCGCACATTTTCGTGACCTACAACGGGGACTTTTTCGATTGGCCCTTTGTGGAGACGAGGGCGGCCGTATACGATCTGGACATGAAACGGGAGATTGGTTATTCTAAGGTGAACCCCCGGGATGGAAACTATCTGTGCCGCCCGGCGATGCACATGGATTGTTTGTGTTGGGTAAAACGAGATTCGTATCTGCCGGTGGGTTCACAGGGTTTGAAGGCAGTGGCCAAGAGTAAACTGCGATACGATCCGGTCGAGCTGGATCCAGAGGAGATGTGTAAAATGGCTGTGGAGCAACCGCAGGTCCTCTCAAACTACTCCGTGTCGGACGCCGTAGCCACTTACTATCTCTACATGAAGTACGTCCATCCATTCATCTTTGCCCTGGCCACCATCATTCCGATGGAACCGGACGAAATCTTGCGAAAGGGTTCGGGAACACTATGTGAATCACTCTTGATGAAGGAGGCATACCACGCCCGGATCGTTTACCCCAACAAACAAATTTCGGAATTGAACAAACTTACACCGGACGGACACGTTCTCGATATGGAAACCTACGTTGGCGGCCACGTTGAGGCGCTCGAATCAGGTGTCTTCCGAGCAGATATTTCTACCCGCTTCCGACTGGATCAGGATATGCTGATGCAGCTTCACGACAACGTAGACAAGGTCCTGGAACATGCGATCGTCACCGAGGAAGGTGTCCCTTTAGACCAGGTCACAAATCTAGAGGATGTAGCGGAACAAGTCAGGGCAGCCTTACAACAATTGCACGACACTCCAACTCGTATTGAACAGCCGGTAATCTACCATCTGGACGTCGGAGCTATGTATCCGAACATCATTCTGACCAATCGGTTGCAACCGTCGTCCATGATCTCCGAGACCGACTGTGCCGCCTGCGATTTCAACAAACCAGACGCGAAATGTAAACGGGACATGGAGTGGATGTGGCGTGGCGAAATGCTCCCAGCAAGCCGAAACGAATTCCAACGGATCCAACAACAGTTGGAAACGGAGAAATTTCCTCCTCTATTTCCAGGAGGACCACCACGTGCCTTCCACGAATTGTCCAAGGAAGATCAAGCAAATTACGAGAAGAAACGGTTGAGCGATTACTGTCGCAAGGCTTACAAAAAGACAAAGGTGACCAAACTGGAGACGAGGACGTCGACGATCTGCCAGAAGGAGAACAGTTTCTACGTAGACACGGTTCGAGCGTTCCGTGATCGACGGTACGAGTACAAAGCGTTGACCAAGGTGGCGAAAGCTGCGGTAACTTCGGCGCTGAAAAGTGGTGACGCGGGTGAAATTAAGGCCGCCAAGGGAAGAGAGGTTTTGTACGACTCGCTACAGCTGGCGCACAAGTGTATTTTGAACTCTTTCTACGGATACGTGATGCGGAAGGGAGCTCGCTGGCATAGTATGTCCATGGCCGGGATCGTGTGTTTGACGGGAGCAAACATTATTACGAAAGCAAGGGAGATCATCGAGCGTGTTGGGCGTCCACTGGAATTGGACACAGACGGCATTTGGTGTATTCTCCCGGCGTCGTTCCCCCAGGAGTTTACAGTGCTGACCGATCATCCCAAGAAAAAGAAGATCAACGTATCCTACCCGAACGCAGTTCTAAACACCATGGTGAAGGATCACTTTACCAACGAGCAGTATCATGTTCTTGAGAAGCCATACGAGCCAGGAAGTCCAGCGGTCTACGCGATCAAGCCGGAGAACTCGATCTTCTTCGAAGTGGATGGGCCATATCTGGCGATGGTTCTACCAGCGGCTAAAGAAGAGGGTAAGAAGCTCAAGAAGCGCTACGCCGTGTTCAATTTCGACGGATCACTTGCGGAACTTAAGGGTTTTGAGGTAAAGCGTCGAGGAGAACTGCAGCTGATTAAGATCTTCCAGAGTTCGGTGTTCGAAGCGTTTTTGCAGGGTTCTACACTGGAGCAGTGCTATGCTTCGGTGGCCAAGATAGCCGACTATTGGCTTGATGTGTTGTACAGCAAAGGTCACAACATGCCGGACAGCGAACTGTTCGAGCTGATTTCGGAGAATCGATCGATGTCCAGAAAGTTGGAGGACTACGGCGAACAGAAATCGACGTCCATTTCGACGGCGAAGCGTTTGGCAGAGTTCCTGGGCGATCAGATGGTGAAGGATGCTGGGTTGGCTTGCAAGTTTGTTATTTCGAAGAAACCGGATGGGGCACCGGTTACGGAGCGAGCCATCCCGTTGGCAATTTTCCAGTCGGAACCGAGCGTTCGAAGGCATTATCTGAGAAAATGGTTGAAAGACACCACCATGGGAGATGCAGACATTCGCGATGTGTTGGATTGGCAGTACTACATTGAACGATTGGGTGGGACTATCCAGAAGATCATTACCATTCCGGCGGCGTTGCAGGGCTTGAACAATCCGGTTCCGAGAGTTCAACATCCGGACTGGTTGCACAAGAAGATGCTGGAGAAGAACGATACGCTGAAGCAGAGAAGGATCAGCGAAATGTTCATGACCAAGGAGAAACCGGCGATTCGGGATATTGAGGACTTGGGACGATCGCGATCGCCAAGTGTAGGACCGAACGTTCCAATAGCAAATTCTAAGCGCAGAAGAACACCGTCAGCTGAGGAGCCTGCTGCACCTCCTCCGGCGAAAACCTGGCAAGAAGCTCTCGGTACGCCTCCACCAGTCGGTAGAACTAAGAAAGATTTGCAGGAGTGGTTGGCATTCCATAAGAAGAAATGGAAATGGCAGTTAGCACAGAGGAGCCGGTTCAGGAATCCTCCTAGAAGCAAGCGATCGCGGACGGATGAGGACCAGTCGTCTACTTCGATGGTTTCCGCTCAACCGGCTACCACCTTGGGAGGTTTTCTCAAGCGGACTCAACGATCGCTGATCGAACAAACCTGGCACGTTCTTCAGATCCTACCGACGGATGAAATGGGGCACTTTGTCATCTGGGCATTGGTGGGGGAGGAACTGCACAAGATAAAGCTGATCGTTCCGAGGATCTTCTACGTCAACCAAAGAACGCCCGCCCCTCCGGAGGAGGGATCGATGTGGAAAAAAGTTCACCGTATTCTGCCGAGAGCTCGCCCAGCTTACCATCTCTATCAGTACGTTGTACCGGAGCAGGTCTTCCGCGACAATCGCTTGGGACTGCTAGCAGATCTGGCGACCCCGGATATCGAAGGCATCTACGAAACGCAGATGTCACTGGAGTTCCGAGCCATCATGGAACTGGGTTGTGCGTGCGCTGTTCAGCGGGCGGAGGCACGAACCTTGGCCAACATGACCACGAAGGACATGAGCACTTTCAATATCCAGCAGTTGGAGATGAAAACCATCGCCAAGAATGGCTACCTTAAAGACGAATCAAACGTGAAGAAGATCTTCCTCTACCAGCATAGCATACTGTCTGGAAAACGCGAAATGTGGGGTCTTTTCATGGGTCCAAGCAAGAAGGGTCTGATTGTCATATTCGACACTGCTCGTACGAACCAGCTTCCAACGGTGAAAAACCTCTACCTGTCTGAGCGAACGGCCCTACTCAATGCTAACAATCCCAACATCACTGAAGAAATCCTTCCATCCGAGAATATGGACATTGACGTTTACATTGATGTCGAATCCAAGCAGGTTTGTCAGCGGCTTACAAAAGCCTTGTCTTCATACAAGGACGAGAAGCGAGGTGCAACGATTCTTTGCATTCAAACCGCCCTAGGCCTTCAGAAACTGAATCAAACCCTGCCGGTCTGCCTGGAGTTCCCCCAGAGCCAAATTCACATAGCTGACGATGCTTCGTTACTGTCAGGTTTGGAATGGCAACGTCACGGGGTTCGGTCGATGTTACGCCATTTCCTAAACATGAACCACGTGGTCGGAATGATGCTTGAGCAGTGCCGCTACTTTCAGATCCCGATCGGAAATATGCCCACCGATACGATACTCTTCGGTGCGGATTTGTTCTTCGCTCGGCACCTTCAGAAGCACAATTTTATCCTCTGGTGTTCTCCTAGTTCGCGGCCAGATCTGGGAGGTCGTGAAGCGGACGACAGTCGACTTCTGGCTGAATTTGAAGACAACATTTCCGTCGTTCAAAATCGTCCAGGGTTCTATCACAGCGTGTGCGTTGAGTTGACCATCGAAAGTTTGGCCGTTTCGGCACTGTTGCAGGCTAGCAAAGTCCAGGAAATGGAGGGCGCCTCATCGGCGATCACGTTCGATGTCATTCCTCAGGCTTCACTGGACGATATGATCAGTAATCAAGCTCAGACGCTGCCGAGCTACGATGAGACGGCACTGTGCTCGCAAGCGTTCCGAGTCATGCGCTCGATGGTTAACGGGTGGCTGCGAGAGGTTTCACTTAATCGGAACATCTACTCGGACTTCCAGATCATCCACTTCTATCGATGGGTGCGGTCCTCGAAGGCGCTTCTATATGATCCAGCTCTTAGACGGGCGTTGAATACCTTGATGCGGAAGTTGTTCTTGCAGATCATTTCGGAATTCCAGCGATTGAAGGCGGAGATTATCTATGCGGATTTCAATCGGATCGTGATCAATACGGGAAAGAAGACGGTCGTCGATGCCATCAGCTACACAGACTACGTTGTGCAGAGCATTCGGAACAAGGAGCTGTTCCACAGCGTTTCGGTGTCGTTCCAGCACTCGTGGGAATTTTTGTTGTGGATAGATCAGGCGAATTTCGGTGGAATAGGGGGAAGTGTTCCGAAGAAGGGCGATTCACAGCAGAATCAAGGGTCCGAGCAAAGTGTGCTGCCATCGGGAGAGGAAGCGGCAACATTGGAGATGAATTGGAATATTGCGGAGCAATTGCCAGAGGAAGGTCGCTGTCGGGAGTACTTCGATAAGTTTGTATCGTCTTATCTGGAAACATTAGCTGAAGGAGTAGCTGCTCCGAATGCTCTGAAGAAGTGGTCGCATTTGGCGTACGAAATGGTACAGAAGCTGCACAAGAACTACGGTCGGGGTAAGGAGGGACCGGCATTGGAGTTCATCAAAGCCGTCTGCAAGGTGCTGGCGGTGAACAAGGAAATCGATGAGGAGGTAGGTTGTTTTGGGGAAATCAGATAGATTCGGCCGTTTCTGAAAACGATTTTTTTCAGCTTACCACACTTCGGCGAAACATGTTGCTGCTGGTGGGAATAGGCGATTTCAGCGACAAAGCCGTCTGGAAGGACTCACAGAAGACGTACGTCCTCAGCGAGGTGATCTGTCAGGCTTGCAATCACTGCCGCGATGTGGACCTCTGCAAGGACAACCATCGCGCAATGAAGGAGGGTCGACCGGTTTGGTTGTGCGCCCAGTGCAGCGTCGATTACGATATGGTCGACATAGAGATGCGCCTGTTGGATGTAGTTCAGCGAAAGATGATGTCCTACACGCTGCAGGATCTGCGTTGTCGGCGTTGCAAGCAGATCAAGCGGGAAAACTTGGCCGAGTTCTGTCCGTGTGCTGGTAGCTTTGAGAATCTGATATCCGCCGGAGAGTTGCGGCGGTTGTTCAACACCTTCCTGACGGTGGCCGAGGACTACAAATTTCCACTGTTGAAGGAGACGGTCGAACACATTCTCGGCGGAACACATTAGGAATGAAAGGTCGTATGTTTAATTGTTTCTAAAATAGTGTGAAAGTGATTAAAAATGTATATTCGAGTCGTGAATGAGTGCTAATTGAGCTTGTAGAAAAGCTGAGAAACATCCTTCTGTAGCGTATTCCAGAAGTGATTTAGAAGTGCGATAAATATTATTATTGCTAACTCTTGCGGGAAAAATCTTTATGGAAACAAACTGAATCCCTACACTGAACATATTCGTCAAGTTGGAAAAATGTGATTATGTTTCCATCACAAAATTCAGTATGTAATGATAACCTGAAATTCACGTAATGTAGATCGACTAATTAGGTTTCGATCGCCATTTCTTCGGTGTCTATTTGATATCCAAACGTTTAGTTTACGTTTTTAGCATTTTGCTGCAAAAAAACCGAACACATATTTTCAACTAATTCCACACAACTTGAATTGGAACGAAAGCCATGATTTCTAAATAGTAAGTAAATACCCTCGCTTGCAGTAAAACTAACTCTCAGTGGCCGTTTCTTTCAAGACACAAAATTACAAAACAAAAACTCGCGGCTCCCCGGATCTAGAGACTAATCAGTTGTAATTTATTCCGTGAAAATGTTACAATTATTGGTACAATGCCGATCGGGTTCCTTAGGCGCTGCTGGAGTTGATTGGGCCCATTTTGGGTTCCTCGAATTTGAAGGTGGGGAAAGCGGTCATGTCGACGCCGCTGGCGCCACCGTACTGCTTGGCCAGCTTCTCCAGTTCTTGCTTCAATTCGCGCTCGATCTCGGGAGTGGCATCGACCAGCTTTCCACCGCTGTAAACGAAGACAAAGAAAGAAGATAATGACAAATTAGTCATGTGAATGCTTAAGGTCTTCTCTGAAAGATTTCGAAATTTCAAGATAAAGCCGGAATTAATACGATACTGACGTCGTGGAGTTCTGTTCATAGATTTTTCAACTTCTAAAAACAGGAGAAAACAACCTCACTCGACTGCATTTTCCCCCTCAGAACGAAAGCTTCCCTTGTTACCTACAAGCATGGGATATATGCTATCAAACCTGTTTCTTGACACCTTTTTTTTTAGCAAGCAAAGGCAAATCGAAGATCATAAACCGCTCATCCTTATTCCGATTCCATCTAAGTTTGTTTTTTGGTACACATGGGAAAGTTGAGCGTTCCACAGCAATAAATGTGCCGTACATTTTCTACAAAAATCAGAATCTATGCTTTCCTTAAGTTGTTCTATGGTGTCCTCCTCCTTGCTTATTACTGCAGAATATCCTGGATGTTTTGACCTTCCGTAAGTTTGCTTTGAAATTATTTACATCTCCTCGCCTTGAAAATGGTTTTGATATTATTGCGGAATTCATATCAGCCACACTCTCGTCGAGTTCCTTTGAAGTTATCTCCAGGAATTCTTCCGAGATTTTAGAACGACCCCATAATATTCTTATGGACTTATGATCTGGATTCTCTTTCTGCGTTTCCAGTAACGAAGTATTGCGGCAAACATTTTCAGTCCTGAAACGTTCTCCATCTGAATGGCCACTTCACATATCCTACCGTCAATCCACTTTCATCTAAAAGAAACGTTGATAATACATCCATTCAATAACTTACGCGCTCTTGCTCCGGTAATCGCGGAGTTTGTTGACGAAGAGCTGCTGAATGGGATCGGTTGCCTTCGATAGGACGACGGCGCTGACTCCATAGTTGCGGCGAGCCTGAGCTCCCAGCATACGAGCGGCCTGCTGGATCTGGTTCGTGAGCATCTACGGAGAGAGGAATGACTCAAATTGAGCGAAATTTGCAGATTCCAATGTTATGCGAATAATATATAACCTCCAAAAAGTTATGTAACTTTCTATATCCCCCTGGAACACCGGATTTGTCCACCCAACCAAGCTCAAATCATTTTACTGTCATGATTAAAATCTCCTATTTCTAACGGGGAAGGAAAAAGCACCACTTACCTTGGTCAAATCGGTTGGAAATTCAGTAAAACTCCTCGCAAAACCACGGTAGCGAAACACTTTTGGCTGCTGAAAAGTTACGATTCGGGAAGAGCACTGACAGCTGGTGACATACAGGGACAAAACGAATGAACTTCTTCTACTCGGTGCTGTCAAAACAAGGTAATGTTCATCCAGAAGGCAGAGTGGTACTCGAGAAGTATGATAGTAAATGAATATCTTGCTCAGTAAAAGATAAATACTCAGCGCTGGGTAAATGCTTCAGTGTTTATTTTTTTATCATTTTTTCGTTTTTTTAAGGCTCTATCGCATGCTCTAATGCATTAGTTCAATGGACCGATTCTAAGCGATTTGAGAGTGGTGACAATTTTTTGTGACCGGATATTGGAGGGAGCATAGAAAGGGTATTTTGTAGTCTCATCTGCTATCAAATTCGATAACTTTCGGAACTTGTTCCATGCTGTGCAGAACCGATCTTCAAATCAAATATTACTCAATTTTCTTATTTTCGTAAAAAGTGCATCTACTCATAAATTGCGTAGATCCACTTTTTACCGAAAATTGAGTAATATTTCCGTGAGAGGAAAGAGATAGTATACAATTCTAATAAAAAATTGAGTAAAATGAAACGGGCGTGTAGTTATGTAGATTGATCAACCCTTTGACATCCCTATATCAAACACTAGTGAATGACAGTAGGGGGCATGTCCCGGACCCAAATTGATTTGGGCCCGCTGTCAGCTGTCAAATAGCTGTTGAATAGCCGGTCGGTATGTTTTATTTTGGTCGTTCTGACAGCTGAACTTGCTAAGATGTTGGCTATGCGAAAAAGATGTCCTTGCCATAGACCTGAGATTGATTCTACCATGCAATGGTTTTCCGGTTTGCGTTGTCTTCCGTGCCACCACCGGGCGCGCCATGGCGACTAAGGGAAGGCAAAGTCGTTCAAACCATCAGCTGAGAGCTGATGTCTACACCGAGAAAAGATAAATTTTACCATAATTGGGGGTTAGGATGACTATGGTAGTATTTTGAACCGACTATGATAATGATCAAAATTACCATTAAAAATAGTTGATTCAACATATACTGTAATGTTGGAATAGTCCTTGTAACCATGGCCATAGTGAAGAATACTATGAACCCGGTGAATTCGACCATTTTCAAGGTTATTGTAATCATTATAAGCAATAATCATAATTACCATTGCAACCTTTGCAACAACCAACAATTGAATTATTCTCACCGAAATCATGTCGCTTTGTCCCTTTTGTTACATAGCGTTGAAAAGCATTGTCTGGAAGCAAAAGTCATAGAAGCGGACGGTTAGAAAATCAAAGACTAATACTGCGAGTGGAATGAAACTCAATGAAGTGAAAAGATGGAGACCATTTTGAACAATTTAAAATTCGTTTTTGAGCACCCTGACAGGAAAAAACAAATTTTTAATCTGTTCATATTCAGATTTATATTGAATTACTTATACTAAAAGCACGTAACTCAAATTTCAATGGAAAAAAAAAAAATGTGAATAATTATGATCTACTAGTGTATGAATGAAGTAATTCTGTTCGATCGAACGAGAGTTATTAACGCTTTAATTTTTCAAAATTTTGAAACAACTTCCGGTATAGAAATCAGAAACGTTAACACATTAAATAAAAAATTAACTAATTTGATAGAGTGACAGTTCTCTCCTATATAAGATGTACATCATACATCTCCATCGAGATGTACACGGATGATGGTTTCTGCAAATGTAATCACACTTATTAAACATAGTTACAGCACAGCCATTCAAGCTTGAATCTCAGCGTGTGTATCATTAGATAATCGTCAATTCAAAAGAAATCGCCAAATAACAATAAACAACTAGCGGCCGTCATCACGTCAGTTTTTTTTTTTGCAGCGATAAGGCAGCCAATCGAAGTGCCGCCATGTGTTATTGCACGTCAATATTGAGTGGGTGTCTTTGCCACATCAGTGGGCACCTCGGCTGCCCCGACTAAGTGAACTACGTGGCTTAGAGTTAAGAAATTTAAACAAAGTTATCGATTAATTTC
The DNA here is from genome assembly GCA_024533555.2 of Aedes koreicus. Lineage (NCBI taxonomy): Eukaryota > Metazoa > Arthropoda > Insecta > Diptera > Culicidae > Aedes > Aedes koreicus. The sequence goes on along the minus strand of JAHHFK020000291.1, from coordinate 780,898 downwards.
GTTCTTGCTTAAACGCCTGTCTGCGGTAGCAGTGCCCCATAGTTGATGCAATTTTGGATTGCAATAACCCTGGATTCAATTCAGGTCTCAGGGTTTGATCACCTGACGTTTTCCAATATTGGAAAGTGATTACTTCTACCTGTCCCACACATGATTTTTTGCAATGTGATCAATAAATGATATCTCAAAGTTCTGCAATAAGCATATGTTTTAAATTAACTTTACTTTAACTATCATTTTGCTATATTGAAGTTCGAGGTTTTTTTTTTTAAATTTTCCCATCAATCGCCCAATCGTTTCTGAAACAATGTGTACCAGTAATTCGTTTTTTCTTGGTCAAAATAGCTTCTGAAAGGTACCCCATATCTTGGCTCAGGAAAATTATTGTTCATTTGAATTGCTAAAATTATGCGAAATAAAACTAAACTAAACTAAAATAAATGATATCTGTTTGTATTTCGCCAGCTATACTTTTCATTGGGAACATAAACTTCATTTGTGTTTCTCAGAGGGTTCTTTTTATATGTGAATACATTAATATTAGGTCAAATTTCACATTGATTTTCACCAATAAATACATGTGCATTGTTTTCCGTGTAGTACGAGTTTCACACTAGTTTTCAAAATTTTGAACGTGAATTGTAAATTATTCAAGTGCACAGAGACAATTTTGATAGTCAATTTTACCATTATTGGGGGTTAGGATGACTATTGCAGTATAGTGATTTTGAACCGACCATGATCATGGTCAAAATGACCATTAAAAATAGTTGATCCAACATTTGCCATAATGTCGGAATAGTCCTTGTTACCATGATCATAGTCAAGAATGCCATGAACGTGGTGAATTCGACCATTTTCTTGGTAATTGTAACCATTATATGCGATAGTCATACTGACCATGATTTAATAGTCGGTATAACGATAGAATTTTTCTCAGAGTGGTTGCCTCTCACTCCAGTCGATCTTATCAGTCGGTATCGGCCGCTTTTGATTTACCCAGAAGAGTGACGTCACTGCAGGTGACTTTTATCACTTCACCAATTGACAAACGTCACTTTGACTCTCGGAATAACGCCCATAGATAATAACAAAATAATGAAAATAGAGTAAGGAGATGTAATTTCAGGCTCCTTTATTTGGCCTATGCATCAATCATGTCATAAATTCAGCAACAACGGACAAAATTATTTTGGCATCATGTTGGTCGATTAATGTTGAAGCAACTGAGACTGTATTAATCAAGTTATAGGCAGCGGCTGGACAGTCAAAAAGAAAACGGATATAGTTTTTGGCTCAGGAAGTACCAGTACATCGGTTCCAAGCTTAATGAATCACCCCTTAAAACATAACTCACAACGATCAACCCTTCAAATATTCTGTCAAAATCACACAGCAAATCAAAACAAAAACAAAGATTGTAGACCCGAAAAGGGGAAGAATGCATTGCAAGGTGCAGGCTGCAAGATGTACTTCAGATCAAGAGATTCTACAACAGTGAACCAATTTTAAATCGCTAGCTCCATATTAATTGTTGTTATAAATGTACACTGGAAAGAGATTCTCGTTTTCCTCTATTTATTTTCGCTATCATGATTTCATTGGTTAAGCTGGCATATTACATTCACGATCTTCAAATGACCTAAATTTGGCTAAATTGAAGCGATATACCTAGTGATGCATCCTAAATATACAGAAAATAGTCACACGTTGTAAATTAACTGTTCACATAGAAACATTCACAATGATTTCAACAACATTAATACCGTAGACCTTATTTTAAAGATTTTGTTTCCCTATATATCCAACTATGGCTTACGTATTTATTACATAGTTAAACGTTTGTATTTCTAAAAATTTCAATGGAAATGTATTAAGGCTTAATCCACTTAGTATTTGGCCCATTTCTTCTTAACTACTGCGGCGCCTCAAGTAGCCGTAACGAGAAACCAATTACAGCCCAGTAATCCGAAAGGTTTGTTTACTTTGTGGTGAAAGTTCCATCAGTATTGATACTCACGTTCAAAAGTTATCATAGATGGAACGCAAGAGATGGGACCAAACTTTGCACACTCACGTTGAAAATCCGACGTGGTCAGGAGGAATGATCGCAAAGTATCTTAAATTCCCTAAATCAACTGTAAATACCCCAACAAACATCGGTGTTGAATTAGAGCTTGTTCAAGCAAATTTGGAGAAGCTATTCAGCTGTTTCTTCTAGAATAGCTGAATAACTTCTCCAAATTTGTTTGAACAAGCTCTAATTCAACACCGATGTTTGTTGGGTACGCGTGCTGAAACGTTGCAGGGAAACACTATCGCTGGATCGCACAAAACAAAACTACGGTAGAAGTGGAACATACGTCCAGAAACTATGAGTGAAAGTCCGTTGGGCAGTCCGGAACAATCCTGGGATCGCCTTGCGTGATTTGGCGAAAACGTTCTCTGCGCCGTACAGTGCAGTTCGACGAATCTGTTGACGTGAAGGTTTCCAGTCGTACCATGCCAGCAAGCACCGCAACAGGACCCTGAAATCAAGAATACTGAACGAACATGTTCTGACGAAATACAACGGATGCACTTTCTTTGGACAACTCCCAGGACACCAATTTTACCTTAGCAAGCGCAAGGGTGATCCCCCAGTTAGGGTCAAGTTTGTTTATGCAGGCAATGGTGCTCGCAAGTTTATGATTTGTAAACTACACCAAACAATAATGTAGTTAAGGGAGGGGGGTTAGCGACTTCGATCAACCTTTGGTGTTTCTGGCACAAATGTCTAGTTCTGGAAAAGGCTATTCGCAGTTTGCAAGAATTTTTTTTTCTCCATATAAGTTTTCATAGTTTGTGTAGTGTCAGTTTATTATCAAATTAGTTCAAATTTTAAGACGCTGTTAAGTGCGCGATTTGGAGTCGTTAAAAAAAAAATTTTTTTTTTTTTTCACAAACACAAAATTATATATAATTTTTTTTTTTTTTTTTTTTTTTTTTTTTTACAGAAATTTCACATACTCCCCCCTCTCTCTCTTTCTTTTTTCATTCTCCACCACCTTTTCTTTCCTCTTTTTATTTATTATTTTTTACAACCCACTACTGTTTTTTTTTTTTCTTAACTAATCACCCAAAAAATATAAAAATAATCATAAAGAAATAAAAAAAAAGGACCCCGCAAACACCCCCACAATTGTAAACCCACCCCAAAAAAAAAAACCCTAGAGTTGTTGGACCTTTATAAGCAAAGAGTATCAGTATCCCACATAATTAAAATCGTTTCGACATGTAGTCGAAACTATATCTTTGATGTAAGATATATTGTCACAAGATATGTTTTGTTATGTACACAGCAAATAAAGTTGTTGAATATTACACAGAATCAGATGCACATAGGTCGTTCCATCGGTTGTGTAATGTTAGGTTGTCTCGATGTACACAACAAAATGATGCACTGCTTATCGATGTAAGTTGGTCGATGTAAACGAGACAACGCAACCCATCGAGACAACGTGAATCGTCGCGACGTACTAAATAGTCGCGACGTAAAAGAAGCAATGTAAAAATTATAGTGTAAATGAAATTTTCAGATATTAGGTATTCAATGAGAAAAAAAAGTTACAACGGAGATTAAAACAAAATGTTGCTTTTATTTCGATTTGAACAGATTCACCCATACTCTTCGTTCTCATCCTTTTCGGCCTTTATATTGAACGGAAGCGGAAACTCTTCTTTCTTGCGGCCGTCACCATCGTCACCCCCGCCAGCACCAGCCGCTTCATTAGCCCCACTAGCAAGCGAAGATTATCCTCACCCAGATCATGCTGGTGGGTTTGCATTGCTTTCACCTTGTTTACTTTCAGCATCATTTTGTTTACTTCGCCTTTATCCCACGAATTATCGCCATTTTTTGCCCATATTCCGCACCGTTGGACATGTTAAAGTCTTCCGTCTTGTCACTCGCATCCGAATCATACACAGCCGGAGTTTTTTTTGTCGTTTCACCAGCACCATTGCATCCACTTCCGAGCATAGCATCGGTTCTTTGGTAGAGGGCATCGGCCCAGGTGACATAGGCGATTAACCACTCGATGAAATGTTACCTTGGAGATCTGGTTTGAATGAAAATGGCTCATGAATAAAATCGCCAGATACACCTGTGGATCCTATACGTACCGATTGCAGACGAATATCTGTTCGTCTCAGAAGGATGGATGGCTGAGTGTTTTCAGTTTCCGCCATTTCGTCATCATCTGAATACGGCTGATGAACAATTTCGCACGGTTCAACTGGTTTAGCTTTCGGATGCAACTGTATCATGACCGCGACGGTTGACTTTGTTTTGACAAGAAATTAGTGTTGCCGGAGATGAAAAAAATTAAGAACAAATCTGGCAGTGTTACGAGATTTAATTTTACATAACAACTAAATGCGATAAAGCATCAAAATCGTGTAATATTCAACATTTTTTGCGGAGTCCTTTTGTGCATTGGTTTTCGTGTAATATTTATGTTTTTGATGTGTGATTATTACATTCATGCAACTAATAATTTTGTTCTGATGTAATTTGAAGACCGATGTAATATCACATCAAGTAGATGTTATTCTGCATCATATTTCCTTGATTACATCAGTTTTTAATACGTTGGAATCAATTGCGTTGACGTGTATTACAATTTTTTTTGCTGTGTAATAGTTTCAGCTCGGTTTCACCATATACACTCTACATTAACAAATAAAGATTGGACTCGGAAAAAATTCGACACTTTGTTTTGGATGTAACTTTTTATCTCTTGGGTAAAAATTAATGAAATTTTGGTTTATACTAGTTTAGAGTGTTATGTTTAGGTGTGCAAAATTTTATTGCGATTTGTCAAGTAGTTTTCAAGATGCATTCGAAACAAGATGAGCTACGCCAGCAAATCTTGGGCGCGGTGATCGATAATCCTGGTCAGTCGCACAGATGGATCCGCAAAAGGCTTGGAATCCACCATTCCACCGTGTCCCGCGTTGTGAAGATGTTCCAGGAGACGAAGACCATCGAGCGGCGCGCTGGAAGCGGCCGATAACCGAAAACGAAATACCCAGAGAAGGCGCGGAAGATAAGGCAGTACTTTAAGAATAACCCGAACCTTTCCACCCGAGACGTGGCCAAAAAGGTCAGTTCGTCGAAGTGGTTCGTCCAGCAGACCATGAAGCGGGCTGGGCTACGTGTTTTTAAGGTCAGGAAGGCGCCAAACCGTACTGACAAGCAAAACACGGTGGCCAAATTGCGTGCGCGGAAGCTGTACCGTGAGTGGCTGGTCAAGCCAGGCTGTCTCGTCATGGACGACGAGACATATATCAAGGCGGACACCAAACAAATTCCCGGCCTCGAGTTTTTTGTCGGTACGTCCCGCATGGAGGTTCCGGAAAAGTTCCGGAAGAGAAAGATGGACAAATTCGCGAAGAAGTACCTGTTATGGCAGGCGATCTGTGAGTGCGGACGGTACAGCAAGCCGTTCGTTACAACCGGCACCATAAACGGGCAGATTTATCGAGAGGAATGCTTGCAGAAGCGCTTGCTGCCCTTCCTCCGCTCTCACCGTGGTCCCACGTTGTTCTGGCCGGATCTCGCTTCGTGCCATTACGCCAAGCCTGTAATGAATTGGTACGAAGCGAAGAGCGTTAATGTGGTCCCGAAGGAGGCGAACCCGCCAAATACACCAGAACTTCGTCCGATCGAAAAGTTTTGGGCGATAATGAAGAAGAAGTTGAAGAAAAGCGGAAAAACATTCAAAACCGATGAAGCTTTGAAGAAAAACTGGGAGAAATTGTTTAAGGAAGATGGACAGAGCCTCGCCCAAGATCTCATGAGCAGTGTTAAGAGAAATGTACGAGCATTCAGCTTGGGGGAGGAAATTCAATAAATAAATTATGCCAAAACATAGCTAATATTTAATCCCTGAAAATTTGAGAAGAATCCGATTTTAAATGAATTTTTGGTGATCATTTTTGTGTGTCTCATTTTTTCCGAGTCCAGTCTTTATTGTTTAAGTATGCCATATTGTCATTGACAGGTTATGTATTTTCTGGATTATACCAACTTTTTTTTATATAAAGTTTAGCTAATATTTTGTTCGCGAAAGTAATCATTTCTTTATGGCAACCTAATTTAATCGCTTATTTAGTATACTGTTATTTTGCCGGTACCATCTGGCAGATTATTAAAATTATACAATAGTTTTTAAGTTCATAGTTATCAACTATAACGCTAATGGTCGCAAATGAATTGTTTGTGATTCTGTGAGATTTAATCATTGCTATCTTCTTGCCATTTTCTCGCTCTCATCAAACAGGCATTCTATTATAACTCTAATTAGAGTCACAAATCTTCCATGGCTTTCTCTCTCATCTGAAGGTATAACACTATCCCACGAAGGAAGTGCTGTTTCTCCCTTAAACAGTAGCCAGTTCCTTCGCTACTCGTCTCCTTTTAAGCAAATTCAAAGTCAAATGTATACACATGTCCCTAAATCCCAAACGAGCGAACGGAGATTATCCGAAAATTGGAATAACGATGAGCTCACAAATACATTTTTCCAAACTTCTTGTTATTCCGTTTTTGAGCAACATATGTGCTGAGATGTAGATACAGTCAGAAAGTATAGGAATAAGGAATCAGCGAGGATCCATTCCGAACGAGCGAGCTCATCGCAACACGCAGAGTCAGCGCAGGAGCCTATGCATATATACATCGACCAGAGTTGGGTTGCTTCGATCGAGAACTGAACTGATCCTAAGAAATGAAGAGAAAGAAAAAGTGATCTTCTACCGAACGAAGTCGGTATATGACCGTTGTCGCTATATAAATGTATGCATCTTAGTTTTCTGAACTTTTTTTTTTTGTCAGATTCTTTGTATGGTTTTCCACATTGCTTGCTTGCTTACTTACGTTGATGAGCAGATTAGTCACAGCAACAGCGCTTTTTTGATGGATTCACGTTAGAAAAAAATCACACGGCGGAAATTGGGGAAAGTCTTGAACGCTCTTTGAAAGATGGTAAAAATCGGCAAAAAAAAGTCGGGAATTCACTTACTTTTTACACTTTCACCTACTTTTTTGCGGTTATCGGCAGTACAGTTTGGCAAGAAGAAGAAGAAGAAAAACTGTCAACGAAAAATAAGTAGTTGGTGATCGATTTTTTTTAAACATGTTTTCTATGAATGGAATTGTGACGGTATAATTCAACGGTTTAAAGAAATATGTCCTATTTGTACGTCTTGGACCAAACATTTACAGAATTCTTTAGAGCTGCGAACGGACTTTTTTATAAATATTTTTCGGATTGATTTGCTCGTTATCATTTGCAAGTAATTTTTAATTGAAAGCTTTCAAAGCAGCAAATAAATCATATCTAGGACACTGGAAAAGCGAGAATATTTTGAAGAAAAATAAAACGGAAAAATGTCTCATTTTTTTAGTAGATTCACTTTTTATGGACATTTAATAATATTACCTGGAGAGGAAAAGATATAAAATTGACAATTTTAAGGAAAAGATATAAAATAAGACAATTTTACTCAACCGCCGAGTAAAATGATTCTAGAGTGTATTTCCTTTGAAATATTACCCTTTCTCACTTCCAGTAAAAACTGGTAATCGGAGTATTAAGTTGTTCTTATTAAATTGCAATCAATGAACTATTTGCGGGTTACTTTTACTCTGTGCAACATTTTGGTTTCTACTATTTTCCAGTTAAATAATTGTATCTATTATATTGAGAACTTTTTCTTCTGAAAATTTAACTATGAATTCGATAAGCTCGTTAACATTTTGACCTCCACAAAAGGGTGCTGCACTATGGCTCAGTCCATTTCTTCGACTGGTTTCGTTCAGATGAAATTTCTCTGCAACTCTAATAGTAGAATCCTTGACTTAGCGTATTCGATCCTGCATTGGCGCTTCTCATTTATGTCAAGACTTGGCAAGCTATTCACAGTTCCTTCCGGAATATACCGTTTTATGACTTTGGCTTCAGTAAATGTGATACCAGCTTGCTTTGCAACACATTCTCGACAATCAAGTGGACTCAATGTCTTATGCCTGGGACAGACATACAACGAACAGCGTTGTACTCCTTTAGTCTAGTACGTGTTTTTGTGTACTGGATTAAAGTATTTGACAGTTCGTACAACGGTCAACGTTGTATGTCTGTCATAAGTATTAGTCAAATCTTCGTCCGTAGATAAAAGATACCCACATTTAGGTTAACGGTATCTGCGTAGCAATTCAGGGTGGTTGCCTCTCAAATTTTGACGTTTCTTCTACTCAGTTTTGTATAAATGGTTGACATATCTGTTGAAAAATAGTGCAAACATTGATCACACTTTTGCGCAAGCTCTACTATGCATCTTCGAAAAGCCTTTCAGCATTGATTTTCCTGCAACGAACATTTTGCATTACAAGCGGCACTAAATGCTTAAAACAATTATCGTCCATAAAGAGCATGATAATTTGAAAATGCTACGTAATTGTTTAGCGTATGCATTAAAAAAAAAAACTGATTTTGGCGATTACCCTGCCATATTGTGGTGGAGCCAACTATGCATCACCAATCGTAACAACCCTGTTGTGTACGAAAAAAAAATTAGCAGCGTTTTCTGTTGATTTGCAGCAGGCAGGTTCGTACTGACAGCTCCATACCGGAGCGAGGAAATCGTGAGGCACTTAGTGTCCGCTAGATATAGCGAGAGCGTCAAACGGACGCCTTGTTCCGACCGCCAGACCGTAAATTGCAACAGCAGTTGAAGAGAAAGACCGAGGACAAGGTGGTCTCATCGTTCCGTGCTTTGGGCCGAGAAGTTGGTGGAACCGGCCAAACGATGAAGAAGTACCCGGGTATGACGGACAATACTATGCAGAAGCGTCATTCGAGGCCGGTCGTGTCTGAGCAGCAGGCAATCACCCAGAAGAAGTTGCTGAGGGTTCTTGAGGGAAACCATCTTTCCGACCAAGCGTGACGTCGTTGTCATAATGAACCAAAGACCTACTTAACGACTGGCAGGGTATCGGGTACTTTATGTTCCGCACTAAGGAGGTAAGCGATGACGTCAAATATATCTCCCACATCAAGTTCCCGAAGAAGGTCCTTCTGTGATTGACGATCAGCGAGAAGGAGGTGTCCAAGCCGCTGTTCTTTCCTTTCACATTCATCAAGAAATATCACGTGGTCTTTTGGCCCATTATTCCAAGGAATCACTGGGCCAGATGGACCGGCTTAAGATAATCATTCTCCCGAAGACCGCCAACCATCGTACGTTGTATTTTAGCCTAAAAACTCTCGTATTTTGATTTTCAATAAACCCAGCCAGTTCTCCTGCTTCGCTGACGACGTGGACATTGTCGGAAGAACGTTTCTGGCGATTGCTGATCAGCAAACAAGCTGAAACGTGAAGCAGAAAAGGTGGAATCAAAGGTAAATATCTCGAAGATTAAGTATCTGTTGCCAGCATGATAGAGTTCGCATAGGCCGAACTGCGATATTCGACGGCGATGAGCTCGAGATGTTGGGCGAGTTAGTGTTTTTTGAATCATTAATGGCATAACTGACTCTGAGATTTGGTAATTATACCACGCACAAGACGCTGATAAGACCGGTAGCTCTCTACGGGCGTGAAACGAGAGCAATGCTCTAGGAGGGCTTGCAAGCACTAGGCGATTTCGAACGACGTCTGCTTAGGACCTTCATTGAGAGAAAAATGAATCACATGCTGATGCAAATCTACGGTGAATACGGTATCCAGAAAGCCGCAAAAGCTGGAAGGATGCAAGGGGCGAGACGTGTTGTAAGAATGCCGGATAACAATCCAAAATTTAACTCGAACTTGGAACAAGACGCAGAGGCGCTCAGCAAGTTGGATGGCTAGATCAAGTGAAACAAGGTCTTGGAAGTGTAGAATACTTGCGGAACTGGAAACAAGGAAACTGTTCCCGTAGTTTGATGTAGTTTCAGTTATTATTTTGTTTTAAATCATATTCAGAAAAGATAATATCTTATGAAACCCGCATAAACAATAACCATTAGAAGTGCCTAACCACCAATTCGGGGTATCATCCCAGCTGTAAGCGGTATGGTCAAACCATCTATAATATCGTTCCTGTATGGTATATGTTTATTATGGAAGTTACTTACGAAAATTGGTTTGCGTGTGTAAATACAGACAATTTTTCGCACCGGAAACTCCACTTATCACTTTCCCTGAGTGAGCAAGGAACGTTTAAGTTAAGCTCAACAGTTCAGATAAGGATTATTTACTTTAAATTGTCATGAATGTGTATGAAACTTAGAGTAGGAACAACTAATCTAATGATAATATTTAGCGGTTTAATAATTAGCTTTTGCTAGCACGCTCTAATCTCAGGATTCCAATTGAATGAATTTACGAAATTCTGACTAAAGGCTGACTAAAAGTAAACTGGTACGCCCCTCGCGCGCCGCTAGCCCCAACACTTCTAGTGTTGGGAATCGAAAATCTTTGACAGTGGTTTGTTAACACTTCTATAGAGAACAACTGGTGCAAGTTTGGTCAATGTAGTCGATTGCGTTCAGAAATAATGTCAAATGGAACTCGAAAGAAGAAAAAAATATTGTGCACAAACACCTGGAAAATCCGCAGTGTTCCGGTTCCAAGCGGGCCAAAGTGCTGAAGATGCCGAAAACAACAGTTTGCCGAGTGCTCAAAACCTACAAGGAAACCCTGAGTGTGGAAAGAAATCAGCGGACCTACGAAAAAAACTGGAACCAGAGATCGTCAGCTGCGCAGCAAGGAGTTGAGGTGCGTTAAAGCCAACCCCGGTCTCTCGATCCGAGATGTGGCCAGAAGGTACAACGCCAACTTTCAAACGTTGCGGAACATCCTTGCCAGAAGTCGTACAAAGCCAGTAAACATCCGAACCGGTACATCAAACAGAATTCCGTGGCCAAAAAGGCTCTTGTACGACCGTGTTTTGACGAAACACTAGGGCTGCACTTTGATCGATCACGAAACATACGTCCAACTCGATTTTAAGTAGCTTCCTGGTCAAAAGTTTTACATCGTAACTAGAGGATTCAAGTTCGTGTTTGCCGACAAGTTCGTGAAGAAGGCCATGATTTGGCAAACGATTTGCAGTTGTGGCCTGAAAACGGAATAATTCGTCACATCCTCGACGATGACATCTCAAGTTTACATCGAAGAATGCCTGAAAAAGCATGTATTGCCGTTTATCCGCAGGCAAAGTCATCTTTTGGCCCAATTTGGCCAGCTGCCACTACTCCAAGGTGGTTCTGGAGTGGTATGCTGCCAACAAGATCGATTTTGTCCACCAGCTAATGAATCCTCCGAATTGCCCGGAGTTTCGACCAATTGAAAAATACTGGGCAATTTCAAAGCAGCGACTTCGACGCAGTCAAGGACATCCAGCAAATGCGAGCAAAATGGAAGAAATGCGCTGATTCCGTGTCCGTTTCCACTGTACAGGCGCTGATGGAGAAATGTAATCATCTAATGCTGTAACTTTGTAGTTTTAATAAAAGTACTGTAAAACAACCATCAATGGACATTTTACACTTATTGAATCACGAATTACAGGTATTTTTGTGCGTACCAATTTACTTTTAGTCAGCCTTTATAGGCCGATACCGAATATTCAAGGTTCACCTTTAATACGTCATTCTCTGTCACTGTGACAGTCCTGTTGACAGGTTCCGTTGGATTCTTCTACAGCGTCACGTACAGTGTTCCCAGTGCCAGCGGAGACTTTAAACGGATTTCTTGAGACACAAGTGGGGGGATATTGGAACGTTGTACCAGAATGAAAAGAAGAACTTTTCCACAAGAGTAGTTAGAAATGCTGCAAAACTTGAATGCTCTTAAATGTGTCCTGCAATAGAATCTCTCTTAGCAAACTTAACTTGTTTTTTTTTTAAAGTTTACTTGGTTTTATTTTCAATGAGTACCATAGACGTAGCCAGGATTAAATTTGGGGGGGGGGGGGGGGGGGTTCGGTTGGCGCAAGCTCTGCTCTTTTTTTTTGAAAGACAGAGAGAGAGAGAGAGAGAGAGCGAGTTAGAGAGAAGAGAGAGTTAGAGAGAGAGAGAGAGAGAGAGAAGAGATAGTTAGAGAGAGAGAAAAAGAGAGAGAGAGAATTAATTACAGCGTCCTCAACCAGTTGCTGCACAGACTGAACACTTTACATTATACAGCGGACAACAGAACGCCCGGTGGACCCATATAATAGGGACATTATCGAGTTCCATCGGCTGGAGCGAGAATCGAGCCCTCAGTTTGTGACAATCCGCCTGAACGACGGGTGGATTAACTTTTCTTCCCTCATTCAAAGTAGTTTACAACACCCGTTCGATTTTGGCAATAAGATAAAACTATTCTAGACTTAATCTGTAATGAAAAACAAAAGATTTTAAAAACCCTCGATTTTCCCCGTGTTTCAAAATCGAACCCCATTAAGGGAAGGTCCATTAATTATGTCACGCAGTAGGGGGGGAGGGGGGTTCGAGAAAACGTGACGATCCATACAAAAAAATTTGAAGGTCCATACAAAAAACGTGACATGGGGGGGGGGGGGGGGGTTACAAAAAGTCAATTTTTGCGTGACGTAATTAATGGACGTTCCCTAAATAGAAACCATGCTGAAATCTAACGGGTACTGTAATGTGTCGAACTATTCATTTTACAGTCATGTTGGATTTTTGTATACGACAACCATAGAGTTTGTTAACAGTTTTTACTGAAAATGTACTTTTCCTCGCGACCCACTCCCCCACACTGAAAAATAAATTTCGTTTTTATTACGAGATCGAATGTAGGGCTAACAAATCTATTCGTTGTTTTCTGCAATGAAATTGATTTGTACTTTTCAAGAAACTACCTTCGTATTCAATGCCACAATGCTCTGCGTGGTTATTGCAGCGGCATTTATTTAGTTTTGTTCGTTTGTTTCTTTTCATTTCATTAATGGTACTACTGGATAAAAATAAATCAAAGAACAGCAAAGAATTTACAAAAATCATTGCGCAATTCACACAATGTGTACTCAATTCACCAGCAGAGCACTTTTTCTAAATCAAATTTAGAATGAGAAGTAATGAACATCGACATTAATAGTAGCTTTCTTCTTGGTTCATGCGAGTGTTCTCGACTTGTTGTGGCATGTATTTTATTGATGAATTTCCTGCCAATGAACCTATTCAACTTAGTATTGTTTTATGCCATTGTCATACAAAACCGAGTGCTTACCGAGTGCTTATGTATGTATTCTAATCGGTGATCCGTTTTGCTACAAACATTCTTCTATTTATGAACACGCGCCGAACCATCGCACATAAATTCAGCTCGTTTTCTCCCAAAGAAACGGATATAATCTTTGAAGGTGGGGCAGCTCTCGAATCTTCCGGTCCGCGCCTAAGCATCTTGCTATGAAGTACCAGGTGGGTCTCCACCGACTGCCTGTCGATCTGCCAAATTTGGAAGACGTCTGCATTGAGTTATCTCAAATTATAATAATCCGTCCACTATATCACAATATATTGAGATTGGTTGAGCAGATTGGAGATAATGAAATCATTGGGAATAGGAACCAGTCTCCCCCGGTTGGTGCTAAACGGATGAGCCTGGACATCAATAGAAGCATAAAGTTGTCAGAAGGCACGAAATACATCTACGCACTCTTATTTTTACCAAATCCCTCAATCACAATTTTAAATGGATTCGCATAGATTGTACTTAAGAAGCTTCTACTTGATTGATACAGTTGTAAAAATTGAAAGTTTACGAAAAAGAGTATGCTTCGAGCATCGGCTGTGAAAGGTTGTGTCGATGTTTAGTTACGCACTATTTTGCTATCGGGCATGGCGCGTTTCGTATTGTTTCGGTTATCTATAACTAAGCGATGCGAGTGATCGAGTGAGCATAGAAAAAAAAAAAATACAACAATGCTTCCTGGTGAGATGTGGTGGTTCACCGGGCTGGCTGGTGGACCGGTGGTGAGGATCACAATTAATTGTCATCCATAATGTTGGCTTGCCATACTCGCCGTGTCACTTTGAGAAAGTAAACCACTATACCTTTTTGTGAGTGGCTCCAATACCATCCTTACTGTTGGTTTAAATCGGTTCAAATAGGATTTCTAGCATTATAGAGAATCTTTTTGTTTTTCCAATGAAAAACCACCATCACACTTTGTGAGTGGTCCCAATAGCATCCTTACTGTTGGTATAAATAGGTTTTGAATTCAGCTTATCGTTTAACAAAAAGAAACCTACTGCCACCCAATCTTGTTATCCAACATCCCAGTGATTTCTCGTGAAAGTGCAGAGGCGGTCTCGGCTTCCAATAAAACGAGTATCACATCGACACATTCCTACCCTTTGCTTATTTGACCTGCATTCGGGTGAAGCAGGCGCCAGTATTGCCTTAGTTTGGGATCACCAGTTTTTATACATTGAGGATGTATGCTAGTCTCAACCATCATCTGTTGGTTCTCTGTGTTATAACAGCTGATCTCTCAGCAACGGAGTAGCAACCTTGGGCGGTCAATCGTGCTCATTACCTCATGCTCATAGAAAGGGATAAATTCTTTGAATAGGATACGACCACTGCAACTTCTCGCACTGATTAGCATGCTGTCTTGCTTTCTCACACGCTTATCAAATAACTGGTCTGAAAATCGGATACGAGTCATCGGATACGAGTCATCATACAGAAACAATATTTCAAAATACTGAATCAAACTGTAAGATATGATTAACATATATTCTCAATAATACGAAACTACAGTACCATTAAACGGGGTATTATTGATCAGCGAGGTAATATTGATCGGTTTGGACCTCATCATGAATAGTTCAAATATACATTTTTCGTTGATACACTTTCTAACTATGAATTGTGAATTATGTTTCTCAATCTAGTGTTATTTGGCATCCGAAAGCTATAACATTGATTAAAATATTAAGTTTTTTGATTGCCAAGAACTGAAAATTTAACTGGGAATAGCATTTCTCCACTTTCAGCTAGCGGGAAACAACCAATCAATGCTTGAATCATAGTTAACATTACACGCTAGAGATATTTTTTTAGATACGCTAGGTTAGCTAGGTTGGTTTTACTATTTAAAAAAAAATCTCATGGATGTCAACTTTTTGCGCTTTTTTGCTACAACTTATTACAAAATCGAGGCAACTTCGCGCTTTTTCATTTAGTTAAAGGGGCAATCTCACAAACATTAAAAATCAATGATAAAACATTGAAACAAACATTAAAAATCTAAAAATAAAATCATTAGGTAGGGGGGGGGGGGCATCCTGCCCCCTCTGGCTACGCCTATGATGAGTACGTTTAGGCTTCCCTATCGAACTACCGATTGGCTGAAGTCTCGTTAATAATGGTAATTGCTTTTTCTGCATGTGTAGGTAATAGTTTCACTAGACTACGTTTTTTTCTGAGCGCCGGCATACCTCCTTTTCTGTTGATATCCTGCAAATAGAGACAAGACAAGTTGGGCCGCCCCTTCGATTGGTGGCCCATCAGAGCATTAGTAATTGATATTGATTCTATTGATTCCTACGCTCATTAACTTGGTATCAACCGTGGGAGACTCGGTCCTATACCCAATGCTTTGCTTAACTCCAATCCGTTCAACTACTCGCAATATTTTGTAATATACACGGAAAAAAATCCGTGCCCAGATCCGTGAACTGCAGTCATGGATTCGAGAACAAGCAAAAATACACCGTGAACTGAATCACGTAAGCATGAACTAAATCACGTTTTTAGGTAAAAATCCTGAAAACGTGAACTAGTTCACGGTCCGTTTTCTTTCCTCTTTATTCTTTTTTTTTGCGTGTGATTTGGCAGTTGTCCCCCCTTTTTTCCCAATTTTCGATGGCCGCCCGTCATCTGTTGGCGGGTGCCACCCGGTCTTTCTTACCAAGATGCTACACACTTAAATTCGATTTTGCTGTTCGGTAAAAAAATTGACGAAACATTTCGGTAAACATAACATCTTACCGATTTTTCGGTAAACATAAAAAATGTTACCGTAATTTTGTAACACTTTACCGAACGATCTGTAATGTTGAATTTTATTTACCGTATACGGTAGAAAAAAATACAATCCATACGGTAAAAACAAACAATTACTGAATACGGTAAGAACTTTACCGAACAAAACGTAAAACGGACTCTGAATCACCGAAGCCCGGTAAAGTATTATTAACTGTCAAACTGTCAGCCATTTTCTATGAAGCCTCGTGGTTCCAGTGATCGGTTGTCCAGAAGGTGGTTTGGATATTGATTAATTTTAATTATTCCATGTATGTATATAGAAAATAAACCAGCGTTAATTAGAGCTTTCATCCGGCTAGCTATAAATATTTCAAATGTGCTGATTACACTCTAAACAATCAATAGGTTCGATGTAAAAAGGGATTATTATTCTAAATGATACACATGCAAAATATATTTGCTGCATTGTATCCATCTAGAGGTAGAACACAACTTCACTGACCAGCATCCGATGCAGCCGACTCTCATCGTTCGTAGTATTTTGTTGACTGCGCCATATGTTGGAAAGACCCCACAGTCCCGGTCGGAATAACAACAAATATAGTTTATTCAATTAACCAATAACATCCGAATATTTTGGTGTTTAACGATAAAAACAAAAACAAAATACCGAAACGGTTCGGTACCAGAGTACACAAATTACCGAACTGTACGGTAATTTATGACAGATCATCAAATCTTCCATTACCGAACTGTACGGTAGTTTTTGACAGTTCATCAAAAAATTTGAGTACCGAACGTTCGGTAATTGATTTAATTACCGAACAGATTACCGAACGTTCAGCTGTTGAAAGTTCGGTAAAAAATTACCGAATACTGTAAAATTTTCTAAGTGTGTGCTATTTAACAAATAAATTGATTCTTCTCATCTAATACACCCCATACTCACACTCCCCAACCCAATCCCACCCCCCACCCCCCCTCCCCCCCACTCCTCTCTTCTCTCACCCATACCCCCGCCACCCCCTCCTTCCTTTCCTTTCCTTTTCTTCACCCATACTCTTCCCCTCTCTCTCAGGCTGGAGACCCACCCACCCCCCAACCCACCCCACTCCCCCCCCTTACCTCCACCCCCCCCCCCCCCGGTCACCGAACCTCTCCCGCTGTCGGTCATTCCACACAACGTCTCTCTCGCCCCCCCCCCCCCCCCCCCGATTACTTTGTTCTTCCATACTACGATCTGATTCGAATGCGATCCGGCTTGAGCCTCTGCGCCTGCTTGATGGAAGTAATGACGAGCAACAGGTTAGGAAGCGTTCAACTAGCTATCTCTCGCATTGCTTCGTCGTTTCAACGGAATGGTGAGTTGTTTGTTTCGCAAGAACGCCATACGGTTGAGCGAGACGGTGCATCACCGCAGTACGACCAAGGTTGGATAACATTATTTTTGCTTGTGTGCTGTGTGTGGGTGCAAGTCCGTTCTGTTGATTCAGCTCTCCAACCGGAGTATGTGATGTTGCGCGAAACGAAAACGAAAAGACTCTTTACCTACACATTCCGACACATGTAGCAGTAGTCCTTCACACCAGTGCGCGAGCGTCGATCAGATTAGTTTGTGTTGAGCCGTTCTGAGTAGAAGCTGGAAAAGAAGGGTGCACGTTGGGAGTTTCTGTGTCATTGAGTGGAGGATCTGCTCGGGAAATTTGGCGAGAGGAAAAATATTAAGGACTTCCACCCTCGATCAACCGGTGAAGAAAGGTGTGTGTTTTGACAGTTGCGCGTTGTTTGAAGTGATCGAAGAAGAACATCGCGGTTCACTTGGATCCGGTGGTGATTTTGGCGAGGAGAAAAAAAAGTGTTTGGTTTGAAGCGCACCATACTGAGCGAGAGTGAAGAGGAGGGAGAGCAGCGGAGCAATCGTTATCAGTGCCGCGACCAGTTGATAAGGAGTTTCAATGAACTGCAGTGGACAGCGCAAAGCTAGAGCAAGTACAGAGAAGATTGATGTTTTCAACTTGTCTTGAGTTTGAATCTTTCAAACCGAACCGAACGACGATTCAACGAGAGGAGCTAAAAAACCGTATCGTGAGTGTATCGTATTTCGCGGAGGCGACAGTTTTGATTTGAGCAGCGTCTGTGAGTTTCGTTGCAGCGGCAGTTTGGTCGTCGTGCATTATAAAAGGAAATTATTTTGATTTCGTTGTTTTTTTTCGTTTGTTCCATGGAGGTTCGACCCAACGAAGAACACGAAGACTGATACCGAGAAACCGAAAAAAAAACAGTCAAGTCGTTGTTGCGACGAACCGCGCAGTGACGGACGGTTGACGACGGGTGAAGTGGTCGGCAGGAAGGCAAACGCGAGCCGGGTGTGATACAAATGAAAAAATCAAGCTGAACAAGTCAAGCAAAGGTGAAGAAGCGGCGGCAGCAGAGAAGGAAAAAGAAGAGTGTAAAGCAGTTTGATTCATTCATAAAAATCTTACTCGCGCTTTTTATTTTGTTGCACATACATTTATATGCGCGCACACGTCGATCGAAGAAGGCGTTTGCCCAGTGTATTATCCGCTGTATGGTGTTTAGACGAAATCGCGCAGCGACGACGAGTGTGTAGTAGTGCGCCCTACTGCAGCAGCAACAAACCGCACGCGTTCTCTCATCATCATCATAGGAGGCGTAAGGCGAGAAGAGTGGTTATGGTGATCTTCAAAACCGTAGAATTATAGTAGGCGAAAAGTGCGAATAAGAGAGCGTTTATAAAATTAGAATTATATTTACCTAAACCGGCGGATTCGGCACGGGTTGCGGCAAATTTCACTAGTGGATGATGGTGAAGCGGTTGCATTGCTAGGCGAAAAGAAGATTGCAACCAGATGATTCTGTTGATGATGATCGTGCGGTAATTGTGCAATGAAATTAATTCGTTACCGATGAGTGAAGTCCGCATGCAATTACGTGTGTAAACATTGACGACTTGCGACGGAGAAGAACAAGTCGAAGAAAATAGGTGCGGTCGAGTATACTCGTTTGATTGTCATTCGTTATCAAAGTGGATCGTGACAGCATTAGGTCAGCATCACCAACGACAGCAGCTAGAAGCAGCCTACTAAGAGCAGCTTCGAAAAGCGAGCAGCCAAATTCTTCTGGGGCGTAAGTGCGATCTCGATTCCTATCTCCTGTTTACAAAATGTATTCAGGTTTGAAATTCAAGAATTTCAAACGACCTGCACCGAAAGCGATGAATATTCCACCTCGAAGAGACTAGGATCTGCAAAACACTCAGAGTTTTGTTTTTGTTATTCAAATTGCTCCGTTCGACGATATTGTTCGTTGCCTTGACTCTGAGGCTGTTTTTTCTTTGCATGCCAGTCTTCGAGCATCTCTCCGCTGGAGATTGATTGCGAGTTTAGTTTCACAAACTTGTTAGTTTCGGTCGAATGCGATTACATTCAAATCGTCAAACAGTTTAAAAAAAGCCAAGATTTATTTATTATCAGAATCATTTTTCAGGAATAAAATTTTTTTGCGAATCTTAAGGTGAATGCTGGTTTATGATCGCTCTTCCACTCGCTTTGGAGTTGGGTAATTTCGCTTCACGAATGGTCTCATTTCCATCCTCGCTGCAACTGGACAGCGCAGTGGGCCGCAATGTATAGCTCGGGAACCGCTGCATCTCGACCGATATTTAGTGCATCCCTTTCTGATGGATCTTTCACTGGATAGACATACAGTAGCCAGGCCGGGGTGAACTTAAGATTAATCCTTATCAATTTCCGGCGGTTTTCTTGCAGCGAAGCGCCCAACGGCAAACAGATTAAATGTTGAAAGGAAGCATCGAAGGACGACCAGTTGCAGAAATTGCTACTCCTCAAGGGCTTTTTCCTTCTGTTTTTTTTTTATATATTTTCGCTGGATAATGCACCTTTTTTGCATCCTACACGACGCGCAGCACTCTATAGCGAAGATGACGTTTCCTGATGGGAATAGAGTGCAGCAGGCGCAGTAGCAGCAGTAGGCCATTATCATTATTGTCACGCAACTTTTTTACGGCTTTGCATGCGCGTGCGTCTCTCTTCCAACCATGGCAACACGAGATTATGCCGAGCATTTTCCGTCCGGGCAGGTTGAAAGTGAGAGGCAGGCAGGAGTAGTTGGTTATTTTTATCAATGAATATGAATGTTGCTGGTTACTACTGCATCCAACCATCGTTGTAAGTGCTGCCGTCAGCAAAGCAGGCGTTGTGGTTTTAATTTTTCTGTTTTTAATGTTTTCAAGCATCGTGTTTAAAAAATAATACGAGGGAACAGGGATGCCAGACTGACGGTAGACTTTAGATATTTTGTTGAGTGGCCACCGTTAGATACATACATGAAACAGTAAGCTTCCGTAGGAAGATGAAAGATGAATTCCTTAAGTGACTAACATTATAAGAAACATTCATGAAACAGTAAGCTTCTGTAGAAAGATGATCCCACAAAAATAATTGAAAAAGCTTCCTTTGGAAAACTTCAGATAGTAGTAGTTGAAAAAATCGCAAATCGAAAAAAAACCCACGGAAGTAGTTCGACGAAAATTTTGAAAAAAGATTAATTCTACTCCGAATTTTGAATCTTCGTACGTGCTAAACAAAGATTAAAATGTCGGTTTATCGAAATCATTAGCATTCCTACGCAATTCAATACAATCATCAGAAAGGATAATCTTGCTCCTACAAGATAAAGGGTGTTCACAGTTAAATTGCATCACTTTAAACTCGTCCTCAAAAACAAGTATCTCAACGGATTGTCATGAAATTTTCAGGGAATAAAATACAATGTATAATCTTGATTTAAGTATTTTTATTTCACTGTATTTCTTTACCTAATCCAAAAGCCCGAGCTTTCTTCTTAATACCACGCATAAGATTTTGTACAACGCTTGAACCGACATTTTTTTCCGCTTTCAACCATGACTTCAACATTTCCTGTTCTGTAGTGACAACTTTAGGATGCTTACGAAGTTCGTGCTTCATTATAGGCCAATATCTTTTAATTGGCCGCAACTCTGGAGAGTTTGTGGGATTAAGATCCTTCGGCACGAAATTGACACCATTCGTCTTGTACCACTCCAGAACATCCTTGGAGTAGTGACAAGAGGCTAGGTCCAGCCAAAAAATTGTAGGAACGTTGTGTGTTTTGAGAAACGGAAGCAGTCGTTTTTTCGGGCATTCATTCATGTATACTTGACCATTTACAGTTGAAGTTGTCACGAAAGGCTTGCTCCGTTTGCCACACGAACAAATCCCCTGCCAAATCATGAATTTCTTGTGGAACTTTGACACTTGCTGTTTCCTGAGAGACTCTGGAACATCGAACTTGTCTTTCGCAGTCACATACTGGTTGCCGGGAATTTGTTTAAAGTCCGCTTTTACGTGTGTTTCATCGTCCATGATGCAGCAGTGTGATTTCGTCAACATTTGTGTGTACAGCTTACGCGCACGTGTTTTAGCTGTCCTATTCTGTTTTTCATTGTGGTTTGGAGCTTTCTGAACTTTGAATGAACGGAGCCCGGCTCGTTTCTTGGCTTTCTGCACGAAACTTTTGGTGAAGTGCAGCTTTTTCGCGACATCCCGAACGGAACAGTTGGGTTTGCGTTTAAAGGCAGCAACCACTCGCTTGTGATCCTTCACACAGTACGGAACACTTTTTCTTCCACTCACCTTCTTCCGATCGACAGTTAAACGTTCCTCGAAACGTTTTATGACACGAGACACTGTAGACTGGTGAATTTTCAACATCTTTCCGATGGCTCGGTGCGAAAGAAGTGGGTTGTCGAGGTGCGTGTGCAAAATGTTCTCGCGCACTTGCTGTTCCTTCGACTCCATTTTCGAAACTTCGACACATTTCACAATGAAACTCACGCAGTGTAAACAATACACGCTGAGGTCATTTCACCCAAAATTTCGTTGAAATCAACCCAAAGGGCAAAATGTTACAGCTTATTGAAAGTGATGCAATTTAACCCCCCTCTTGTTTTTTGATTGTGTATAAATAAAAACAAATTCTAAAAAAAGTTTTTTAAATATTTGTTAACAAAAAAAAAAACCACAGATCAAAAATATAGGGGGGGAATTTTTGGTTCCCTCCAAAAAAAAACCCTTTTTAAGACTATTTCAACCTTAGGCTAAGACAAGTGGTCGATATTTGACCTGAACCTGAAAATTAAAAGCAATCGTTCAATTGCCACTTGGTAGTTCTCCATATTTGACAAATAATTCCTATTTCTCATTAGGAAATTGAACTTCTAATAAACCAAACGTTAATTTCACATTGTTGTGAATTTCGTACGTAGCCCGCTGTCGGACGCACACGTGTTTGACGATCGCCTGTGAGAAGAAAACTTGGTCAGCCAGCTTGAAAAGATGTTCTCTATGCCCCTTAGCCTCAAATAATCCAGAAAGAAAGGACTTCCACACGGGTTGCAGTTTCAATTTGCTGGAAAGAAAGCTCAACTGTCTGCGAGAAACGAAAACGCTCGGGAACTCTCCATATTCACAGAGAAAACGGAATACTGGCCTCTGTTCGTAGGTAGATACGAGGCGTCGAACGAAACGTGTGGAGCCTGACAGGACCAGCATTGAAGAGCGGCCGGGAACAACTGCTGCTACGGGACTCGGTAGTTGCTTCATTATCACCAAGAGAAGATGAAACAGTTGGATGGGGTGAACTCGTTAGTCCGTTGATGGTGGAAATACTTCCTTCCTGCAATAAGAACAAGTACGTTACCTTGAAAACGTTTGCCGTTTTTCCGACTCGTATCGGAGGCATGTGAGGCGAAAGGAGAAGTTTGACGTTCCGAAAGAGATGGAAGCATGCGTACTGTCCCACGGATCATCGATCTTCAGTTGTTTGATAAATGTCAAGCTTACATCAATGTGGTTAAAATTGATTCGCATCTCAGCTAGCGTTGTCCGGTTAACTGCCAACTGTCGGAGGAAAATAGCTGGACATATAATGCTAGTATCGGCATGAATTTGCGTCAAAAGCATGGGTGCTTTTGACGCAAATTCAACAGGGCAGCTTTCCGGAGATTTAAGATTTGAGATTGTGAATATCGGCGGAGAACGCTACTCAGATTAATTGCCATTGCTTGTTGATATGTCAAGCTTGATTTAATCGCCGTTATAAAACAGTTGAATTAAAATCATACGTTAGATTTCTGCATAACTCGAGAACTAATCAAGAAAATAGAACCAAATTTGGCATGTGGGAGTTTTTGGAGACAAGAAATATTTCTATGGTAGTTCTATGGTAGTCTGAGACCCCTCCCCTATCAGGAAGGGATGGCTCTTATACAAATGAAATAGATTTTTTTTGCATAACTCGAGAACTAATCAAACAAATGGAACCAAATTTGGCATGTGGGGGTTTTTGTAGACAATAAATCTTGCTATGGTGGTTTGAGATCCCTCCTTCATTTGTAAGAAAAGGCTCTCATACAAATGAAACAAATTTGTGCATAACTTGAGAACTAATCAAGCAAAAGGAACCAACTTTGGCATGTGGGGGTTTTTGAAGGCGAGAAATGTTTCCACGGTGGTTCGAGACAAATTTCAACAAACGAAACACAAATTTCAACCAATCATGAGAATTATCCCTACTGTTATGGAAATTTGTATGCAGGAGTTTTTGGAGCCGGAGAAGGTTCTTATGGTGGTTCGAGACTTCTTCCCCGTCTGAAAAAGGGAGGGCTCCCATACAAATGAAACACAAATTTGTGCATAACTCGAGAACTAATCAAGCAACTGGAACCAAATTTGGCATGTAGGGGTTATGAAGGCAGGGTTTTTTTTCTATGGTGGTTTCAGACTCCTCCCCTCTCCGGAGGGGGGGGGGGGGGCTCTCATACAAATGAAACAGAAGTTTCAACCAAACATGAGAATTATCTAAAGAAAAAACACAAAATGTGCATTCCTTGGGGAAAGCAGCATGTTCTGATAGAAGTCTGAACCCCTTTTTAGTCAAGAATTTAGGACGCTTGAGTTACTCTCAGTGCTACATTATGCATAAGAAGTTAATCTAAGGTTATACAAGAAAAAATGACGTTCAAACTGACAGGATACGGCGTAGTTTGAAGATAAATGTTTTGTCAATGAAATGTTTCTACACCGAAAGAAAAACCATGGTAGAAAGTAAAGATCTGTATAATTTGGTAGAAACTAAAGAGGGTATAATTTAAAATGCACACCTACGGTTAATTTTGCATAAATTACACACATTTGCAAACTAAAATATTTCAACAAAACTCATTCCTAAAAAACATAAAAGTACCAGTTGTATTATATTTTCATTCATTTAGTTGCAAGCGTAGCCAGGCTCGCACCGGGTTCACCTAATTACCAATTAAAACCGTTTATTAAAACAGATAGATGATAAAATTGATTGAACATATATATTATGAACAGTGGGTTAAAACCGATAGATGTGATCTAGAAACTATTGTGATGTAAGTAGAGGAGTCTGTTAACTGTTGCTGTAAATTTATTTTCTCTGAATCTCTAAAATCCAACTGATATATTTAATGTATGCTGGTGCTGCATTGCAGTATATGACAAAAAAAATCTCAAACCTTTTTAAATTCAAATCAAAGTATGATATTGCAGTAACTTGGCATTTCTTCGCAACATCCCCTGGAAAAGGTTCTTGTGATGCCATTGTAGGCACGTGGACAAAAAAGCAAGTTTGGCCAAAGCACTTGAGTATTCAATTGAAAATGCTAAGGAGCTTTTTGACTGGGCCAAATATTGAAAAGAAGAAGAGTCAACAACATTATCCTATAGTTTCGGGACAACAGATGAATATGAAAACATGGCAACAAAGGTTAACCTGTTATATAATAACGCAAAAACAATTCGAGGAACCCAAAAATTACATTCTTTTGTTCCTTTATCAGGAAACAAAATAAAAGAAACTCTACTCAAACTGTGCCGAAAACGAAGTTAAAATATTCGATACTGTTAAGAAATTTGTGTAACTAGGTATAAAAATAAAACATATAATTTTTCATCATGGATAAACTGTTTTTTTTTTTAAATTGGAAAATTAGGACAACTTAAAGTAACGCTTTACTTGTTCATTTTAAAACTAAATAAATAAGAAACTATATTTCATATTAGATGTAAATGCGACCCAATTCCCTTAAATTCCAATCAAGTTGAACCAAATTGAAACAAACATATTTACATGTTTTCTCTAGGCTGTTCAATAAATTCAAAGGTTTTATTTCACTCTTTGTCTTTACTGCGCGAGTTAATTTGAACAGTATCATTTCATAAGAACCACAACAAAGCACGTTTAAATAATTTGAATAGACAAATTATGTTTAGTTGATAGATTCTACGCGTGCAGTGCACCAGGTGCACATATGGACAAGATAGCACTGATTTAAAGCGCATTGAACATCGTTAACCTTCCTTAGGTGTCGGGGTCAATATGACCCGGAGTGGATTTTAAAAATGCAACAACTTTCTAAAATAAGCATCAGGACATTTTAATTTTCTTGGCTTTTCCTAAATCACAACAACTTACGTTTCTGCATCGAAACCGAAGTTTTTAATTAAATTAAAATTAATTTAATAGATACGAATGCTGGTTTTTTTTTTCATTTACATAAATATATACACTTTTATATGAAGATTTCATGGGAATGGGAGGGACCATCAGGGCACCCGATTGAAGCACTCTGGATGGGGAGAGTGGGAATGCCAACTCCCCATTGCTAACAGTTTGTGAATATTGGGCGGGCTCTTCTCCCCGCCCATTGGGGCATCCTCGTGTTAGATAGCTTGCTCCTTTGACCAATTGTTCAATCTTGTTGTTGGAAGGAGATTCTTTATATCCCTGTGGATACGTATAAGTGATGTTGCATATCGATCCACCCAACCCGTTCTTGGCCCTTCATACAATGGCATGATTAGGATAATCAGTGGTTATTAAAGCTTGATCAAGTCTAACAGAGAGGAGAGCCCATTGCTTTCGGACTAAGGTTCCGTGCTGTGGTACGTGTCATACATCATACAAAACCATTTTTTTTTTTTGACATTTCTGTTAAAAAAAAGGTTACGAATAAGGTGTTTCGGGTCATATTGGCCCGGATTTCAAACTCACATTGTGGGAACTATATATCATCAAATTTTAAGTCTTTGCAGTCAAAATGGTTATTAAAGTCCCAATTTTCAGTTTCTGGTGAGTACTGCCCTTTTTAACCCGATTGGCTACAAGCAATCTGTGCCAGAAGGGAAGTTCCAGAACAATACGGAAACCCCGGGGGGACCCTTTAGTAGTGGACAAATATGAGTTTTCGCCGAAACATGCCTTTCGACGGCTCAAACTTCATGATTTTTTATAAGTAGTCTACTTCTAGCCTAGAAATGGCCCAATGACCATATTGGTCATTCCGGGACAATCCGGAAGCCTTGGGACCCGTTTAGGATAGGACAAATACAAATTTTTGCCAAAACATGGCTTCTGATGACTCAAGCTTCTTGATATTTGGTGAGTTGTCTACTTCTAGCCTTGAAATGGATCAATAAACACATTGGCCATTCTGGAACAACCCGGATGCCCCGGAAAAACCCTTTTAAGAGGAAACCAACACCGCTCAAACCACATGATTTTTCATGAGTAGTATACGTTCAGCCTTGAAATGGACCAATGAATAAATTTGCCATTCTGGGAAAACCTGGATACTCCGAGGGAACCCTTCAGGAGGAGACGAATATAGTTTTTCACCGAAACATGCTGATTTAACTGAAGTTCGACCATGCATGAAGATATTGACAAAGCAGCTATTCAAGCTAATAATCATTGTCAACGGAAACCATGTCAATTTCACATTTACTATCTTGTCAATGTCCAACATGCGTTGTTTTCATTATTCGCTTACTTGGGAACAAAATGAAGCAAATTCAGTTCAATATATCCATGGAGCCGGTAAAGTAAAGAAATGTAAGAAGAAGAAAGAAGAAGAAAGAAATCCTCAAATGAATGGACAACAACCGGGGTGGACCTCGCTCGGTCACGCCGTTGCTCATAAATGAGTTAAAATTATAAACTAAGAAAGCTATGTCAATTGGATCAGTTTTTCTTCGATTTTGGAAACTCGCGAAATCTATTACCGTGCTGTTTACCGAATTTATAACCACGTTTGGACGTTTTAGAATATTTCAATGTGATTTGAGAACAACAATAGAAAAGCAATCAAATTTACCAGTTATCAGCCTTAGGTGCCACAAGGTTCTCATCTTGGTCCATTACTGTTTATTATACTGCTGATTTTGATGACTTATTTCATCATAATAGATCATTACTCCGCGCATTGGAAGAATACCAAAATCAACAATCAAAATGAAGTTGTACCCAAGGCTTCAAGTTTTCACAGCATATTTACATGTTTGCGTTCACTCCACAAATGTAGCCACTACAACGGTTCAAAGAAAAGTTGTCACCTTCAGCCTCACTGTACACTACATTTTTTTACTATGATATTTTTGCCATTTTCTTCTTTTTGGATCAGGTGCATCAGTTTAGCATATACAGTTAACGTGTTAATTATGGATCATTTACCGAAAAGATCGAAATGAATGAAACAAAAGATGGTCCTTCCGATTTTTATTAGGG
The DNA here is from genome assembly GCA_024533555.2 of Aedes koreicus. NCBI lineage: Eukaryota > Metazoa > Arthropoda > Insecta > Diptera > Culicidae > Aedes > Aedes koreicus. The sequence goes on along the minus strand of JAHHFK020000291.1, from coordinate 753,208 downwards.
TCATAGGATCCATTCAAAAAATCGAAAATTGACATCAAAAGGATCGATCTCGTAAAGATCAATCCAAGATCACCCAATCCTAGTTCGTGTGTAAATAAAGGCAACTGTCATTGGTCCATTTCAAGGCTAGAAGTAGACTATCCAGTAAAAATCATGAAGTTTGAGCCGTCGAAAGGCATGCTTTGGCGAAAATCCGTGTTGGTCCCCTCGTAAAGGGTTCTTCCGGGGCATCCGGGTTGTTCCAGAATGGCCAATATGGTCAATGATCCATTTCAAGACTAGAAGTAGACTACTCAACATAAATCATGAAGTTTGAGCCGTCGAAAGGCATGTTTAGGCGGAAATCTGTATTTGTTCCATCCTAAACGGTTCTCCCAGTGCATGCAGATTATCTCGGAATGGTCAATATAGTCGTTGGGCCATTTATAGGCTAGCAGTAGATTACTTATAAAAAATCATGAAGTTTGAGCCGTCGAAAGGCATGTTTCTTCGAAAATCTCTATTTATCCCCTTCTAAAAGTTTCCCCCGGGGCATCCGGATTGTTCTGGAATGGCCAATATGGTCATTGGTCCAAAAATCAGAGGGCTTGAGCCCTCGAAAAGCATGCTCCGATGAAAATTAGTATCTGTCGCCGGCTCACGGATCGTGGCAAAACATGCCCTCTTCCGGCACAGATTCACTGTGGCCAATCGGATTACAAAGGGCAGTACTCACCAGAAACTGAAAATTGGGACTCTAGTAAGCATTTTGACTGCAAAGACTTAAGACTTGATCTTATAAATTTTCCACAATGTGAATTTGAAATCCGGGTCAACATGACTCGAAACACTTTATTCGTCACAAAAATTTTAACACCCAAGGAAGGTTAATGTTTATCGTACAGGGTAGTCCCAAATAAGTGACGCATGAAACAAAGACTGTATCTCCCACGAAAAGACAAATAATTTAAATGTTTCTGTGTTATTCTGTTTCTTATATTTTATTGTTTAGGTGTACATATTTACATTTCGATTCTATCGCCCTTAGTCTCTTCGGAAAGGCATTACAATCGGCACGCACCTGATTTTCGGGGATTTCATCCCATATCTTCTGTGTGGTAGCTTTGAATGTTTCAATACCCATTGGTTTGAGATCTCGAAAGTGAGCTTCCATGATTCCCCAAAAAGAGAAATCCAGAGGATTTGCATCTGGCGAAGAAGCTGGCCATAATTCCTTAGGAATGAAGTCTGGCAAATTCTTGGTGCACCATGCTTGGGTAATCTTTGCTCCATGGGACGGCGCGGAATCCTTCTGAAACACCCATTTGCGGTTACCGAACATCGTTGAAGTATGCTTCTTCAAATGTTTTTCCAGGACCTCTTTTACGTAGTATGCTGCGTTGATTTTTACACCCTTATCAATGAAAAGTATTGGTAGACGACCTTCCGCAGAAATCGCCCCCCAAACCATTACCGAAGTATGATTTTGGAAGCGTTGAACTGCGCGAATTGAAGAAGGGATATCCTGAATGCTCGCTCCATAGACCCTGTTCTTCTGAGCGTTGAAACTTTGCTGCAATACGAAATTTTTCTCATCCGAAAACACAATCATGGAATCACCGAGCCGACGAAGTAATTCGCGAAAACGAATGACTCTGTTCTTCTTGTTGACTTCCGAAAATCTATGAATTTTTCTTTTCTTTTACGGCACCGATATCAAATCCTCTTTAAGAAATGATCTGATAGTTTTCCTGGAGACGTCCATATCCTGAGCCAGGTTATATGAAGAACGACACGGATTTCGGCGAATTCGCTCACGCACCGCCTTTACAAGCCGTTTGGTACGTACACTGCGAGGACGACCTGGTTTTTTCGTTGGATCGATGGTTCCCCTCGTCCTCCATCTTCACAATGTGCGGCATATTCCTTCCTTCTGGATCTCGGCCAGTATCTGGTTGGGACGCTTTCCCGCCAAATGCAACTGCAAAATCCGTTGTCTTTTGAAATCCATATTTTTCTTAGGCACTGCCTGTCGACGGAATCTAGCGAACACTAGTTTGTTTACATATTAATCAGTCCCTCTTCAATATGCTTGCAACCAGATGGCTCTTGCGATGGCTAGAAAAATTCCACACTGAAACAAAACACTGCGTCACTTATTTGGGCCTACCCTGTAGTTTGGAAAATTGCTTGTAAATGAGTTAAGATGTTCTTAGCTATCCAGTGAATTTTAGAGAAAATTGTTAATATCCAAAGGTGTTATCTCGTATAGTCTCGAACGGAAAGAAAGCCACCAAACATTAAATCGACCATTAGAGGTCAAAGATCAAAGAAGATTTTATGAAATACGTGTCTTCAAAACGTAGAGTGGAGATTGTTTCATTGAAATTTGTTTGCTATATTTTATAATCTCAAAATTCAGATTATAATACAATTTTAAAACGATATCTTCCTAAAGCTAGAGATGTTTAAACATAAGAAATATCTGTAAAAGTTGTCGTAATTGAAATAATTACCACTAAATAATAGTTAGTTTTTTGATTATTATCTTAACCTCTCCCCCATTTTCCTCGGGTGCCCTCTTTGCTGGGTTTTTCCCTCCCCCTCCCTTTTATCGAGATTATTGTTCTCTTGAGCATAAATGAACTTATTTTTTCTTCTTGAGCATAAATCTCTCATTTCACTAAATGCCTCCAAAAATCTTCAAATTTAAATACAAAAATAAAATAATAAATGAATAGATAAAAAAATGTCCATAGTTTTAAATTTCTCGAAAAAAAAACTCTCAGTCTGGTTTTTAACAAATCCATCATATCAAATTTTTCATTCAATCTTCAAATCCGGGAAAATACGAACTTTTAGACCGTGAGAGCCGAGAACTTCTCTCGCCGTCAAAACAAACCATCCCCATCTTCTCGGTTGGCAACACTGCCCAGCATCGTAGTAGCTTGCCTGCGACGATTCCATCGAATAAACAGCAAATATTACCAACAAAGCATTTTAACTAAATTGCTCTTCTCCTTCGGGCTGGTTTGCTGTTAGTTTATATTTTTATGATCGTTTTTTTTTATGCGTCCACCCATCATAATGCAAGTGCACACGGACTCTTTCTCGTTCGCTGACAAAAAGGGGAGAGATAATTTCGTACTTCTGTTGATTGTTGTCAATCATTTAATTTTCGTCGTATGCAGAAAGCTAAAAGGGGGAAAACAGATTCCTTTCATTCTCCTCTGAGTTGAATGATTTTAACCTTCTATTTTCTTTAAAACCTAGATTCAGTGGAAAATCCCCACCATTTCTCGAATTTTGCAGTCCAGTCCCGCTTCGTATTCGCTTATCAAGAGTGGTGTGAAAACACGACAGAAATTGCTGTAGCTTTTTTTTACTCTCCCTTGCGCCGATAAGATAAAAATAATACGCGAAAGAAGCGAGACAAAACGAGTCGCCTGTTTTGCCCTCTCTCTGGTTGCGCGCTGGCTGTTAGCTGTACGAAACTTATCATAATCATTGATATCAATTTATGACATGCTCGTCGGAGCCCGCAAAGTGCCGAATTTACACGCAGTTTGGTCGTTGTTTTTCGCACGGATTACTTTGTTTTGGATAATTTTGCACAAATATTTACCATTCAGCGACGGTGCGCCGCGACATCATGTTTGTGTCAGAAACGGATCGCCCCTTTGGGTAATAGTCAGTGGGGTTTTAGAAAATTCCAACTATATGACAGTTTCTGTTGTTCCATGTCAACAGCGACAGAACGTGCCATGGGCTGGGGCTCGTGTAGCCGACGACGGCATTGAGGTGGGAAAGCATGCGCAGCCATGCTGCTATTTGAAGGTGACGACGTTTGCTCTAGTCTTGACGTATGTAGAGAACAAAAATCTGACGAGGTCGTTACGTGATTCCGTTGTTGCGAGCTAATATGGTACAGTATTGTTTGCTTTGCTTTGGTATTGGCGGCTGAAGAGCAGAACCCGATGGGTTGATTCATCAGCACCACCGTGCCTCGCCTACTAGGGTTTGAGTGTTTACAGTGGAGCAATTCCAAGCTAAACGGAAAAACATGGAGGAAATTTAGGCAGGGCCTACTTCTTCGCGTAGCAATTTATTGTAGTATGAAACGTCTTGGATTGAGATGAAGCCCTAACAAATGTAAAGCATTTCTACATGGCCGGTTGTCTTAACTCAAAATTGAGTCTAATTCGAATGAATTTCGTTAAATTTTAGTTACTCAAATTTGAGTGAATTTTTTTGACATCAGATGGGTGTCGACTTGTCCCCCAATCAGATTGACTCAAAAATTTAAACGAAATTAGATCAAATTCGACTAAAGGTTTTGAGTTGATGCGAGCGGACGTGTAGATCAGTTCAGCAGGTTGAGTTAGATCACTCTGTTGTTAAGCGTGGAATTGCCCGATAGACGTGCTGCACTTTCGAGTGACGTGGGGATTCACAACTGAACGAGGATCAAGGTTGCTTAGATGGGGCGAAATTGTTTGTTTTCATCTAGCAGAATTGATTATTTTCATTAGTTTAGTTTCTAGCCAGATATATTCGGAAGGGTAAACTTTGGCGCGTCGTGTTTGTTTTCGTTTTTCCCATTTTTTTTTAAAGCTTCAATTTAGTTTAAGTAACCATTTCCAATTTATTGTTTAGAGATGTCAGTTTTCGAACAGTCCAAGAGTGATGTTTTTTTTTCGTCTCGTCGCAGTATCCATAGAAACGGATGTAGCGGTGTAGCGTTCGTCCATGGCTGGTTTGCTCACAATTTCGTAATTAGTTGCCGAAACGGGTCAACAACTTTGCACAGCGCTGCTGTCATAGAGATAAAAATCAGTCCGGTGTCTCACATTTTCTCCCAAAGGAATATTTCTTGTTGTTGGAAGAAACGTTTTCTTCGTTGTGTAAGATTCTTTCAAACACCTAACCGGTCGAGAAATTCACTGAAAGAAGAGAGAAAAAACACTGTTTCTCTAGAGCAGGTACCTCTTCCGCTATTCTCCGAGGCCAACGCCGCCACCACCGACCTTCCCTAAAATCCAACCAAAATTGAACCCGAAACGAAAGGGAATGAGAAGAAGTTCGAACTTGCTTTCTGCTGCCAAAGGCTCAAGGGTGCTTATTAAACCGTCGAACCGCGCCGATCCATTCTCGTTCTGGGTGAAACCCTCCATTAGGGCTTCACTTTCTTTACAACCGAGCTGACTGACGTCGAATCGATCGATCCAAGTGGTCGTCGATGCAAGCGCTCATTCGCGATCGCGATCAAAGTTCGTCGCCGTTGTGGTGGGCAACAGAGAATTAGCCAATCCCGAACTTGACCCTTTTTTCTCCCCCTCTCTATCTCTCTCTCGCGCAAATTAAGGGCCATAAAATTCGATTAGGTGGTGACTGCCTAGGCTAATTTCAACAGCTGGCGCTCTTGACTGGTTTTGCTTGCGTAACGATGGCTTGCCGGCAGGTAGCTGGCTGACTGATGAATGCGAAATAATGCAGAGGCTGCGCCGAACAGGTCGTCGCTGATCGTAGCAGGCGGGAAAACATTTGAAAAAGGAGTGATGGATGATATTGTAAAGAAATATACACAACTTGTGTTGTGACAATTTCGGAATGTAGACTTCTTAGCAGCACTGACATCTATCATCATGAATATCATAAACTCATGTCATTTGTAATTTCATTATATTTTGATATAAGATCAATAGAGGAATAAATATAATATTTAATATAAGGTAAGGTATCGCCTTGGATTATCCTACTGGCAGTGTCGTTGGAAATGAGTAATTCTTGCGCCCAGGCAATATAGATGACCTTAGATGTCCACTTTTTACGATCGTTTTCCGGAACCTGCCTGGTGTAATTACCGTCCTGTAGCAGCTAGATGATCTGCCTCTTCGTTGCCTCGTATTCCGCAGTGGCTTGGAATCCAAGCAACGGTCACGTTTGGGCGAGTGAACCTCTGAATCCCTTAGATTCAGGGATGTACGGGTGTGTCCGAGCGGAGTAGCGCAGAAATAACGCTACATTGGTCCGGTAATCGGTGGCCTTCGGCGAGGTTGGGGCCGGTAATCCAAAGCCAAATCGCTTATTGGCGGCAGATCCGTCGTGGTAGCAAACTTCGTGGTCTTTATACTATACATGGATTGGATGAATTCGGTTACGATGGGTTGGACCCAGCCTTGCGTTTGTTCTTGATTGAATTATCAATTCGGATTCTTGGCAGGTTACAACCCCTGGCTTCGTTCCAGTGCACCCTGGACACCGGTGGGAGCTTTTTCTGGTAGGTAGTAGATTTGAGGAAACGGTTAGCCTCGGATAGGAGGAAACCCTCCCGGATACGACCGGATGTTTTTCGTGTCCGGGGTTTGAGGGAAAGAGTCCCGAAGCTAGCCTGATCGCTGAGTTGTAGATTGCAGGGAGTATTGCGATAAGATTCCGAAATCGTAAGAATGTTAATTCCAGGCCGTATTTCAGTCGCGTGATGATAATAGCACCGCCAATTCGGAGCCTAGAGTTCCAATTAGCTTTGGCATGTCAGCTACCTGCCAACGCTCTACGAAGGCTAATTGTTGCTCTACATTCTGTTTTGACGGTGTCAGAATGTAGAGAGAAGGTGGCAATCAAGCAGGAATTCAAAGGTCCGGAGGGTCTTACGGAAAAAAATAGTTTCGTTGTTAATCTTGACTGGGACCCGAGGACGGTGTGCCTGGATTGACAGATTGACAGTTGTGGGTGTAGTTGCTTTTCTTCGCCGAAAGTTGGAAGCCGGCTTCAGCAGTCCTCTTGGCAACGTATGAAACCGCTTGGATACGTTTCTTACGGAGAGCCTTGACTGTGGCTTGGGAGATCATTTGGACAATGTCGTCTGCGTAAACAAATAGCCGGTTTCCGCTGGGGAGACGGGCGAAGACTCCCTTCATTTTGTTGAGAATGCGTGTCCCTGCGGCATTCCAGTTTCTGTGGAGAAGGTGCGTGAGCGATGATTCCCAAGTACCACCTGGAATGTACGATGGGACAGGAAGTTCCGGATAAAGTGGAGGAAGTGACCCTTTAGACCCCACGACCGCAGTTGATCGAAGACGCTCGGCATATCTGTTCTTCTTCGGTTATTTGGTGCCGAACATTCAAAGTGCACCACATTGACAATCCCAAGTAACAATTTTAGTTTTATTCCAGCCGTATAGCACTCCTCCCGGCTTTGTTAATAAAACTACATTCAAAACTGTTTTGTCTACCAACACCTCCTCTATGCTTCTCTAATGCCGAAATTTGTACCAAATTTGTAAATTTGGCCCACTCTATAGACGGTTGTGAAAATAACTTAATAAAACCTTTATAAGAATATAAAGATTTTGAAAATGTTCTAGTGAAAAATGTTATGACCACTTGAGAACCTTCATAAAACCTATTGGCTGCCATGAAAACCGGAATGTGGCCAAATAGCCACAGCTGTCAAACTTCACTGTGAAATCGAGGTTGTTTTTTGTTGTTCTGCTTTGTTCGTTTCTCTGCTCTTCTGATTCATTTAGCAGTAAAAAACGGTCTTGAGTTGCAGGAAATTTTGTTTGATAGCAAAATATCCAAAACAAATTGTGTTTTCTACAGCGTATTATGCTCCAAATTATATGCGCATTTATTTTTATGGTGAATATTGGCACGATGAGAGTCAAAAATTAATGCGCCTCGGAAATTATGCGAATTTACAACAACATAAATCAAATTAAAACAAATATATTCGATAAATTAATCATGAATTTCCTGAAAAGTGCTTGGAATTGGATGAGATTATCTAAAAGAATACCGAAATTAGTCTCCGATCTACAGTTTGTTTGCATACCATTGAAAGTTTGATGTATTTGTTTTTCCATATTTCAATTATTTCCTAGATTTCAATATAGCGATTGGAAAATAATCACAGTTTTGCCATAAAGCCATTTTTCTTCGCAATGACTATTATAAAACTATTTGGTCTTATTGTGACTTCGTTCAATGCCAATGTGCCGTTTAATGCATTTACTGGTGGCAAAATGGTTTAAAATGCTTTTTCAACTGACCATAATACGATAATATCAATGAGTACTAAAACGGCATTTCAATGCAGCATTTTACGAGTTCATAAAGTCGAAATAAAACCTTTGATAGGAGTAAAAGAAATTTGAGAAAGAAGGTTTTAAGATCGTTGTAAACAAGCTGTGTAGGTTCTCATAAAGTTGACTAAAATATGAAACCTATTGGCACCTCTTGGTGCCATAATAAAACCAAATTGATTTCAATTGGCTTTCATAAAACTTTAATAAAACTTAATAAAGCAGGATGGTGTAAGCAATGTAACTTGGGAATGCCACGCGAGTACTTTAATTGACAGCTGATAGTCAAAACATGAAAATGAATACGGATAATTTGCTCGATTGCCTAATACATTTTTTTGGAGCAGTTGAGAAAGATATCGACCGTTTGCAATCATTGCTTTCCTGCAAAGCATGTTAAACAATTCAATGTACGTTGATACTTGCAGTTTTGTGTGGAACGTCACAAGTTCTAAATACATGAATTTTTCTGAAGTCCTGTGGTTCGAGAAAAAATGTTCACAGTATTGAAGATAGCGTTTAGGAACTTCTTACTTGTGCGTGAATCAAACTTGTTACCGAAAGTTTTTCAGGACAGAACATTTTGCCATATTCTGAATAAAACTGTCTAATGATTTCTAGATACAAAGTCCTCAGGACTTCGGATAGGGGATCCACACAATTTCTTTACTGTAATCCCACAATGCTTCTGGACATGAAGGCCACAGGACTTCTGAAGACAAAATCCTCAGGACCTTGGGTTAGAACTATGTGGGCACATAGTCCACAGGACTACTCGTTAGAAAGTTCACAGGACTAATAGACAGAAAATCTACAGGACTTTCGGACATGAAATCCTCAAAAGTTCTGAAAGAACTCTTTTGTGGACAGGATAGAAAGTCCAGAAAGCTTCTAACATCAATTGAACTTCTGGACAAAAATTCCACAAAATTAAATGAAAAGTTTACAGAACTTCTGGAAAAATCGCCCACAGAACTTCTAGTAGAAAAAGTCAGTAACATTTCTGCAAAGATGTCTTCAGAACGTCTCTTAAACCAGAAAATAGAGAGCCCGAAAATCTCTTTTTTTTTTGTAATATCTTTCCAAAAGTCCCGTGATCTATCATTCCTGAAGTATTGTAAACTTTCCGTTTTGAAATTCGCTGGACTTCCAGCCTGAAAGTCCTGTAGTCTTCTGTTCTTGCGGATATTTTTGTCAAGAAGTAATATAGAGTTTCTGTTCAAGGGACAATAAGTATTGAAGAATATTCATTGAATAGTGTGCAGGGTTAACAGACATAATGCGACAATCTTGGGATGTTAAAGGTCATCCAAACTGTCCTTAACTTCAAAACATAAGATCTACAGTTGTAACAGTTATTTTTTGGGTTATATGCACTATATGCATTCAAACATTTGCAATGAATCTTTTGGAAGGTCAACAGTGTAATCTTGTGATCCTCTAGGTAATCCAAACTGTCCTGGAGCTAAGAACTTGAAATCCACGGTAGTAACAGTAGCTTTTTGAGCTATATGAGGTTACGTCACGAATACAAGCATATTCGGTAAATATTTTCGAACACAAAAATACACAAGAAGATAATCTTGGGATGGTCTGGTTCATCCAAACTGTCCTGGCGTTCAGAACTTAAAATCTACAGCTGTAACTGTAGTTTCCTGGACCAAACAAAGTAACAATATGTATTTGACCAAATTAAGTGAGTCTTATGGAAGGTAAACATATATAATGAGATATCTTGAGATGTTCTTGGTCACCAAAATTGCCTTTGAGTTCAGAAGTTAGGATCTACAGTCGTAACATTAGGTTAATAACCAATGAAAGGTGACAATATGCCTTCAAATACAGTCAGTGAATCTTTTGTAATGTCACCAGTTATTATCAGATTATCTTGGGATGTTCAAGCTCATAGAAGTTGACCTTGAGTTCAGAATTTGAGATACACAGTAGTAACCGTTGTCTTTTGGACTATACAAAGCAACGATAAGTATTCAAACATATTCAATGGATATTCTGAAACGTCCACAGACATCATAGGATAACCTTGTTAGTTTCAGGTCATTCAAAACTTAAGGTCCACGATTGTAACAGTAGCTTTATGGGCTATACAAAGTTACGGTAGTTTGTTTGGCATAGAATATCCCAAGATTATCTCATAATGTCTGTTAGTCTTCCAGGACATTCATTGAATATGTTTGAATATATATCATAACATTGGATAGCGGATAAAGCTACTGTTACAACTGTAGATCTTAAGTTTTGAACTTCAGGACAGTTGAGATAACCTAGCACATCTCGAAAAAATACATCCTACTTCTTTCAATCATTTATAATGTTATTGAGCACCAAATTAATCAGAATGCATCAAATTGCTTGTATAATGTATACATCAGGCCTGAAAGGGTTAATTCGAAGAATATTGCATTGTAGTTGCGTAGTCCTACGTCATCATTTCGAACAACCCAATGAGACTGTACCTTGTAGTATTTAAGAGAGAATTCCAACCCCTGCACACCAACATACTTTCAACCAAGACGTTCTTTAAATTGGTAGAGAAGTTCGTGTGTTTTTTCGTCAAATAACGTTATAAACTTTCTGTCCAGAACTCCGGTAGAATCTCCACCCTGAGGAATGCGGTTGTTTTTTTTTTTCAGGAGTTATGTGAGAGCTCTATTTGAAATCCATCAGTGCTGTGATTTCTTCAAAAGTTCTGTGGACTTTTTGATGAAACAACAACAAACTCACTGGACCTTTGAAAGAAATAAAATTTTGGGGTTTCTGATCAGATAGTCCACTGGATTTGTGGTGAAAAACATCCACATGAATTCTTAATATAAATTTACAGGACTTCTCCTTTGGATGAGACGGACACAACATATTGGTTGGATTGGTCAGGATTGAAATTTCAGAACAGATAAGCCAATCATTCTGAGGAATTCATTTACAAGGAGTTTATAACACTGCTGGACCGGACTTCTGGATAGGAACCTCATATAACTTACTTACCTTACCAATCAGACTAAGTCCGGAGTGGCGTCTGCTGTATACAAAAGTTGTCTCCATTCTATTATGTCCAAGGCTGCACTTCGCCAGCCTCGCAGTCTGCAAAGGGTCCGCAAGATGTCTTCTACTTGATCGAAACCTTGCTAATTCCGCGCCTCTTCTCCTTGTGCTCGTCCGATGGTTATCGACAATCGACAACTGATGCAATTCGTGGTTCATTCGCCTCCTCCATGTTCCGTCTTCTATCTGCACTCCGCCGAAGATCGTACGCAACACCTTCCGTTCGAAGGCGAGAAGGGCGCGTTGATCATCCACCTGCAATGTCCATGTTTCATGGCCGTACTTGATCCTCCAGTTGAATCTACGCCGAATGGGTGATTCTCCTCCACTGGACCCAGTCCTGGGTCAATCGCCTTAGCTCCTCTGCAAAATGGTGAGTCGACAACTGGGAAGGAGCGTGCGTCCCCGCAACATAGCTCTGATCCTTCAGCTAGATTGAGGAGGTGCGTGCCGAGCGTCTATCCACCAAGGAGATGCGGCTCAAACAGCGGATGACCTGGCATCCAGCGGCTGAGTAAGAAAGGCTGTATCGCTAAGCTTTCAGCCCCACCAACGCGATGTAGGCAGCGTTACCGCGGTAAGGTAGGATGCTGAAATCTTACCCTACCACGAAAAATAGAGAGAGAGAAGAGAATACGAACGATACTTTCGGCAACCGACCCGGTAACGAAATAAGAACTATGATTGGAAACTCGGTACCTGAAATGTCAGGACCTTGAATGAACCCGGACGAGTGGGCCTTTTGGCCAGAGCTTTAAAATCTCACATTCAATTCTCAAAATGCACCCTGACTGAAACAATATATTTTTCATCACATGCTGCCTCTAGCGAACATGAAGTTAACACAAATTTGCCTGCATGAATCTGTAGTGCAAGGTGAATCATCTAGTTTTTTGCTGCTTTACTTTCATCATTCATTCGTTCCAGAAAGCAGTGAATGTGAATAAGCGCAAACAACTCATTCAATTTCAACGTTCTACCGTAAAGAAGAAAGAACAGTCCTTCATTTGAAGAATCGATGAAGTGACAAAACCAACGTATTTTGCTTGCACGTATTTGCAGCAACTTCTTGAATCGATCCTGCAAAATGCCTTTTCCCGATCTCGAACCACAAACACTGTAGCGATTTCGGCCATAGATCGTTTGCTACAGCTTCGTCTTTTGTATTTCCTTGTCTTCTACCATGTTCGGGTATAATTGAAAAAAAAAAGTCCTGCAGCAGACAAATTCACTCACGAACCCGAAAATGAATGACTGGATACCAGAACATTCAGTCGAGCAATCAAAACTTCTTGACGCTTGAATAGCCAGATCAGTGCTTTGCTGTGGTGTGAATGAGTTGTGTAGAACACAGGGACAATGGAATGACTGAACACGGCAAAACAAGTCGACAAGCATGTGTTGTTTGACTGATAGAACGAAATTAAGATAGAGAAAATAGTGCACACTGAATATTTTTTTTACTCGTCGTTCACGACGGCAGTCAATTTTTTCGAGCTCTGCTTTTGGCTCGTTAACTGCATAAGGTTGAAGTGAGCGTGGCTGCTATTCAAGCCCTAGAGAACTACCGGTTTAATTACTGTCTTGTAGATGGTCAACTTTGTTTGATCTTAGCGTTCTTCGAAGTCCAAAGTAGGCACACCACAATGCGCCTCTGTATCTCTCTTTTGGTGTCGTTATCGGCGGTCACCAATGAGCCCAGATACACGAATTCGTCTACCACCTCGATTTCATCACCGCAGAACTTCTGGCTACTAAATCTAACGGATTCAGATAGGAAGCCCACATAAATTTTTGGACAGAAAAACTACAGGACTTCTGGTTGTACTTCACAACCTAGTATTCGCAGTGCTAGGGATAGAAAATCCACCGGATTTCTGCACAATATATCCACTAAACAAACATAAATATTTAGAAGGCCTAGTGGACTTTTGATCCAACATAATTACATTTCTACACAGAAAGTCCACAAAAGTTCTTTGTTAAAAGTGATCAGGACTTCTAGATAGAAGGTGCTAAAAGAATCACTCGGAAAGAAAGTATTCAATGCTTCTGGATATAATATTTAAATGAATTCTGCACATGAAGTCCACCAAATTTAAGACAGATGTGATGGATGTGATGTAAAAACAGTTAGCAGGATGCTTGGGCAGGAAGGTAAAGGGACTTCTAGACACACATTTCACCGCTGTTTAGAATAGAATGTTTTCAGGACTGATGGACTGAAAGTCCAGTGGAATTCACGATGGAATCTTTATAGACTTTCTGGAAATAAATACCGCATGAAAACTTAGCAGATATCAGAAGATTTCTGCACAGAAAGTTAGCAGGAGTTCTGGATGACCACAAAACCTCAGGACTGAATATTTTGAATCAAAGAAATGGAATAGATGTTCCACTTTTGCACCAAGAGTTTTCTGAAAACCAGGTCACCAATAGGCATAAAATTTACAAGATCTTTAAAAAGAAAATTTACAGGATAAATGACGGAAAATCCTGATGAATTCTTGGCAATAGAAAGTCGACGCAGGGCTGGTCAAGGCAGTCACTAACAAGTTCACTATTGTCAGTATTTTCCGAAAATTGGTCACTAAAGTCACTTTTTTTTACAGTAATTCGTTTCTAGATTTACTTTGGCATCACTTCATTTTTCAACACTATGTGGGAAATTTTGTTCTAGAATGAGTAATTTAAAATTAGCTTTTGAAATTCATTGCGTCTGATTTTCCGTCTGCATCCTGTGATGGAATTTGAAGTTCATTTTGTTATAAAGCCTAGTAATTTTAGTCATCTGCAACAAATTGCACAGCACTTAATATGCAGTCCTAATACATACCTTTTTTATTTTAATTACACATTTGATGCATTCAGAACTCGAAAGGTTAGTTCGTACTATCAACGTGCTATCGTGACCAGACTATGCAAAGCGGAAGTGTGGTCTTCTGACGCAGTACTACCTCAGAATATATTTGACAATGTTGAATGAACTCATTACGAAATAACGGCTGAGTTGACTAAATATGTAGAAGGACAAGCTTAGCTGCTTGCATAGAGCCAAAACACATTATATCGCTCCTTGTAAGCATATATTGAATGAATCAGGAAATCTAAACGCCTTCGTTAAGCATAGTCGATGCATAAGTCTATCGAATCGAAAATCTAGTCATAGTTCTATCGATATTCCACAGAGCTCGAAGTCACTTCCGTTAGAAATCAAAACGGACTTGGTAATGGATGGTTCCACTCATCCTGCTCAAATCAAAAGAAATAGACAGTGCAAAAGGGAGAATTGAAGACTATTGGAATCAGTTCATTTTCTTGACAACAACTAGAGATGAAACTAAATATCCGTTGGTATCAGCCGATTTAATGGCAGCTTTGACGGCATCCTATGGAAATACTGATGTCGAGCGAGGATTTTCGACTTCGGCTAGGATCCTTACCGATCATCAATGTATGAGTATGAAGATCAATGTATTCTCGATCATCAATGTATGAGTCAACATTAAATTCGTTGATAAAGATTGATGTCATTTGGAAATGATACGCATTTAGTTCCCATCCCCAAAGAACTGCTCATGATGGCTAACAAAGCATAAGCTAATTAGAAGCAACATGTAAAACACCAAAAACTGAAAAAGGAGGAAGAAAGAGAAGAAAAACAGAAAGAGCTAACAAGAAAGTAATAAACAGAGCAAAATAAGCAACAATTGAGTAACTTAAAATCGTCGAATGAAAAGAAAGAAGAGGAGTTGAAGATTCTTTGTAAGGAAGAGTGCGAGAAAAGGTGAAATACTGATAAGTATGTTCTAATAAATGTGTTGATCATAATATCCGAGTATTTATAATTCAGATTGCTTATGGAAGCAAATACGTGCCTTTAAAAAGCCATTGGAAATCGTAATATGGCGAAAGTGAAGCTGGCAATCCAAGTGGAAGTGTCAACTGTGTGAAAGCAACAGTTTTTGCTAAAACGGGGATCATGTTCAAGAAGCTGTAGAGACAAAAAAGGCGAGTCTTTTTACAGGTTTCTTTGCTAGGAAACCAAACACATAGCAAACGCTCAATAAAGTCACTTCTAATCAATTCTTAACTATTCCACAGTCCCTATTTGGTCACTTTTTTATTGCCTCTAAGTCACTATGTGGTCACTATTTTCCACATTTTGGTCACTAAAGTCACTATTATTACCTCAGATAACCGCTACAAGCCCTGTCGACGAGATCTCCGCAAAGAAAATGTATTAGACATCCGGATAAAAAGTCCAGGAGTTCGATGAAATTTCACAATTGAATGTACAGAAAATATGTTGACAGATATTGCACTTTTGAATGTATGTAAATTCCATAGGAAAAAGATATACGATCTCTCAGAGTTTCATAATTATTGATAGTTTGGTTCTTTATCGAAAAACATTAAAACCGTATTTTTGTATTTCGCGATATGGGTTAGGAGAGTTCAAAAATTCAAAAGTTTTAAAATTTTTGAAAAATTACATTAAAAAAAATATATCGTCTACAACTTAACCGATTTCTTAGTTAGAGTGCGCAAATTAATGGAAATTAAATGTAGTTTATGAAAAACAATTGAAACTGTTGTTTAAAAATTAGTTTCAATTTGAAAATATCAAATACATTTGTTTTTCAGTGTTTTGAGGGTTTGTAAACAAAGAAGGGTACAGCTGAAATTTTCCATGCATTGGACCTTTTAACATAAAATATGCAAAAATCAGCGATGTTGACGGAGCCGTTTCTGAGTTATGATTTTTTTAATTTACCAAGTCTTAGATTTTCCTTCAATGCTCTTATCCGTTTTCAAGCAACTAGGCCACCATGCGTCTCCACGAGCATTAAGTAACATTAATCAATTAATAAAATTTCGTTGTGCCTATTGGGCTCAAGAATACATAAGTTTCGGATACTATTTACTCTAGCAGCACACTTGTAGCAAATCGATTGAATTTACTTCATCATGACTCAATCAGCTCACAATCAAGTTGCTAAAGGGTGTTTCGATCAAAATTTGGTCGACTTAAACTTGACGGATTTCCTTTCATCGTGCATTAAAAAAATTTGCCTACCCTTCATTTTGAAGATGTGTGCGTGTAGCATCATGCCTCTATTTTGATTTTGAGATTAGCACTTCAGTTATCAAAATGTCGTCGAAGGAAGAGAAGCAACGCATCCAAATTTTGCACGTGCATGGCGAAAATCCAAACTACTCTCACGCCAAGTTGGCGAAATCGTTGAATGTGGCTAAATCAACTGTTACCAACGTATTGAAAGTGTTTGGTGAACGTCTGTCGACAGCCAGGAAAGCTGGATCGGGGGGAAATCGAAAGCCGGAGGCCACAGCGACGACAAAAAGAGTTGCCCGCTGTTTCGAGCGGAACCCCAACCTCTCTGTCCGAGATGTCGCAAAGAAGCTGGGAGTGGCGCCTTCAACCGTGGATAGAGCTAAAAAACGAGCTGGACTGTCGACTTACAAGAAAGTGGTGACTCCAAATCGCGACAATAAACAAAACACGTCGGCCAAATCACGATCGCGAAAGTTGTACACGACGATGCTGACGAAGTTTGATTGCGTAGTACAGGACGATGAAACTTACGTCAAGGCAGACTTTGAACAGCTTCCTGAACAGGAATTTTATACGGCAACCGGACGGGGAAATGTGGCAGATATTTTCAAGCACATTAAACTGTCAAAGCTCGCGAAGATATATCTGGTGTGACAGGCCATCTGTACCTGTGGCATGAAGAGCAACGTTCACATTGCGACCGGAACTGTCAACCAGGAAATTTATCACAGTGAGTGCCTACAAAAACGTCTACTGCCTTTCCTGAAGCGACACAATTGTTCCGTTCTTCCGAGTGGTATGCTGCCAACAACGTTCAAGTGGTGCCCCAGGACAAGAACCCTCCCAACACGCCAGAGTTCCGCCCAATCGAACAATATTGGGCCATCGTCAAGCGGAACCTTAAGAAGACTCAAAAAGCTGTTGTGAGCGAGAAACAGTTCAAGGCAAACTGGCGTTCTGCGGCGAATAAAGTGGACAAAATCTTATGGCAGGTGTTAATCGAAAGACCCGGCAATTTGCATACGGTAAAAAGGAAGCTTAGCTGAATATTTCTCCTGTATTCTGTGTTAACTGAACTTGAAAAAGAAAAAGAATTTCACTTATTAATAAAAGCTTTGATCGACTTACTCACATTACTGGTTGACCAAATTTTGATCGGAACACCCTTTACAACTAATTAAGACGGTTTGGTGTTGCTGTAGACATACAAAATACAAGTTCCAAACAGTAAGTCGACTGGATTTCTGAACTTTCGGGTAAGAAGTTTAAAAAAAATCGAAAAGTCCACGGGTTTTTCTATGAATGACATTACTGATGGACATCAAGCTCACAAAGATTCTGTTGGGGAAGTCTGAACGCGATGCTCGCTCTTTTAGAACTCGACGAATCCTCACTTCTACGAGAAATCATTGGGATGGTGGCTGAAAAAGGAGGGTTGGCGGCAGAGTTCGTTTTGGTAAACGATGCGCTGAATTCTAGCATTGTCAAGTAAAATATTTAAATATAAGTGCCGGTTTAAACCAACAGTAAGGATGCGTTTGTGGCCACTCACAAAGTTTGATGGTGGCCTACCTTACTGGGAAAACAAACAGGTTTCAATTAGTACAAAAAACCACAAAGAGCCAAATTATCCAGCCCTATTACTGTCCCTTTTTTTCGCACGGAAAAGCTACTCAGCTTTCGAAAAAAAATGGATCAACTTAATTTTTGACAACATTTCCGTGTGAGAAAAAGATAAAGGAATACAATTCTACTCAGTCACTGAGTAGAATGAAACGAGGGTGTATATTTTTTCGACCCGGGCTGCAGCTGCACTGATCCAGTCCTTCCCATCCCTTTGCTGCAACCGACGACCATCCATATCCGATAGTTCTCCTGCCAGCGAGAAGCAAAACACATAAACCCATTTATTTTATTGCCGTCTGCGGATAAAGAGCGCAATCCTACCTGTTGCCGTTTGTCCCGATTTGTCCTCGTACTATTTACGAAATTTAGCCGTTTGTTTTGACAGACACCCTCGCTCGCACTCGCACCCTTCTAATGCCCCGGCGGCGCCAAACGGCATGTCGTTTTGTGGCAATTCATTATTCAGTTCTCTCTCATTGCCCGTTTCCGATCCGCCCGCGACGTTCGGGTCAAGTGGTTTCTCCTCTAAAACGATAAAAAACGATAAGTAGCACTTTTAGGTTATCGCCTCACTCACTGACTATGTGGGCACTCGAAGTTAGCCATGATTTATCGGTTCCGCGTAAAGCCAGCACACAACAAAGTAGCCCATGAGAACGTTCGAATGTGTGGGTCCGAACCCTCTTGGTAATTTGAAACTTTGAAAGGACAACAACCAAATTCCTGGGAAGAATCGATCGATACGTGATCGTGTCTGCTTCGTTCCGAACACATGTGATTTTTTTTTTCTCCGTAAGGATAGTAACGGCGACCACCGCCGCATCCGTCTTTTGTCTTTATAAGATACTGCGTTTCGGACGGGGACTCCAAGGGAAAGGATTAGGTTTCCATATGAGCTCTCTCGGCAGAAGTTGGTTAAACAAAAACCAGGCTAAAAATATCCAATTTCGCGTGATGGTTCGGTGAAATTTCTACCGAACCGAACGAAGGGTTATCTTGGGGGGTTGGTCGATTGAAATCGATTCGATCATCATCACCGACGATGCCGTTGTGATGGAGGTTGTGGTTTTTGGTTCAATACTGAACCGCGGCTAGCATTTCCTTCGGGGCCCAATTAGGCGGGCGATCAATCAACCATGGCTTGATCCCAGTAGGCTGTGAAAATTATTCGGTAGCAGTCAGGCGAATTTTCGGGTTGGAGGATCAACGAGGCCAGTTTTCCGTTTCGCGTGAGAGAGCCGCGCGGCGATCAAGGAAGATAGGAACCAACGAAAAGTCAGAAAACAATCGCACCACCTGCGAACGGATGATCCGGACTGGGGAAAGAAGAAAAAAAGGTCCCGATGAGAAAACACGAAAGCATCGAATTTCATGCATGTTTTTGTTTTCCCAATCCCATAAATGCCCTCATTTGCTGCAGCTCTGGACCAAGTGCAGTCTATCGCATGGCAGCAATATCTCCTTCTCAACTCCAGAGAAGAGGAAAAGAAGAAACACACCAACAAGGAATCCAGAACGTCGTCGCTGAGAAAAGTGAGAAGATTAAGGAAACATGTGTTCCGGACCGTAATTTATACGAAACAAAACGACTGTTCGATGGGAATTTTCGTTGGTTGCTTCGCAGCCTTCCGAGAGCAAAACTGACCTCGTTTCGCTGCCAGATATAACTTCACACGTTTGTTGTGTCGCTCCGCAAAAAAAAAAAACGCAGCAACCCACTGACTAGACGACGGCGGCGAAAGTGAAATAAGCTGGTTGGCTGCGTGCGTGGGTGCGCACTATTGGCAGTCAGCCTCCAATATGGCGCGAATCAGGCTGCCACCACCTCGCGACTTTACCAATCGACAACCTCCGGACGAGGCGTCACTTACGGTCGTGATCGACACCGTTAGATTCGTCTCGAGGGAGCTCAAGCGCAAGACCGGTTGGGGTCTGGAGAAGAAGTAAAGAATGATTGATTAGACTGGCTGGTCGCGGCCTACGCGTTGATGAATTCAACAAGGCTTCCCATCGGCGATGACAGACTGCTGTGATTCCTTAGAAACCAAGCAAGGTAGATGAAGCAGAATCGAGCAAAGAAGAAGCCCAAGAAGCTGAACGCAACATATGTTTGATTTACGGACGATTCCTTCGGTTCTCCCGGGAGTTGGAAAGCGAGGATTTGTTTAGAAATTGAATCGTTTTTTATTCGTTTCTTTGTTCTCGATCCGCTGCATCTCTCGAAGAGTAGTTACTGCTGTCGTATTTGATCGTTCTGTATGAACATGTTCGTCTCTCTTTCGCTTCTTTTATGCGATCATTACATCTGGTTGGTTGCTGTTCGGCCTTTGGGATGGTTTTTCGCGGGATGAACAAGAAGAAACAAAAATAAATTAAAAATTCACTTCTTCCCTCGCCTCGCTTGCTCCGCGATGGTTGTTCGTAATGACTTTTTGGGGTCCTCGGCAGCAGCACCCAGGGAAAAGACACACTGAAACATAAGGCACAAGCATAGAAGAAGGCCAGACGCGCTCAAGCTAAAGAGCCTCCGCCGCCGCCCTCGATGATTGCGTTCCATGAGTGTTTGTGTGTGTGTGTGTGTTTGTGTACACATTTTCAAACATTGCATACACTACGTACGGTGAGAGACAGGGACTCTGCTCGCCTCCACCACTTGAAAGTGGTGCGCCTCTTCTTGGTTTCCTTTTTTGGACTGGGTTTTGTTTGTGCGATACAGGTCCTATGTGTGTTGTATGGATGGATGGATGGTTGGATGGATAAAACGTCTTAGTCGGCCCGAACCAGTCAAGGGATAATGGATTTTCGGTTGGATGGCGATTGCACTTGCAATGCTTGGATGAGGACGTGGGTAAATAGAACAAAAAAGGGCGAAACAAGTTGACGGGTATGGTCCTTGCCACGCTGGATCAAGTGTCGTTCGGGTTTGAGCAGAAAATGGCATTTTAACGTGATACAGGTTAAATTTAAATGAAAATTCAGTCTCGTCTTGTCAATAGCAAGTTAAGGATAGATTTTTCTTAGGTTTTAAGACTGTGAGTTAATCTAAAAATGTGCGCTGAATAAACCGCGTAGAATGTTTTTTGGAATCACATTATCTCTCTCTCTCTCTCTCTCTCTCTCTCTCTCTTTCTCTCAGAGTGTTTGCTGACCACAAATCATTTTCAAAGAAGATTTTACCGCGCAATTCAACGTTTTTAAATGCTGAACCAGCCATGAAGAATTAAGGCTGTTTCAAGACATGTCTTCCTAATTGCGAGAATGTTGTTGTTTGAGTGTTTTTTTATAACTATTTCAAAACTAAACTACTACATGTCTGTTAAATTGCGATTACAGCTATATTTAGTCATTTTGAAGAGAACCATCGGGTTCTTTTTTTAAATGAATGCGAACACGTCCGCTGGGGGAGCCCTGGCGAAGTGGTTAACATCCATACATCTCATGTCAAAGCCACAAGTTCCAATCTCACCCCCGGACGAGTTGTGAAAATACCCAAAGAGGTGTTTGAGTGACTGCAAAAATCTCGATGATGAAGAAAAAAAAATATATATAGTTTTTTGCTGTTTTGACTCTTCCACTTTGCTTTATTCGATTCGGCATTTTGCTTTTCTTATTACTTCGTTTCTTTAGCTTTGCTCTTGCTTTTTTTTTCTTTTTTTTCGTGTTATTTCTGGTTTGCTTATTTTACTTATTGTCTCCATCCTTGTTTCTTCCAATTCCTTTCTTTCTCTTTAATTCTTCTTCCCATCGTTAATTTTGCTTCTTCGATTTTCATTCGCACGCATCATATTTTTACACTTGTTTATTTGTTTATTTGTTTCACTGTTTTCATCTGAGTAGCAGTCTTAATGAAGTTTTGATGGGGAAAAGCCTGAATGATTCGGCCGCATGCAGATATCGTATCATGGAGGCGAAAAAACCCCATATCTTTTCTAAATTATCAACTACAACTTCAAACCTAAGCAGAACACATAGTATGAACATAGATTAAAATAAACATTTATCATTTGCGTAAGCAGTAAGTAAAACCATGAATTCACTCTCCCCATAAAGATGTTAGGAAACATCAGAAATCATTCCTAATTCGAGCCTACTTCTCGTCTCGTATTGTTTTTGTTTTCCACTTCGTTGCCCAGGCCTCACATTATATTTGCATCTGTATCCGATATATTTCTACTTCAAAGCTTCCGTTTAGCTTCTCTTGCTTCGCAATTTTGTTTCTTTGATTCTTTTGTTTTTGCGTATTTCTATTTATTCAGTTCGTTTATTCTGTTTGGTTTCTTTCTTTTCATTTCTTCTCCTTTGAGATTTCTCTCTCTTCGTTTGCTTCACACTATTTGTTTTTTTTTTCTGTTTTTTTTTCTTCTTCGTTTTTTTCCTCCTTTTTAACTGCTTATGCTTTATTTCTTACACTCCGTTTCTTTCAATTTGATAATTTTTCGCTTTACTATTTATGTTTTTTTGTTTGCTCTTTTTCGCTGTCCTTTTTTACATTTTTTCCGCTCTGCATTTTCGGCTCCTTTCCATCACTTCGTTCATTCTCTTTTGTTGCTTGCACTTCGTTTCTATCACAACACTGCTTCTTCAGTTTCCTTGTAACGATTTTTTCTTTTCGCTGCTTCCACTTTGTTTCATTTTTTTTTCTTCGCTGTTATCCACATCCGCTCAGCTTGGCTTATTAAATTTATTCTTTTCTGTTTTACTTCCTTCTCTTTGATTCTTCTTATTTTGTTGATTTTTTCGACGTTTTTTCCTCTTTGTTTACTGCTTATGCTTTATTTCTTACGCTCCGTTTCTTTCAATTTGAGAATTTTTCGCTTTAAGTTTTTTTTGCTCTTTTCTCGTTGTCTTTTTTTACATTTCTTCCGCTCTGTTTATTCGGCTCCTTTTCCTTCAGTTTGTTCTTTCTTTTTTGTTGCTTGCACTTCGTTTCTATCGTAACGCTGCTTCTTCAGTTTCCTTGCATCGATTTTATCCTCTCGCTGCTTCCACTTTGCTTCATTATCGTCAATCTTTTCTTTTCGCTCTTATCCTCATCTGCTCAGCTTGTCTTATTTTATTAATTTTTTTCTGCTTCACTTCTTTCTCTTTGATTCTTCTTCATCACTGTACTCGTTTCGTTTCTTCAACTCCGTTTTTCCCGGTCCATCCTCTTTGTTTACATTTTTTTTAAATTAATTCTTCCTTATAATTTTTCAGTTCTTCGGTACTTCCGCATATTTACTTGTTTTTGCTTATGTGACTCCGCTTATTTGGTTTTCATCCGTTACGTTGTTTTGTTTCTTTTGCTTTTCCTGCCTTTATCTTCTTCTTCGTTGCCAGCGCATCGTTTTGTTGTCTGCTTGGTTTCCTCTCACGCTTGTATCGTAGTGATTTCCACCATTCGTTTCGTTGCTATTACTTGTTTTTTACTTCTTTTAACATTTGGTACGTTTCATCATTTTGTACCCGCTTCATCATTTTGCCTTTTCTTTGGCTTTTATACTGCTCGTTACTTCTTCTTATTTCTTCCATCTCATTCTTTTTCACTTAAAGGTTTGTATTTCTGCTGCTTTTCTGTAGTTCAAAGTATCAATTCAGCTTATCTATATTTGTTCATTTTGGTTCTTCCTTATCATTTTTCGGTTCTTCGATTCTTTGGCATATTTACCTCTTTTGCTTATATGAACTCGTTTATTTTTTTTGGTTTCATCCATTTCGTTGTTTTGCCACTTTTTCGTTTTCCTGCATTTTACTTCTTCGTTTCTTATGCATCGTTTTGTTTTCTGCTTGGTTTCTTCTCACGCTTGTATTCCACCATTCGTTTCGTTGGTACTACTTGGTTTTTATTCTAACATTTGGTACGCTTGTTTATAACATCTTTTGTTCTGTTTCGATCACTTCTACATTCGCTTCACCATTTTGCCTTTTCTTATTCTTGTATAGTTCGTGTTATTTCTTCGTATTTCTTCCATTTCATTATTTTTTCTTCTATTTTTTCACTTGCGTGTCTTTTTCTATGGTTCAAGATATTTGTTCAGCTCCAATCAACTCAATCGATTTCAAATCAGAGCCCGATAAAGCGAATTTTAAAAAGCGGAAGGTATCTGATAAAAAGTAGAAAAATAAAAAAATCTACAGAAAAATTCAAGCAGGAAAATATCTACGATATGATAAGAACTAAGCGGAAGAAACGAAGATAAAGAAAAAAAAAACAAAATGATGAAATGAATGAAGCGAAACAAATGAAGCAAAGTTCAAGAACTGAAACGAAAAAATAAATAAGTAAATAAACGTACGCTGCGATTTAAAAAAAAACGAAACTGAAGAAATTTAGCAAAAAAAAAAAGTGAAAGAGAGGAGGCCAAGCTTGAACGAAAAACGGAAGATATGAAGCGCAAGATTATCGGATGCAGAATGATTATGGGTTTCAAAGTATCGCCCAACCCCTTCAACCAATTTCAATCCACGTCCTGATTTTTCAACCAAAATTTGAGCTCAATTGTAGTCGAACTCGAACTCAAATGGATGCGAACTGAAGTTTGTATGGGAATTACTCTAAAAAACCTACGTTCTGTTCTCAGCCTTCTAACTCTTCGGCATAATGACACATGGAAATACTTTCTGTCTGTGCTTACGAGAATTTTTTCCATCAGCAACGTAGCCGAAAACATTTCCGTGAGCTTTTATACTTTGGGAGGTTGAGAATAAAAAGACTTGTTTTTTCATAGTGATTCCCATAAAAACATCAAAGGGCCAAGTGTAGTTCGAGTTCGCAGAACATTGAGCTAAAATTTTGGAGTAAAAGTCAGGAGCTGAATCGATACTTTGAACCACCCTAATATCCCAAGTAGCACACCACGATCATAATTAGTTGCAGCAACTCGATTATGACTAATAAAGGCACATTTATGTTTTCTCAACTTATGGCAACATGTGTGCTACTAGGGATACCACCATCATCTCTCCCGAGTAACACATATTCATGGTTTTATGTTGAGTAAGCTTCTAAACAACCAAATCTAGTCATATAAAAGTATTTTCAACCGTTATAAAACATGTGTGTTGCTTGGGCTATCTGCATCTGATAATCTTGCGCTTCATATTTTTCGTTATCCGTTCATGTTTAGTTTTTTGTTTCTTACAATTTCCATAAAATTTCTTCTGTTTCATCGTTTCTTTTTCAATAGCTGCAGACGTCTCATCGTTTTCTGTTCTGCTTTGATGTTTTCACTTTTTTTATTTCATTTCTATATTTTGCTTCTTCTTCCTCTTAATTTCTTTTTTTCTTCTTATTTTTCCTTTGATTATCGAGTTTTTCGGACTCTGTGTGGTCCATCTCCCGTCGTAGACACTCAAATGCCTCTTTTAGGTATTTCAGTAACTTGTCCGGGGGTGAGATTCGAACTCGTGACTTTGGTGTGGGAGGTATGGATGCTGAGAACAACGCCGGGGTCGCCTGCATCGGAACTCTTTTCAATCTATTTGTTTTTTTTTTGTTATGTTTCAATCACCATATATTTTGTCGTTCATCTTTTTTTTCATTGTTTCTTTTTCTATATTTCACAGCAACTTTTTGTATCCTTTCTCTAGCCATTGCGTTAGTAACCTTTTATTGTTTTCAGCTTTTATTTTCGTACCCGCTGTCGTCTCCTTTTTCTCCAATCTTCTCTTGCTTGTATCGTCTTTTGTATAGGTTCCTCCCTTCTTAATCTCAGTTTTCACAGTTTTTGGTTGTTTACTTCTCCCTTCCCATGAACTTGCTCATTTCGTAACCTTCGGTATACTTCAACTTGTCGTTGGTTTTCCAACAACATCTCCTCACTGTTACCATTATTTTGCAGGGGTTTTGGTAGGCTTGTTGGTTCAATATAGTGTTCCCTTTTAGATGTCTCATTCTTTTTTACCCTACAGGCGAATATCATTGATAGTCCCACAGCAATCGCGAACTGATGCAGACAACTTTTTCAACTCAAGGAACTTCTAGGCCGTGTTTAGATTTAGATTAGAGTTATAATTACGGAGATAAATGCTTTACAAGATTTTTCAAGCCATCAGGCCCAAAAATTGATCATTTTTAGGGAAGTCTCAGTGATAAAAGAAATCAAACAAATACTATGTAAATCGCAATTAAAACCCTATTAACATCGATAGGTAGATTTGAAGAATCCTTTCCAATTTCTTCAAATGGATTCGTCTAGCCCTTTTTTTTGAAAACTTGTGTCTTCTTTATGAAGAACTGCTTTCAGGAAATACTCGTGGAATGTCATGAAAAATAACTAAATACTACTAACTGCATTTATTCTGTAAATGTGGTTTTCTGTAAATTAGCTTTTTTTCAGGAAACCTTCAGATGATGTTTCGTTCGAAATCTTCAGGATAATTTTTGGCATCCATTGTTTCAGAGTATGTTTTGAGATTCTTGCATCCTACTTTGCTGAAAATTGGTCTTCCCCTGAAAGTATCTTCCAACTTTCTATGGAATATATTTCCAACTTATCTGGGATTTTTTTTTTAATTATTCCATATATCGTCGTGGCAGCTTTAGTGAGTGTTTCACCATTGGAAAGCATTTGGTTCATACCGTTTTTTTCTCGAAATTTCTCTAAGAAACATCTTTTTGGAAGTTAGTTTGTTTTTCTCCGGAAAGTTTTTTTTTGGAATTCACCCAAAAAATCTGAACGACATACGGTTGAAGATGCTACCTATATTTTTCGTAGTTTTAAGAAGATCTTTTTGTGTTGTATTTTTTGTGTTCTTCCGGATAAATTTTGAACCCCAATTCACTCATTTTCCAATCAGGCTAAGGCTGAGGTGACCTTATCTAGCTAGAGCACGTGCCCGTCGGTTCAGTATCGAGAATTATTTTAACTGTTCTGTCGTCATTCATGCGACATGCCCAGCGCATCGTAGTCGACCGATTTTAGCGGTGTGAACAATAAGAAGTTTTTCCAGCAACTGATGCAATTCCTCCTCGTTCCGTCTTCCATGCGCACTCCACTGTGCAGCACCTTCCGCCAATAGACACCAAGGGCTCGTTGGTCTTGCATGAGCAATGTCCATGTTTACTGACCATACTGGAATACTGGCCTAATTATTGTCTTGTAGATGGTCAGCTTTGTAGTTCAGCGAACTTTTTTCGTTCTTGGCGTCCTTCGGAGTTCAAAGTAAGTACGATTGCCAGCCTTAATGCGCCTTTGTATCTCTTTGCTGGTGTCGTTATCGGCGGTCACCTATGATCCCAGATACACGAATTCGTTTCAACATCTCTCACTTTTATCCATTTTTCCCGGAAAAATGCTTTTTTACTTTCAAAAATGTATAAATCTACTTCTTTTGGGATTATTGTCCAACCCTTTTTTTGACAATTCTCAACTTTTTACTGGCATTCCTTCTCTAAATCTTTCAGAAATCATCTGATCATTCTTTGTGAGTGTTCTACAAATTTTCATGGCAATTTCAACAGACTTTCCCAGATTTCATTTCCATATTCTACTGGATTGTATTCCTGTTGTTATGATATCGTACATGTTCCCGATTTCATAAACTTCAAACTTTCATTTTGCCCATTATTTTGCATGTTCACAACATTTTGTCCACCCACAGGGACGTGTCCGTGTGGGTGGACAAAATGTTTGTCCGATGCAAAAATAAATTCAAATCTCCCGAATTCACACGCCAACAATCCCGGTCCAAATGTCACCATCGCTCGCCGGTCGCTCGCCTGGCCACTTAATCCCCGGTGACATTTTACGAGCTTCTCTTTCAGCGGCTCAAATTTATTCCCCATTCTCCGTTGCATTTCCCGCTTTCCGGTTTTGGGGCTGAGATTTTGTCTAAGCCACCACTACCACCAGGGCGCGCAACGCCTGCTCCTTTGTTTGTTTTGACGCAGCCAAAAACAAATTCGAAAACCTGGCTGCGACCAGCTGTCGCGAGGCGACTCATCAGACAATCTGTTTATAATATTTGTTTACGTTCGCTGCCGACAGAAGAAGCCAGGAGAAAGAGTTATAAATTACAGCGGGAAAATCCTCCTGTTCTGACGACTGCACGAGGGAAAACTGGTGGATTATTTACTGCTTTTATGATTTGAAAAATTTGCACTGCATTTCGAGACGCCCCCACGCCGTGGAAAGGGCCGGAGTGGTGGGCGGTGGGGGTTTTTTTTTTGTTGAAATTATAATTTATTGGCTACGCCAAATTCCATCACGCTTTTGTTTTCATAATTCTGACGTGTGTTTGAGTCGGTTGGCGATGGCTTGCGAATTTGTTTGACGGTTTTATCGACAATATGCGGTCTTTCAGCGGTCAAAATTCTACGACAAAGATGATAATGTTCGGATCTTATTGTTCGTCGTAGGAACGTCGTAAAAAGTCATTCCGTCGTGGCCAACTTTGATGGTGGGATTCGGGGCACTTTCGTTTATGTGTTTAAATGAAAAGGTTTATTTACGTTGGTTTATTTCTAATTTGGATGTTCTTCCTTCTTGCTTCCAACAGGCACGCGCAAGCAATGGAATTGGAGGCAGCGTACGAAGCACTAGCGGACTACTCGCTCCAGGAGGCTCCCTTCTACGAGGCACCGCTCAAGGTGGGTCCACCCCAGCAAGCGAACGCGCCTCAGCCACAGCAGCAACTGTTCCAGAACCCATTTTCTTTCCGATCGGCCTTATTTGGCGGTATAGGTCGCAGCACCGGCGGTAGTTCAATGGCTGCGTCCTCGCTGATGATCAACACCAATGGCAGCACGGTGGTAGTAGGCGGTGGCAAGTTGATGCAACATCTCAGCAACTCCGGTGCCAATGTTCCACAGTTGCTACAGCCACCCTCCCGGCCGCCGGCCCTCGTGTCTTCCTCGGGAGGAGGACTGATGAAGACCAAAAAGCAGTTCAAAAAGTCTGTCAGCTTTCTGCCGACGATTGTACAGGTGAGTCCGTTGTGATTAGTATGCAGCCCGCATGACTGTCACCATTATTTGCATTTTATGGTAGCCATTAGAAACGTGATCGATCGCTTACTTGTGCTTGTTTAGCTGGCGAAGAAAATATGATAAACAGGGGAGATTGTTTTCTGTTTACCATTAGGCCTACAGAATGGACAATCGATCGCCTCTCTACGACAGGGTCGTCGGAAGCACGGAGGGCGCGGTCAGAATTAATTCTCTATACAATTAGCTTCCAACGAAAAAGGAAGTTCAACCCATGAAATATTAATCGCAGCAGCTACCGATTTAGAATTGTTGTTGACAAATGCCTCCTACGATTGATTGCATCATCAGCAAAAATTGCTCGCGCATTTAATGAATCTTATCAGCTCCAGTTAGCGAGGCTTCGTCGTCGTTGTAATCAAAACATCCGATTTAATACCCGCGCTCGCGACTGCCACTTTGCTATGATGTGTGATAACAACACAAATTCAAAGAGAGACACGACGATGTTATCGCGGTCGCAAATTCACCCCATTACGAGATGGTGGTGCTGATGGTGATGCTCGTGATGATGTCAACAAACAACGGCACCGATCAGCAGCAGCAGCTGAGAGAAAACAGCTCGGGACGAGAAGTAGGCGCTGAACACTAATTATGACGGTTTTCCAACCCACCCAATCATCTCCCGTCGCGGACTTCTGCAGCGTGTAGATCGTCGACGACGGGGCGACGAGTAAAATATTGTCTGGTCGAATTATAATCGCATATTTAACGTGTTTAATTATGAAGTTGTCATATTCTTACAGTCTCTTTCTCTGCGAGTGAGTGCGTATACTCGTCGGTTGGATTAAGAGCAGCGCGCATTTTTAAAAGTGTGACTTGAAAAATGGGAAAGAGTTAATAACGAAGGGGTTGATGCAGTGGCAAAACCAAAAAAAAAACGCATTAGCCGGAGCAAGGTTCTTTTCGGAAAATGGTGATCCAATAGGAATATTTGGGAGATCTGGAGAAAACTTTGGATTATTATGTATTCGATTGCGTTATATGCAGTTTCATTCGATGAATCAACACATAACAGGTGTACGAATAAATGAAGATGTAAGCCGGCATTATTTAATTTGATAATGTTTTGAGCAAATCTAGGACGTCCTAGTACCCAGTCGACCCGGCATACATTAGATGAGGTATTCCGGATCAATGTGTTCCCAGGTTGTTTGGACAGCTTAGAAAAAATATTTTTGTTGATCCACTTTATCGTCCAGATAACCCCTCAGATTTTCAATCGGATTCAAATCAGAGGATTGCGGCGGCCATTCGAGCATATTGGTTCGATTTGACTTCAACAACGCAGTAGTTTTCTTCGCGGTTTGCTTTGGAGCGTTGTCCTGTTGAAAGATGTGGTTGGTTTTCAAAAGGCCAGTTTTCAAAAGAGACACCTCCAAATTTTCGCAGAGCAAGTCGATGTATGTATCCGCTGTCCTGATCCCTTTGATATGCGTTAAACTTCCGATTCCATACCATGCGAACGCTCCCCAGACCATGATAATCACACCTCCATGCTTCATTGTCTTCTGGATGTATCGATCTTTGTGTGCTTCTTCGGAAGCTCTCCAAACTCTCGAGCGCCTTTTTTGTCCGAATAGCTCAAACTTACTTCCATCCGTCCATCAAATCTGTTTTCAGAAGTTTCTCAAATATCAGCGTATTTTTTGGCAAACTTCAGCCGCTTCTTCTGGTTCCGCTTGTTAATGAGAGGTCGCTTGGACGCCGAACAGCTCTTTAATTCACTGTCGTCGAGCCGTCGACGAACAGTACGTCGGTCAACACTTAGATTTATTGACTCAGCAATCTCTCTTGTTGATGATAATTTCAGATTTTGCTTAGCCAATCCAACAATCCTGGTATGATATCATTGAGGAATCCGATTTTAAAAGTACATGATTTATTTTGTGAATGAAAATCAATTTTCAGATTAAAACTAACCTGGTAAACACAAAAAAAAACAAACTCCTAATGATTTACGTCTTGGCCTCTGTATTAAGCACACTCAATAATAAAACTTTTTCATATATGCAAAAGATGTATCTGTCAAAATGAGAATATTATAATATATAATGTGTTTTCAGGCCAAGTGGATGATATATTTTGTCCAGTACAACCTTTTGTCTTATTTGATTCACAATGGAACTTTTGTACAAAGTCTGTCCTACTTCTTCTTAAAGTATGTAAAATTCTCTGGAAAGTAGTTTGGACTGTTCTTCTGTCGCTGGAATTCACCTAAAAGACCTTAGACCCTAGACCTGATAGTGCCTTAAATCCCCAACACTTCAACCAAAAGTCAGTAACTCTTCCTTCGATGATATTTTGAACTACTTTCCTTCTGTTGGGAACTCGGGTAGCCAGTTAGTTTTAGTTTTCCTAAAATGATTTCAAACGTTTATTAAACTTTGTTTCTGAAAGTCCGTGTGGATGTTTTGGGCCTGCCTGTAATAGCTGTTGAACTACTCATAAGAGTTTTTCCGTACTTCCTTTAGGCGCGTTTCAGAATTCTTTTAAAAAGCAACCGAACTGCAATGCATAAAGTCTGTTTGTAGACTTCTACGTAAAGTCCGTCAGATTACTCTTGAAAGGCTCTTGGATTTTTTCTTTTGAAACACCATCAATTTCACTTGAAGTGTGTCGGATTTTTACCAAGAACGTTCGAACTTCAAGTCAATTAAGTTTATTGGAGTTGTAGGGCCTCAAAAAGCTGTCAGAACTCCTATTTGAAACACTTTAATTTTTGCCCGTCTTCCCATGCATGTCTAAAAGGTCTCTCGGACAACTCTTTCTTTGTTTAGATATTTTGGGTTTTGGTATTAGGATTTGGATTACTTTAGGAGCTTTGGTATTCACCTGAAAGTCTGTCGGAATTTACTTCAAAGTGCGTCAGAATTCTATTTAAATCCCCCGTATTTCTACTAAAAGTCTTTCAGTTCGATTGAAAAGCCGTTGATCTTCTACTGAAAGTCTGATAGACTTCTTTTGAACTAATATTGAGCTTCGTTAAAGGATCCATCGTAATATTATTGAAATAACTCTAGACTCCTCTAGATTTTGAAACTCCTTTTGTAACATCGACGAGCTTCACCATTTAGTCCATTTTTTCCTAAAAGTTGGTCGGATTTCCACTCAAAATGCTCCAATAAGGACAGTTTATACTTTTAAAAGGTCATCAAACTCTTTCTTAAAGACTTTTGGACCTAATAGATGCCTAGACATGTTGAAGGTCTTTGAATGTCCATCCAACGTCCTCATGATACATCGCTCGAACTTTGAGGGCGAAACACACTCTGCAAGTTTCAAAAAATCGTTTTTTTGTTGGCTTAGCAAATTCTTTGGGGTGTCTACTTTATCGTAAACTTTATCCGGAATTCATGAGACACGTCGTTCCAAAGTTACAGGCCGAAAAGCGAAGCAGTGTCGCTGCGAACCGAACGTCCGGAAAGCTCGGCCGTTATCGACGGAACAGGCCATCTTTTTAGCTCCAATTATTACCGCGTATTACCAAATGGCTCTGGTATCGTATTAACTCAGTTTTGATTTCATACAGTCTGTGGCAAGCTGTAGTTTAATAAACACTTTTCTCGAACACGTAGGCAGTTTTTCGGCAAAAATGACAAATAAACGGCTAAAACTAACGCAGAAAGGGTCGAAGGCTAATCAGTTCCGGTCACAACGCAGTTCTTTGAACGGCCGCCGTCCACTTAATCAGTATGTATTTATTCAGACGGGTATATCCCCTTGTAAACAACCGAATAATTACTCGTATTATTAGGTATTCCTTGGAAGGCGATGTGGACGGTGTTTCGTCATCAGCCAAAAAGCTTCGATCTTCGAAAGACGACGAGATCATCGTGAATGGCAGCATTGAGTACCGGCTCGTCGAATTTTTCAGCTTTTCACGGTCCTGGCTAATTTAAAAATGCAAAAAGTGCGGCTTCGATATGAGATTTCAAGAAACTGGTATCGGCGGTCTGGGGTTTAAAATCGCAGTGTGCTGTGCGACTTGCGATCCGCAGTCGACGCTTTCGACATCAACCGTCGTATCATCTTCGTCCTGAGGTCCCTATTGGGAAGACCGCGTTCTACAAAGTCATTAACGCTATGCATACAGCCTCCACAGCCGTACGAGAAATCGTCACGAAGAAAGAAGTGCAGAGAGAGAAGGAACTATCTGAGGAGGACAATGACTTCAACGGGTTGACGGTTTCCAGCAACGGTTCATGGTAGAAGTGGGGATTTTCGTCTCTGCTGGATGTTTCAACACGTATTGGCTGGTGTATCGGACAGGTTTCTGACCTGGACGTAATGTGTAAAGTCTGTAAGGAATGCGATCAGTGGGAAGAACATTAATGCACCGTGAAATTTGAAGAATGGCACGCAGATCACAAGAGCAGCTGTCAACGAAACCACGAGGGAGCTTCTGGGAAAATGGAAGTGGATTCGATCATTGAAATTTTTCGTAGATCGGTCGATTTGCACGGTGTAAAATTTAGTCAGTATATCGGAGACGGTCGTACTAAAACCATCCAGGGGATCCTGAATTCACAGTCATACGAGGACTTGGTCGTGCGCAAAAGGAGTGCGTCGATCATGTAAAAAAGCGAATGGACAGCCGACTTCGTCAGCTAGTAAAGAAGACCAAAGGTCTCAGCGGCAAGGGAAAATTGACCGGAAAATTAATAGATGAGCTCACCATCTATTATGGACTTGCTACCAGGACGAACTCAGCATTGACAGCGGATATGAAGAGGGAACCGATGGCAACATTGCACCACAAGATATCTACGGATGAGGAATCACAACATGATGGCTGCCCGGAAGGAGCGGATCAAGATCTTCTTCGCGATGAACTGCTTGAATGGTGTCTCGGCAAAACGGAAAACGCCAATGAATGTTTCAACGCTAGCATCTGGGCGCTGTCTCCAAAAACCTTTCTCAGCGGCAAGGCAGTTGTTGAAATTGCTTCAAATTTGGCGGCCTGCAAATTCAACGAGGGACTGAACGGAAATCTCAAAGTTGTGATATTGCTGCAGCTGGACATTGGGATGACCTGCTATTCCTTTTGCGTCGACCTTCGCGAAGCGAGCGACCAGCGAGCGACCATTGAGCGTGTCGATCACGCTGAAGTGCGGTTGTCGGAAGGCGCGAAGGGATCCAGGAGGCGCACATTGGCGGCCAAAAAGTGGCAAGAACTCAAGGAACGAGTTGTCCAAGGGAAATTTAATGGTCCCGACATAGCCGACTGAAGCTATGTGAACGAATTTGATGAAAAACTGGAATCAAAACTTCAAACGCGATGATGTCGAAACCATGTTTTCAAAGTTGGCGGTCATCATAACTCAAAAACGGTTAATCCGATTTGAAGCCGGAAAACGGCCGAATAAACATATTTATTCCATTTTTTCCATACATTAATGATTATAAAATAAAGATTAAATATCTAGGACTTTTTTTCAGGACTTTTTTTTTCAGGACTCCAATTTATGAAGTCTATTTTGTAAGGTTTTCGAAAATATATCTGAAAATCCCTACAAAACTCATCGAACTTCTCCTAAAAGTTGTTCAAACTTTCTCTAAAAGTCGGTCAGACATCCCTTGACTTACCAATCAGATCAAGGCCGGCGTGGCCTCAGCTGAATACAGAAGTTGTCGCCATTCTATTCGCACCATGGCTGCACTTCACCAGCCTCGCAGTCTGCGATGGGTCCGCAGGTCGCCTTCTACTTGATCAATTCACCTTGCTCGTTGTGCGCCTCTTCTTCTTGTGCCTGTCGCTCCGTTTTCGAGAATCATTTTAACTGGACTGTCGTCCGACATTCTTACGACATGCCCAGCCCATCGCAGTCGACCGATATTAGCGGTGTGTACGATGGGAGGTTCTTCCTGCAACTGATGCAATTCGTCGTTCACTCGCCTCCTCCACGTTCCGTCTTCCATCTGCACTCCATCGTAGTCCGTACGCAGCACTTTCCCTTCAAAAACACCGAAGGTGCGTTGGTCCTTCACGAACATTGTCAATGTTTCATGGCTGTAGAGGACTACCGGTCTAATTAATGTTTTGTAGATGGTCAACTTTGTAGTTCGGTGAATTTTGTTCGATCTTAGCGTCTTTCGGAGTCCAAAGTAGGCACGATTGCCAGCCAGTATGCATCTTTGTATGTTTCTACTAGTGTCGTTATCAGCAATCACCAAGCAGCCCAGATACAAGAGTTCGTCTACCTCCTCGATTTCATCACCGTCGATCTCAATTCGTGGTGAGAGTCTAAAATTGTCTTCTAGTGAGCCTCTTTCCTTGGTATCCACCAACTGAAAGTTGGAAATGCCTTCTAGATTCCTCCTGTCTTTTATTTGGACTTCTCTTTGAATTGATCCTATCAATCCTATGAAAAACCATCTGAAAATTTCCAAAGAGTCAATTCTTTCTCATTTTACAACCAATTTTTGCCATTTTCAACCAAGAATTGACAGATTTTCCCGTAAAGTGTGTTGGATTTTTTTTTTAACTTGTATAATTTCTCCAGATTTGGACGTTTTTTGAACTTTTGGAGTTTTATTTAAATCCATATATCTTTAATACCGTCAATACTCCAAGACTTCTGATAGTTTTTTGGGTCGCTTCTGAAACTCTGTAAAACCTCTCGTAAACATTTTTCAAACTATCTCAAAGCCTATCGGTGGAACGCTCTCGAAAGTTTGTTAATGATTCAAAAGTGTTTTTTTTTATTTCTTTTAGATGTTTGCATCAAGTCAACGCTCCAACTCTTGAAATCGGAGTTATTCGAATAGTTGAGCCATATTTTTTTGAATTGTAAAAAAAAAAACTCAAATAATCGGAGTTATTCGAAAAGTTGAGCCATATTTTTTTGAATTGTAAAAAAAACCTCATTAAAGTGCATTTCTAAATCCCATTCAAGTCAATCGAACTTCTCTTGAAAGTTGAACAGACTTTCTATGAAAGTCTATTCGATCTTTAATAAAGCATTTTTTGCACTTATCCTGGAAGTCATTCATTTTAACGGATTGTCCTAATGAAATATGGACCACTCTTATGGAAGAAGTGAATGTAATAACTCCGTTTGGGACATTTTTCAGATTCACAAAGCTCAAACTTTGAATGCCTTGTGCCCTGAGTATGTCTGATTGATCTCAAATTTCGCATTTTAAGGTCTTTTTTTTTTTGAGCCATCAACATTTTGTGTATATGGCTTGTTTATAAAAATCGAAAAAAAAAATTCTCATACATTTATTGCCACCCTATACCCTACTCGAAGAAAAGCCGGACTTGACTTGGCATCCACCTACCGAGAATTGTGAAAGCCCTTTAGATTTCTTCGGTCATTTATTCGGAATTCTCTTTGGACTCATCCTACCGATCCTATGAAAAACCATCTTAAAATTAAAGTCGAGCACTCGACACTGTTGAAGTCTGTAAGTCGCAGACGAAATAGGCCCATCTGTCAAAGGATAAGCTTTTTAAATTTTCACAATTCAAAGGAATCTGCTCGCGTTTACTAGTGATAGTTTGAGAAAGTTTCAGTTTTTTTTTTAAGTTATCAAGGGAAGTGCTGATTTAAATTTTCCTAGTTCGGCAATCTTAAAATTTCCAAAAATTCTATCGTACTTATGTTATGACAGATTTTCCCATAAAGTGTGCCGGACTTTTTAAAGTTGTTTAATTTCTCCAGAAGGTCGTTTGGACATCTCTTGAACTTTTGGAAATTTATTTGAAACTGTCCAATTGCACTTCCTTTCTGAATTTTCACCAGATTTCTCCAGAAAGTCAACGCCTCATCTCTTTTCAAATCTGTCGGAAATGTTTTTAAGGTTGAGCTATATTTTTTTGAATTGTTTAAAGTTCATTTTGAAAATCCCATTCAAGTTAATCGGACTTCTCCTGAAAGTTGGTCAGACTTTTCATGAAGGTATTCGATCTTAAAAAAAAAAGTTTGTCGGACTTATCCTGGAAGTAATTTATCCTTGTTTTTCTGTTTACTTCTCTGGCTGGTTCATCTCCCGTCGAAGTCAAGCACCTTTTGGCCATTTTTGTGACTTGTGAGAGAATGAAATTTGAATTCATGACTTTGGTTTGAGAGGTAAAGGTGCTAATCACTATGCCCCGGAGTCGGTTTCTCTCTGATGTTAAATGTCCAAAAAAAATCGACAGTATTTCTTTTTTAGTTCTGTCGAATTCCCTTTCGAAATGTGTCGAATTTTTCTTTAAAAATCTCTCGGATTTCTTCAGAAGATCGTTTAAATTTCTCTTCAAATTTTCTGGGGTTTTCTCAAAATTCTGTCGAAATACCATAATGTCATTGAAGACTTTCGTTAAATTTCTCCTAAAGTCGTTTTCTAAACTTTTACCAAATTTCTTGAGAAAATAAATCTCCTAATCTGTTTATTAAACCTGTTGGAATGTTGTACTTTAAAATGCTTATGAAACCAGCTTGAAACTTTAATAAAAGTCTATCGGAATTCTGACATTTTCAGAAAGTCTATTCCAGTTTTTTTTAGCTCTGTAGACTTGTAAATCTTGAAATTTATTCTAAAGGTATTTCAAAACTCTTTTGGACTATCGTTGGATGCTACCTGTAAGTGTCAGTCTAGAACATGTTATGAAAGTCCTTCGATCTCGTCCTGAAATTTTATTTAAAACTATCATGATCGCTCGTAGGAATATCCTTCTAGATTTTGCCAAAAAAACAAATCTCCAGAAACTCCTGGATCCCGGACTAAAGCCCGCATCCGGACTAAAGCCCGCATAACAATCTTCTGAAATATTATCTGAAAAGATTCAAGAAATCCATTGTTATTCCAAATAGTCTGCCAGCTTTTCACTCAA
Organism: Aedes koreicus; assembly: GCA_024533555.2. NCBI lineage: Eukaryota > Metazoa > Arthropoda > Insecta > Diptera > Culicidae > Aedes > Aedes koreicus. The sequence continues at coordinate 715,589 of JAHHFK020000291.1, read as the reverse complement.
AAAGTGTCGAATTTTTTTTTAAATCCGTCTGACTCCAGGAGATGGCTTGTCGATTTGTCGGACATTTCATCAAAGCTACCCAGGTAACCAATAAGCATTAGGGTATGCAGTAAATCAACCCTAACTCTGCATTTCAGATGGTACAAGCATTATATTAGCATTATATCAGCATCTTGAATGCTATCTGTTGTAAAGGGGCTATTCATAAACCTTTCTGAGATTTACAAAAATGAGTCAACGTGGTTTATGAACAGGCCCAAAGTTGGATTTCGAATGCTATTTAAATGCTTGTAGCCTGTACCAAGCATTTGGAATGCAAAATAGCATTGATGATGCATTATCATAGCATTGCAGTAAAACAGTCGTATATTGGGCCAAAAGCGGCATTTATGTTGCATTTAAGGTGACTTCATTGCTTGATAGGATGCCGTAAAGACGCTTTGGAACTGCTTATTGGTTACCTGGATAGCATCTACAGCTGAAAAGAAGTGAGCTTATTGAATGGAATAATTCCTTACATTACATTTTCTGATCCACAGCTTTCCAATAAACCAACTATAACAGATAATTAAAGAGATTTCATAACGAGAAAAACATTCAAATATTGCATGTTCCTCAAAAAAAAATCACCACACCTCTCCTTCTCGCAAAACCTTGTGTCCCGCTTTGGCACCCAGCTGTGCGATCCAGAGACAATTTTTCATGTCCTCACTCATCGGAATCCCGCGTTTATCTTCGCGCTCCAGCCCACGAGCGTCGCCCACCGAGGACACTAGTGATCAATCGTTTCTCCGGCCAATCGTGAAAGAGAAAAACGCTCGTAAAAGATTAAGCCGAAGCGATTTTCCGCGGCATTCATTTAACACCCGTCGCTGTTGTTGTGCATTTTGCACAACAACGGTGCGGTTGTCAAAATATTGGGACTCATCTCGGCAATAACGATATTAATTATAACGGCGCGCAGACGGGGCCGAAAGAAAAATGGCACCCCATCCAGCTGGGGGTTGTGCCCTGATCGTCGCTTTTCGTAAACCCTTTCGCTTTCGCTGACGGTCGCGGGAAATCTGCCGGCTGCTGGTCGTAAAGATGGCTGCGCGGAAAGTGGCAGGTGAAAAAGTGTCGGCTTGCATCTCTCCGATTGTAGCACCGGCCGGTTTCGATCAAGTAGGCAGTGCAGTTCTAGTAGACGATACGGGAAAGTCGTGACTTGCCGCGGTGATCATCGTGTCGCTAAATTCGTCACTGTGTGCGACTAGTAGTTGTAGTTTTCTGCGTTTTATGAATGAAATTGCGGGTTTGTGTGTTGGTGCGTGCTGCGCTACAGCTGGGTGTCGATCGTAGTGTATCTAATTCATTCATAAAATTGAGCAGGCGAGAGCTACTTGACAGCGAGCGCGAGGGTCGGTTGATTTGAATATGCCAGTGAGTAGGCGCGCAAGTTTAGGACTAGTAAAAAATAAAAAACGAAACGAAGCGAAATAAATGCTTCGCAATAAATGTGTGTATAATTCGTAGAATATACTCAACAGCTGCACGATTCGATGCAGCGCTCCCTTCTGGAAGCGATAAAATGCGCGCCATCGTAAACCATGTGCGAGAAGTGGGTCGTCAATTTGGTACTTGAATGTTATCGACTCTTAAAATTTCCATGATTCATTTCCGTTCGATCCGTGGTTTGAAAAAAGTGTCAATTTCAGATCGATGTTGATCTTCGGCTATTCGAAATTTCGCATGCCTATAAATCTTGAGTTTGTCCTTGTTTTCATCTCCAACCGTTGAACGCGGGCCATAAAACACAAAGCTCTTAAATGTAGTGTTATTTTGGTCATAAATCAAACATTTCGGCCGAAACCGGGGATCGTTAAAAACCCGTATCGAAGTAGTTTAAGTCGCTCAACTTGCTCCGACTATGTCCTCCCATATCGCAACATGAACCAATAAAAGATAATCCCTGTAGGCAGACGCACTAGTCTAACGGTAGTCAGCCGGAACCGCGTAAATATACATTAAAATTATCATTATTTCGTTAACATATTTATGACCCCTCGTTTCTGTCGCTGACGACTTAATTTTGGAACCATCCATACATAGATCATCGTTTCATCTGTCATCGGGAATTGCTCTATCTTCATCTTCTTGAAGCCCCTTCCGCCGGACCGAACCACTTGTTACTTGTAATATTGACAAAGCGTGAGGTTAGGTTTTCCCCGTCATAAATTAAATGCCAAATTGTCGGCGGCTGCCGTTGACGGAAAAGTGCACTAATTTGGAAATTGGTCCGAGGGGTGCTCCTGGCTGGTTGTATTTACTTCCGCTTTCGACACGGTTGCTTTGATGGTCGCTATTTTCGGTGATGAAGATGTCAGTTCTGACGTTGCGTGGTAATTTGACACGGTGGTGGCAAAGAAGCCGTTCTGGAGCAGGATGCAACATGGGAATTATCATTTTTCATCGAATTAAGTGGAAGGGGAAGTCCAGTGCTGATTACTGACCTTGGTGTTGTTTTTTTTTCGTTCTTGTTTCAGAGTCCCGATGGAGAGTCGCAGATGCAGCTGAAACAGGAGCCACTGGACGATGGGCCGCACATACGGAACATCCAGAAGGTTCCGAGCCTGTCGGATTTGAGCGATCCGGAAGCATCGTTAGGTAAGTCGCTTGTATTTCTTTATTAAATTTGCTAATGTGTCGAGCTCACTGTTGAAAATTCTGATCAAATGGTTGTCAGAGAGAAACGCATCAATCAAACTTTCACGAAATTGCTTACGACAGCCGACAATTTTGATTGAAAGAGAATGTTACATTTATATCGTTACGAGTTTATATCGTGATCCCGACCAACTAAAAGGATCGAACCTTCAGCTAAGTTGTGCAGAAGGTAGGGGCTTTCAGGTGGTGGAGAGTATGGTTTGGAATTCGGTCACTACGTGGCGGGCGGTAGTGCGGATGTAAAAGAGTGAATTTTTGAACAAGTTTATATTGTGATCCAGAACTCATGGAATGTTTGAACCTTGAGGAAATTTGTTCAGAAGGTCAAGGGCTTCCGGAAGGAAGAGGGTATACTTGGGAAAACGGTCGCTACGTGGCGCTAGAGGTCATGTTAAAGAGAGCATTTTTAAACAAGTTAATATCGTGACCATCTAGAATGTTTAAAATTTCAGCAAAGTTGTTCAAAAGGTTAAGGGCTTCCGAAAGGTAGATAGTAGGGTTCGAAATGTCATCACCATGTGGCGCTAGTGTGCATGTAAAAGAGTGCATTTTCATCGAGTTTATATCGTGAACCAGAACTCCTAGAATGTTTGAACCTTTCGCAAAGCTGTTCAGGTGGAAGAAGGTAAAGAATATGATCAGGAAAACGGTCACTATGTGGCGCTAGTGTGCATGTATAGGAGCTCATTTATTAACAAGTTTATATCGTGATCTCAACCACCTAGAAAGTTTGAACCTTCAGCAAAGTTGTTCAGATGGTCAAAGGTTTCCAGGAGGTGGAGAGCATGGTTCGGAATTCGGCCACTATGTGGCGATAGTGGACATGTTGAAGAGAACATTTTTTAACGAGTTGATATTGCGATTCTGAACTCCTAGAATGTTTGAACCTTCATCAAAGTGTTTCAGATGGTGAAGAGGTTCCGAAAGATAGAGAGTATGGTTGAGAAAACGGTCACTACGTGGCGCCAGTGGGCATGTAAAAGAGTTAATTTAAAAAAAGTTTATCCCGACCACCTAGATAGATTGAAACTTGAGCAAAGTTGTTCAGAAGGTCAAGGGTTTCCAAAAAGTTGAGGATATGGTTCGGAATACCGTCTCTACGTGGCGCTAGTGGACATGCAAAAGAGTGCTTTTTTGAACGAGGTTATATCGTGATCCCGACCACCTTGAAAGTATGAACCTTCAGCAAAATTGTTCAGAAGTATGGTTCGGAATTCCGTCACTACGTGGCGCTAGTGTGCATATAAAGGAGTTCATTTTTTAACGAGCTTATATCGTGATCCCGACCACCTTGAAAGTTTGAACCTTTAGCAATGTTTTTCAGAAATCCAAGAACTTTCAGAAGCTGGAAGGTATCTTTCGGAATTCGGTCACTACATGGCGCTTGTGCACAAGTAAAAGATTTCATTTTTAACGAGTTTATTTCGTGATCCCGACCACCTAGAAAGTTGGTACCTTCAGCAAAGTTGGGCATAAAGTAGAGGACTTTCAGACGATAGAGATTATTGTTCGAAATTTCATCACTGTGTGGCGCTAGTGTGCATGTAAAAGAGTGCATTTTTAACGAGTTTATATCGTTAATCCGAACTCCTAGAATGTTTGAATCTTTCGCAAAGTTGTTCAGAAGTTCAAGGGCTTCTGGAAGGTGAGGATTATGGTTGGGAGAATGGTCACTACGTGGCGCTAGAGGTCACGTTAAAGAGAGCATTTCTAACGAGTTTATATCGTGATTTCGACCACCTAGAAAGTTCGAATCTTCAGCAAAGTTGTTCATAAGGTTGAGGGGTTCCGAAAAGTAGAGAGTATGGTTTGAAATTCGGTTACTACGTGGCGCTAGTAAGCATGTAAAAGACTACATTTTTAACGAGTTTATATCGTGATGCAGAAATCCTAGAATGTTTGAACTTCAGAAAAGTTGTTCAGAATATCAAAGGCTTCTGGAAGGTGGACTGTCTGGTTAGGAAAGTGGAAAGTACTTGGCGCTAGTGCGCATTTTTGAACGAGCTTATACCGTGATATCGGCCACCTAGAAAGTTCAAACCCTCAGCAAAATTTGTCAGAAGGTCGAGGACTTTTGAAAGGTGAAAAGTACGGTTCGTTATTCGGTCACTACGTGGCGCATAAAAGAGATTTTCTTCAAAGATTTTATATCGTCATCCCGACTACCTAGTGATTTGGAACCTTAAGCAAAATTGTTCAGAAAGCGGAGAACCTCCAGAAGCTTTGAAAGTATCGTCCGGAATTCCGTCACTGGTGCTTCGGGATATATAAAGGAGAGTATTTTTCAACGAGTTTATATCGTGATCCCGACCATCTAGAAAGTTCAAACCTTCAGAAAAGTAGCTCAGAAGGTTAAGGACTTTCGAAAGGTTCGAAATTCTATCGTTGCGTGGTGCTAGTAGGCTTGTAAACCAGAGCATTTTTGAACATTTCAATACCTTTAAAAAAATCTTTTCCTCCAAGAAAATTCTAACCTTCAGCAAAGTTGTTCAGATGTAGTATGTACCTATATATATTTGAAACTAAATATTGAATATTATCCATGATCTAGGATCTAAACTCAAGAATAAAATCAGGGTTTTCAACACGGTTCTTGGCCAATTGGGCTCCGTTTTCCCAAACGGGTCTTAACGACAATTGATTTCTTTCTGATTAGATGGATTTCAAATTTATACACCTTTTAATATGGTTATTTAGATTAATTGCGGAGTAACAAGCTGTTGAAATTTTGTTAAAACTTTAAAAATTCCTCCTTGTTGCAAAAATTTGCCCATTTGGCCGAAAAGCCATTTAGATGTATACATTTCCTAACGCATCCTTTTTTCATTTTTTCCATCAGAAAAATTTTGATCCACTTTTTACGAACGTTGAGCGGAGACTGACGTGTTTTGTTTTTTGCTGTGTCGTTTTCGCGAAAAAAAATCAAACAATAATTCGTAATTTAACTTGAGATAACAGTGAAATCATAAAATCTCTGCGAAAATTGTGTAAGCCGTAGTGAATATAATCGATTCCCTCTCGAAATGTGTGAGTGTCGGTAGTGTTTCCCCGTTTTTTGTTTATTTTTGTGCTTCGCCCCCGCACCCGGAAGAAGAGTGAAATCAGCTTAGTTTTGGTTATTAGTGGTAATATTGTGACACTCGGGCATAATTTATTAGTTAGAGGGTTTTTGCGCTTTGTCGCGAGTGAATCGAGGATTATTAGCAGTTTTGAAGCTCGATATAAAGTCGCCACATAACGCGGATTTGCATTATTGGCAGAGTGTGGAGTGAAATAAAAGAAGACTAGCGCAATGTAGAGAACGGCCATTTGCTGGTCAGAAGCAGCAAACGAAAACAACGCGCATGGGCGGGTGAAAAGCTTGCACATAATTTTAGGTGCATTCATCACGGGGTGTACAGAGTTGTGTTATGCAGGTTGCATATCTAGCGGGCGGTTTAGTAACGTTAATTTTTGCGCATATTTAATCGCGAGTGCATGAAATTAATCACGAATCAACGTCGAAAATGAACAAGATAGTGTGATTGAGGAGGCGGACATGGGTGAGATGTATCTAACTATATAACAAAAATCTTATATTCAAAAAATACTAAATACGTGCCTGGTTTGGAAATTTAAAATTTCCAAATCTGGAAGTGTGTTGCAGTGCCCTTATCCAAATGATATCGGTAATGTTTACATGCGGGGCTTATTGTATGTGAAAGTAACCTCCGAATGGGCGTGACTCTCCAGACATTCTGAAATGGGTTGCTGGATCTGCAGTAGAGATATCACTTTCTAGCTCCCGGATTAAAGCTGCTTCCAATGGTCACTTGAATGATTGTTGTAAACAGATTTCTTCCATAATACCATTGCCGGCCGATGGATGTTAGATTGGACACACACACACTTTTTACGAAAGTTGAGCGTCTAGAGTTTGCATTTACTTCGTAAAAAGAGCAGGCAAATGTCGGTAAACAAGCATGTAGTACTAGAACAAGATTAAATGGACAGCTTAGTCTATCAGTTTTGTACCAGCGTTGAAAAAAAATAACTTGCAATATTTTTATGAAACCCATAATTTTTTTTTTCAAATTTATTTGGGATTCTAATGGTCCATTTTCTGTTTCTTCTAGGCGTTTTTTCTTTTTTCTTTTTGCCTCTTATTAAGAGTGTTGCCAGGAATTTTAAATTATTATCAAATAATCCTGTCAAATTCTTCTGTCGCCTTATTAATTAAATTGAAAATCAGCCAGAATTGTTCTAGAAATTCTATGCATATTCCTTCCATTAATGTTGTAACACTGTCACGTTATTACTGATTCAAATTTGATAAAATTGTTGTAAATCAATTCGTTAAAACATAACTGGTTAATCTGAATTTAAATCTGGCCTGGATTAAAAAAAATATATCTTCTATCCTTCTTTTTGCTGTTGATTTAACGTTATTTATGTTTTTTTCGGAAACTCTTCGAGGTGTTATCGCCAAGAATAAAAAAAAGTTTTTATTGCGAATTAAATGTGAAGTAGGAAAGATACTTGTAAGTTTCATTCGCCTGAGTAATCTACAATTATGCTAACATAAAATTTTCACTACTTATATTATATTTTCTACAGAGTCATCTTACCACTTTCAAGAACTTGGTCTCTAAAGTATGTCAGTTTGAACCAATATTTGTTTTAAATTCCTTTCAAACAATTATACAAGGTTCTATTTGTTTATAATTTATTTTGGAAGGAACGGTACCCAAAATTGAGTAACATTCACCAACCGTGATGGTGAAATAATAAATAAGAAATGAGATATTAGAAGCATGTTATTTTTAACTACCCATATGGCAACACTGTTCTCGCTTGTCAGTTGACACCCCCCGAAACACGCTCAAACAAAATGCTTCGATTTCAACTCACTCCTGTTCTGAACTTTGAATCATCCGCCAAAGCCTGCTTATCGTCTTTATTGCCTTTCAATCAGCCGCTGACCGTTTGTTTCGAGAAAATGGCTGCGTTCTGCCGCGATGGTCACCCCGTGTTATCAGTGGCATTCGAGGCAGTTGAGAATTTACAACCTACGTTTACGCAAAATAAAAATAAAATAATTACCCTCGACGGTTTATCGATTGCCTGAACGGGTTTTGAAATATGCTGGACCAAGATTAGATTAGCTCGACGCTACTGGAGTCACTGTTCACGTGGGCGGCAGTCTCGGGACTGGTACGCCGGTAGACTCTGGGAAATCAGAGATCCCCTTGAGATAAGTTTTACTGCCTACAAGTACTAGATTCCGCTGATGTCAGCATTATTCGGGCTTATGGATCACTAGCCCTCGGAAGAACAATTCAGTTTTCGTGGACAAGCTAACCGGGAAGGATGACTGTGAAGTGGTGTGCCGCCGTGTTATTGCTGGGACTGGCCGTGGGAGGTGCCAGCGCCAACTATGAACTGTTGGCTCGGTTCAACAATGCCTTCGCCAACTATTCTGGTGAAACTTCAATGGTTCTGGAAAATCTACGCGAGTGGAATGGAGAACTGATAAAGGAGTTCAACCGGGAGTTGTTGTTGGAGCTCGGAAGGTTGGTACCGACGATGCGAGATTCCGATGCTGCGTTCCTCGAGGAGATTACCAACTTTGAAGGAGTCGACGAGGAATGTCGGTATGAAGTGTTCTGGTTGCGTGAATTGTATCTGCAGTTCCAGAACTGGGATATCCAGGACTGTGCATATTACGCGTGGTTTGGTTTGGACAGGGACTCCAGAGGTCGCTTCTGGCCGTATCACAATCCATTTTCGCGGGAAAATACCAGGGCCATCTACCAGGTGGTTCAAACTTTGGGTAGACGAAACATCTTCGACGTGGAAGGTCTCGAGAGCGAGTTGGATGAGGAATTGGATTACTACCGAAACCTGCGGGAAGGACAGACCGACGTGCTGTGGGAAGAGATTGCAGCCCATGCGGATGCTGCCGAAAAGGTCTACCGGGAACTGGATGAATGCCGAGAGTGGGTGGTGAACATGCAGGGTAATGATCATAGCTACATTCGACAATATCTGGAAAACAACTGCTGGCCTGATGGTTTGCCAACGACAACGACAACGGTTCCCGACACGTCTAGTTCACCTTTGACTACCGTTCCGGATACGACCGTTCCGGATACGACCGTTCCGGATACGACTGTTCCGGAATCGACCGTTCCGGATACGACCGTTCCGGAATCGACCGTACCTGAAACGACCGTTCCAGATACGACCGTGTCGGAAACGACCACCGATGATTAGCGTTAGCCGTAGATTGTATTACGTAACAGATGAACACCAAATAAATGATTGAACCGATTGTTCAAAATAAAATAAAAAAATTTAACGATAACAAAATGGGAATCCCTTCTTTGATAAGACATCTTCTGGTTTAGATTCGAACGCCTTTTAACCACGTCTTCAGTACTCGTTAGCATCCTTTGTCAGCATGAAGAACACTGTATCCGCCTTCTTGTGGGTAGCAGCTGTAGCTCAGTTTTCTACGGTGAGCTCGAACTTTCTGGAAGACTTTCACCGGCGTTTCTCCACTGCCTCACAGCATGGCGGACAGGAACTGGAGTACTTCCGAGGTTCCAACAGTGCCCTAATCAAGGAGTTCAACCGGGAACTGCTGCTGTCGTTTGGGCGCATGATTCCGGCGCTTAGGACCGCCGACGCAGAATTTGTCGAATCGCTCAACAGTCGGGATAATGTGACGGAGGAGTGTTTGGACTACGTGATGGAGTTGAGAGATTTTCTGGTGCAGATGCAGAATTATGATGTGCAGAACTGCGCATATTTTGCGGGACAATCTCTACAAGTGGACACCGCGAACAGATTTTGGCCGTATCACGATCTGTTTGCGAGAGAGTTTATCCGGGCAACGACACAGGTCATTGACACGTTGAGTAGAAATCGGTTGGATAAAGATCAAGGAGCCATCGAGGTTGAGTTGGATGAGGCGGTAGACTATTTTGATAATTTACAAGTCAGCAAGCAGCAGGTTTTGTGGGACGAAATAGTGGCCCATGCTGATATGGCGGATGCAACGTACCGTTCGCTGGAGGAGTGTCGTGAACTAACGAAATTGATGCAGAAATTCGATCACGAATATTTGATTGGTGAGCTGGAATATTGTGTCGAAAATAGTGAATAAATTCGGAGGAAAATATATCATGAGCTAGTTTTGCCACGACGACAAGTTCAATTTAGATTAGATTAGCCGTTTGCTCTCCCATATCCATGATGAAGAACGAACGCATTTTGAACCATCATCATTTTAATTAAGTGAATCTGTCCGAAAGCGAACCAGTTTAGATACAATTTAATAGCTCCGGCTACACGAGAAGCTCACTTTCCAGCAGTCATGAATGAATGAATGAAGAATGTTGGAACCAGCTGCGCACACAAGTGAGCCATACAGGCAGGGGCAGGGGTAAGGGTAAGATCAGCTCAAAATACAGTAGCTAAGTCAAGAGTCAACAACTGTTTCTCTTTCATGACGTGCGGAGCCTACTGCGTCCGTCCGTCCGTTCGCTCGTTCGTACATCAACGATGCACAGATGTGTGCGGACAATCGGCGATCGTCATTTTCTCGTCTTTGACCGGAGAACTGGCCGTTGTTATCGGATCATTCCTTTTGGTCCAGTCTAGCAACATCTGAAGGTCGCGTTGCTTCTGCTGTCGCCTAGAGTTTCTTGGCACGTTTGCCAGGAAAAAAAAGCATCGTCGATCCTCGATTGATCGAGATTGGCCGGGTACATGATCGTGCCGCGTAGATGTGATTCTTCTGCGGTATTCTCTAATAACGGATAATTATATAGTTCAGGTTCTGAGATTTTTTCTTCCTTCTCCGGCTGGATTCGCTAATAGTTGTTCGAGTTGTTCTAGCCTACAATGTACCTGATTCTCTTTGTATGTGAGTGTGTGGATCGTTTCTTGTTTAATAACATAGTTCTGTTTTTTTATCTTACATTTCAACTGCCTTCTCTACCCCCAGACCTTACAAGTAAATTTGAAATAATTATCTTCTATAAGTGATCGCTTTTTATACCGCCGATGATTGCCACCAACCGGCCAAGCAGCCATCAGTCACCTCGGAAGAGCATGCATGAAGGAAAATAAGCCATTGATGCGGCCAATGAGTGGCTAGTTTTGTGGCTTTGGGTGGAAACACGATCGTTGAGTTGCGATGGTTTTTTTATGCGCTTGTTTTGTTCTCTTCATTTGCTGCGTCTCCCGAGGCCTTGGGTTCGGGTTTTGATTTTTAAACTACGCTTATGCTGAGCGTTGTGAGGTGTGAGAGGAGAGGAACAGACTATGAAAGCCGGGCGGACATCTGTTGGCGAGCGCTGGAACTGCAGGTGTGGGGCTTTTCTCCTAGGATGTCAGGCAGTGCTGCGGTTTTGATCTATTGGGTTTGGGAAGTTTCTTGAGAGGTGCAAATTAATTAGGTGAAAATTCCCGTCGCTATTGCGTGATTCGACGAACAGCCAAGCAAACTTTTTTTTAATAATAAAACCATGTAAAAGCAATGCTATTGGTTAAAACACTGATATATGTTTCAAAGGAATTTTAAAGTATTCTAAGCATTTATTTTGATGAATTTCTACAATTCCAATATTGAAGTATCAGGGATGTTTCTATGGCCATTTCTGGTAGAACAACATAAACAACTTAAGGTCATACTCTACACTCAGTAGCAAAAAAACACAGCTGGCTTCAAAGTTGACGCACCAACATGAGTATTTCCCTTTTTCACCCGATTCAGACCATGCTGAAATATCGGTGCAAAAAAAAAAAAAGACGAGGCGAATTCTACTAATAATACTGTATAATACTGTATACGTAGTTTTCTCAAACCAATTTATACTGTATGCCATATTTTTCAGTTCTGCTTGGGTTACACTTGTTATTTGGGATATTTCATCAGATGAATTCGCCTCGGCTGTTTTTTTTGTACCGATATTTCAGCATGGTCAATATCGGGTGAAAACGGGAAATAATCATGTTGGTACGTCAACTTTGACGCAAGCTGTAGTCCAAACCGCTGAATGAAAACAGTTCAAATTTTGTCCACATTATTTCCTATATTTTTTAAGGCTATGATGACCTTTTTAAAATGCTACCTAAATTTTTCACAGAAATACGGATCTTTGGTATGTCCAAAAACGAATTTTTTTCACAGATGTTATGAAAACTTAAAATTTATAAACTTTATCAACATGGAATTTTGTCACATAAGGTCTATACATTGGTTAGTGTTGTCGAATTTCCAGCCAAAAATATTGACAATTAACAAAGTTACAGAAGGCGTATTTTAAGAAGCTTTTTGCTTGGCTTTTTTTTTGCTACTGAGTGTAATTGTTATGTTTGTATTATCCGTGCGTGGAGTAACGATTATGATGTAGAAGGAGATGTTTCGCTCATCACCATGAGGCACCAAGAGTGGACAATAATGTTTGCTAGAATGAAAGATATGAAGAGAAAGTGTTGAAAGTTCCGTCAGTGTACGGTAGGTTGGAAATCGAATAGAAGTATTGAAAATTGAGCGAAAGGGGTAGCATGGGTTAAGTAGTACTCGAACCAAGGACGTTATCATTGCCTAACATTTCGCTGCGGGGTAGATCAAGGCACGGACGAATCCGCCACCTCAATAGGCTATAATAACGTGTTGGATCTCGCTCATGTACCACTGATAGCTTATGATAGTTTCTAGTGGTAGTTTTTGATATTTAAGTAATTATCAGACGTTTTGTACTCGGCATGTACAATCAGTCAATCTTTTCCGAATTTTTATAGTTGTAATTTCCAGTCAAAACTCCTTTTAGGTGTAGATGTAATGAACGCATCTTTTTTCACCAACTTTGATATCCGGCGGGCATCCCTAGCATTGGTCTTTCATTTCCTTCCTCATATTTCGGATTTCTTCCGGTATTTCAGAGCGTTTGTGACCATATTCTGAGAGCAGCCAATGGTTTGTGCGATTTATTTAAAAGTTTTACCTTCATATCGTAGCTTTTTTTATCTAAGTAACTAAGCAAACAATGCCTACCTCGGGAAATGGGTCAATGTATACAAAAAGTAAAAACTAACATCATTTCATAATATACAGGGTGTAAGGTTCCTTAGTGGAAATATTTTCAGGGGCGATAGGGGATAATATTTGAACAAAAAAAAAAAAAAAAAATTTACGCATATGGTCAAATCTCAAAGTATACGGGGTTATTGAACTTTTAATGTTTTGGTACATGTTAGCCTTAAATTGGCTGTAACTAACAAATTATGTTACTTAGTAATTTGAAAGTTAAGGAAATTATCTACATAAAAATTTCATTAAAAATTTGCCTAATTCTTATTTAGTGTCTTTTTAGTGGTAAAAGTGTTTTAAACATCTCTTTTTTGAATTATGGAGAGTGTGAGCTGTTTAGTGGAATACCTGTAACTAGAAAATTAGAAGAATGATTAGTAATTTCCATTTAATTCCAACTACCTTTATTGCTTATCTTGACAGATACGCGCATTTCGTCTACAATGTGCAGACTTCTTCAGTGTCGTGTACTAATACTCGACTGAGTATTAGTACACGACACTGAAGAAGTCTGCACATTGTAGACGAAATGCGCGTATCTGTCAAGATAAGCAATAAAGGTAGTTGGAATTAAATGGAAATTACTAATCATTCTTCTAATTTTCTAGTTATCTCTTTTTTTAAGATTTTTTAAAATATTTTTTGCATAAAACACGTAATAAACAGCAGTAATTAATTAAACAAAAACATGACTTTGAAAGTGTTCTACAACTCTCCCTTTGACACAAACTTTCTATCTCGCTTAGTTTATTTTTGCAATACTGTTTTGAATGCGACATGTTGTGCCTCCAATTAGCAGATAACAAAATCTCCGTCTGTCATAATTGTCATAATTGAGAAGAATGTCACAATTCAAATGTTTGCAATACAGTAACTCACAGCTTCCGGAAAACAGCTATGTTTTTTTTTCAGAAGAGTTAGCAGATATTCATCTCTGCTACGGTTACATCAATGGCATCGGCAGCCCAAAACATAACTGTTTACCGGAAGCCGTGAGTTATGGCTGACACACAATTGATGCGTTGACGTAAATTTGACAGAAAACCAATGGGAAAACTGTCAAATTCACTCAAACGCATCCGAATCGTATCAATTGTGGGCCAGCCATTACTGTTTTGAAAGCATTTCTGAAGAAATTTGCAGAATGAGCCAATCTACTTTTGTAAGCAAACATTTCAATGGACGATTTTAAGCAAATAAACGCACAATCTGAAAAAATAAATAAGACCAAACTTAGCTATATGAAGCCTTCTTTTATCCGATTGTGGCTTTGGTTTAAGAAATTTAGCTTTTATTCGTTAGAAATAGTCGATTTAAATGTTTGTTTACAACAGATTTTTGTAAATTTCGCATATTTCTCCGGATTAAAGATATGGAATTCTTCTCCTTGGATGCCCCATTAAGCACCGCGGTATCAAGTAGGCTGTGCGTCCCGCACACAGACATGACCACGGTGGGGTTGAATTCGTGATTTTGTGATCTGCTAATTGGAGGCACAACATGTCGCATTTAAAACAGTATTGCAAAAAAAAATTAAGCGAGATAGAAAGTTTGTGTCAAAGGGAGAGTTGTAGAACACTTTGAAAACCATGTTTTTGTTCAATTAATCACTGCTGTTCATTACGTGTTCTACGCAAAAAAACATGAAAAACTCTTTAAAAAAGATATGTTTAAAACATTTTACCCCTAAAAAGACACTAAATAATAATTACTCAAAGTTTAAATAAAAATTTTATGCAGAAAATTTCCTAAGCTTTCGAATGAAGAAAAAAAATCTCAATAAGTAACATGTTTTTTTAGTTACAGCCAATTAAAGACTATCGTGTACCAAAACATTGAAAGTTCAATAGCTCCGTATACTTTGAGATTTGACCATATGCGTACAACCTTTTATTTTCTTCAAATATCATCCCCTATCGCCCCTGAAAATATTGGCACTAAGGAACCTAACGCCCTGTATATGTGTAGCAGTTTTAAATTTACTTCTGCTCACAAACAACCGTAAATCAATCGACAACTTTCATAAACAGTCACATAAGTATGTGAAATTTTCAGTATTCCTTTTATTATCTCCACTTAGCTAAAGATTGAACTTCAAAAAAAAAAAAAAAAAAAAAAAAAACACCAAAAAAATTTTTTTAAAGACGGATTTTTTGAAACTCTCAGAAACATAAATAAACGCATATGAGCTATGAATCCTGATGAGTGTGAGCTTTTAGGTGGAATACCTGTAACTAGAAAATGAGAAGAAAGATAAGTAATTTCCATTTAATTCCAACTCGACACTGAAGAAGTCTGCACAAAGTAGATGAAATACACGTATCTGTCAAGATAGCAATAAAGGTAGTTGGAATTAAATGAAAATTATTAATCTTTCTTGTCATTTTCTAATATCGAAAAGTTCTATCGTATTTGCAATTGAAACACTCTCCATAACCGATTTGGCGTAGAATTGAGGTCAAGGCAGTGTTCTGGAATCCTCTTTCATGAATGTTTCATCGTGACGCACCGGGAAGGATTGTCCAAATTACGGTTGTACAGCTATCGGACCCTCATTTTGAGATGATACTTCTGCTTCGGAAATTGCTTGGGTGCTTACTGCTTCCTGTATCTCTTCCAATCAATTATTTTCTTAATTGCTTGGATCCGCCCGCTGGTATTCCGGTATTTCTAGTCTGATTTGTCCTCCTGAATATGATCGACGACTTCTTGGTCCAATTCGGGATCGCTGAAACCGGGTATTCGTCCAGTTCGAAGTTTTCTGAGCACAAACCTTAAATACTATTAGGACGTTTGGCGTGAAATGTTCAAGAATCGTTTGTTTCACTGGAGCATCCACTAGTTAGCAATTTGAGCGTTGTTTGTTTTGTTTCGTTTGTGATTTTTAGTCTCAAAAACCTGAAGTGATAATTAACTTAACCTATAATTCATATGGAGAAAGGACTCCCTCCCATTTCACCTTAAGACTTACACCAAGGCGTTCTTGGTTGACGAGAAACATTATGTATACGTAGTATTTTATTTAGCAAAAGAGAGTTTAAAACCTCAACTCCAGTGATTTGTCAATAATTTACCTAATTTAATTCTGGATGCACCTTCTGGATCCGTATCTATTTATTTATTCATTCGTCAATCACATGTAGACTACATAATATCATTTACAGTTTAGCTTACATTCTATGATTTCGCAGATTTTTGAAATATTTTATTAGTTTTGTCTTAGGCATATTTAGATCAATCATTTCACAATGCTGATTGTACGCGGCTTTCATCTGATTTAGCGGTCCAAATTTAGCGTAGTTTGTACGATGACGATCCAACACGAATAAATTTCTATTGCGTAATTGTCGAGGAGGAGCATAAAAATTTAATTGCGATAATATATCACTTGAGTCAATACGTTGTGAAATTATGTCATTTACGAATGAAACCATAGCATATTCCCGACGCTCTTTCAAGGTTTGAATGTTGATAAGCATGCAACGATATGATGGAAGAGGGAACACCGTCCACCCTAACTTACGTAGTGCATATAATAAAAACTGCTTTTGGATTGACTCTATTCGTTCTTGATGCTTTTTTTATATAAAGTGACCAAACAACACTACAATATTCTAATATAGACCTTACATATGCAATATAAAGTGTTTTAATTGTATAAGGATCTTGAAAATGATAGCTGAAACGTTTTATAAAATTTAACATATTGCTTGCTTTATGAACTATTGTGTTATAATGATCCACATATGTTAATTTAGAGTCTAAAATAATTCCTAAATCTCTTATTTTATCACATTTTTTATCAACATGTTGATAACCTAATACAATTGCAACACTTGGTGTACTTTGTTTTCTGCTGTAAGTTATGTGATTACATTTTTTAACATTTAGTTTTAATAGACTTTTACAACACCACGTATGAAAAACTTGTATTTCATTCTGAAAAACATACATATCATCTTCATTACTGACTTCTTAAAATAGCTTCATGTCATCGGCATAGATAAGAACTTCGAGATTTTGTTAAATTAATGAAATATCGTTAACATATAAAATGAAAAGAAGAGGACCTAAATGAGAGCCTTGGGGAACCCCCGATGTGACATGGATTGTATTTGATTTTTTCTCATTGAATCTTACTATTTGCTGGCGGTCAGTTAAGTACGACTCAATCCATTTGAGGAGTCTCATATCAATTCCAATTTTTTCAACCTTGAAAATCAACATTGGAATATCAATTCTATCAAACGCTTTGCTGAAGTCGGTGTAAAGAGCTTCTACGTGATTACCACTGTCCATTGCAGTTACTGAATAATTTACAAATTCTAATAGGTTTGTAGTAGTTGAACGGCCTTTAAAAAAAACCGTGCTGTGCAGTCGTCACTTAATTTTTTATTTGATTAAACATATTTTTGTTAATAATTGATTCGAAAAGTTTAGGAATACATGAAATAATGGCAATCCCACGGTAATTTCGGATATCTGATTTTTTACCTGATTTGTAGATGGGTACTAAGAAAGACTTTTTCCATTCATTTGGAAATTTTCCCGATTCAAGTGACATATCGAACAGTCAGAATAAGGGGGATGTGAGTTCAGTTGCTAAATTTTTCATAAATACTGGTGGGACTCCATCTGGTCCTGAACCTTTAATTGCGTCTAAATCTTTTAAACCTTTCAAAATATCTTGCACATTAATTTGACTGATACCTACATTACTTGAAAAATCAGGAAAGTATGAAGTATTAAGTATTCAAAGTCACGATCTTTGTCAGAAAATTTACAATATGTTTCTTGAAAAAATGTTGCAAAAAGGTTACAGATATCTTCTGAATTATCTCCTTCTTTTTCGTCCAAAATCATTTTTGAGGGAAAGCTACACGATTTTAGCTTGGTCTTGACGTTAGTGAAGAAGTTTTTTGGACATGACTTAATTTCTTTTTCAGTTTTTATGTTATACTCAGTTAGTGCAGAAGAAATAGCTAAATTAAGTTGGTCGCAAATATTCAAATATTTTTCCAAAATGGATTGCCAATTCACTCTACTCAGTTTGAACTTAATGTTGTCATAATTAGCTTTCTTGTAATCCAATATATCCTCGTAATCACAGTCGTTGGGGTTGTGGTTCTTTCGCACAAACACAGAATACTCGATTGTTGTGTGAAAAGCTTCATTGTTCCATAAAGGAGAGAGAGATTCACTAACACAGAAATCTTCATGTTCATTCAAAATCTAAGTAACAGTTTTGTAAATTTTTAACATGATTTATTTGGTTTAGTCCTAAAAATGCAATTTTCTCAAAAATAAATTGCAAAGTTTCATTGTTCCCAACGACTGGAAATAGAATACTCTCGTTTTCGAAATCGGGAATAAAATCTGCATTGCGTTGATTGAAATCACCATAGATATGAACTTTAAATTCAGGGCGAAAGGTTGATACAATTTCTTCTGCTTCTTGAAAGAAGATTTCATATGTTGACTTGCAAGCTTGATCTGGTGGAAAATAAACTGTGACAAAAATATGAGTCTCACCATCGATATAGGTTTTTACCCATACATGCTCGAATTTTTTAAATTTTGTCGAAACAAGAAGTTCCGAATTCAATTTTGCAGAAATTGCAATAAGAACTCCACCACCTGACCTTCTTTGGGTTAAAACTAAATCACGATCATCTCTGAAAACATTACAATCACTACCAAAAATTTCTTCACTTTTCACACTTTCATTCCAACTTTTTTCAGTACCTAAAATTACCGAAAAAGATGAACTCAATATATTTTTATGAATTTCGTTCATTTTTGACGCACTTTTCATGCGATTAAAATTCTGACAATAAACCAGAATTTCAGCAGCAAGTGTTTCTGAAGAAATTGATGGTAGTTCGTCAAATGTAATTAATGATCTAATTACCCCTCTTTGATCTAGAGATGTCGTCAAATTATCATCGGGCTCTGGGAAATCGTCGTTTGGTCCTTCCTCAAATGTCAGTGACCGATTTAAACAATTTAAACTAATTACCTCTCCTTCCTCATGTTGAGAGCTCGTCAAATGCATAAAATCGTCGGATACTTCCTCTGCAGAGAGCGTTAATTTGGACGAAAAAACGAATGTCTATGTGCACACGCTTCGCACGATGTTAAGGAGTTTCCTGGAGGCGGTGGGGTAGATGAGCTTGGATGCGGTTGCGGTAGCTGATGATCTACCGGGTATGGGTTTAAAGTCTCACCACGTCGAAATCCGATCCAACGCGGGGTTTCAACCGAAGGGGGCCTGGAGAATGCCACCTTTGCTGCTGCAAGTAGATCCCTATCCATTGGAAGAACTGCTGGGTGACTTTTTTGATGACCGATATGATTTGTGTTATTGCTGTTGCTGCTGCAGATGTTGTTGTTGATATTATTACTGGATCTAGTTTGCTGACGTCCCGAAAAACTTTGTTGATCGTCCCTATCCAGTGATTACCAACATCATGCATAGTCATTTTCATAATGTTCGGTTCGAACTATCTCGTTGAAAGAATAAAGGTAATAAAAAAAAACATGTAAATTGAATAGTTCATAGACAAAAAATCCTTGTTAGAAGAAGATCGAGTGTATGTAATTGAAAAGAACAGATGGTCTCAATAATTTGTACGATATATTTATGATTTTCTGGCGATATATCACGAAAATAAATTTCGGGCGTTTTGAAAAGAGTTACGGAAAAAGCAGCGCATAAACATCAAACCAAAAACGGGCTTATTGAATGGAAAACATTATTTGAGTAGTTAGAATAACGTTTTCTACCACTCCACCTTTGCGAAAGAATTCCAATTTTGAGTCAAAAAAACGGTGTTTATTTTTAATGTTCAGCTTGAACAATCTGCGGTTATTTTCGTCATTTTCTAAAAAATTCTGATTGAAGGCTACCACGAAACTGCTCGATAATATTTTGAATCATCTTGTTGTTTTCTTCTTATGATAGTTTGGACACTCAATTTGGACTTGAGTCATCATTTTTAATC
Source organism: Aedes koreicus (assembly GCA_024533555.2). Classification (NCBI taxonomy): domain Eukaryota; kingdom Metazoa; phylum Arthropoda; class Insecta; order Diptera; family Culicidae; genus Aedes; species Aedes koreicus. Next base: position 695,795 of record JAHHFK020000291.1, on the reverse strand, counting down.
GATTTTTTGTATCACAGTTATGTAGTTGGATCTAAACATGCAATACCTACAGTGACCGGCAAAAATAAAGATCCAACTTCGATCGATTATTGTATTATTGTTAAGATAAAAACGCATCTTTTTGAAAGAGTATTTTATTCCTTTTTATAACTTTTATTTTTACATAAAATAAACCACAAAATCAACAAAATCAAAGTTTGGCAATATAGGTTTGACTTAAAAAAGATCCACTTCATGTTTGAATAAAAAATAATCAATCAAAAACAGTTGAAGTCAACTCTTCAATAGTCAATATGACCTCCCTTCGCTTCAATGAAAGACTGCAATCGTTCCGGGATGCTTTCGACCAGGTTTCTGACGTACTGTGGATCCAACTCATTCCAGGCCTGCTCCAGTGCCGACAAACATGTTTGCTTGTTGGTTACGTGTGTTTTATCGACTCTATTGTCAAGAATTGCCCAGAGATTTTCAATTGGGTTTAAATATGAGGCCATCTGGGCCATTCTAAGGGTTTAATCCGACAGGCACGGAAGAATGCTTGCGTTTCCTTAGCCGTATGCTTTAGGTCGTTGTCTTGCTGGAAAATGTAATTATCTTCCAGACTCACTTTCAGCAAAGATGCTTCCATATTCTCGTTCAGAATATTTGTATACCGATCTGCCGTCATAATACCATTGATTCCCCACTCAAAACCATGAGAAACAGCCCCAGGCCATGTTGTTTCCACCATCATGGTCAATCACAACGCGAGGAACACAAAATCATTCAAAATGAATAATGCTCCATTAAAAAACGTTATTCCTCATGCCATTTAGTTACTTTCCCGAACCACTGCCATCACTGCATGAAAGCTCGCTCTTTCTGAAGACACGAACCTGCGAGTTTCCTCTCACTGACGGCTAGGCGTCGCTTTGATCGCAATTCAGCAGCGCGCATACACACCTTCATGCCTATCTCCTTTTCGTACGGAGAGGCAGTAGAACCAGCAGAAGCACTTGTTTTCCAACGGTCACTAAGATGCGACCGAGGTTGTTCGTTGTTTGACTTGCTTGACACACGCATGCATAGAGAAAAACGCAGAACTCGAACTTTGTCTCTGGCTGATGCCGGCCGTCCTGTATCTGATTCTTATATTGGCGCAACCGTTTTTAATTTTAATTTAACTATTTCCGCTCGTTTCATTAATGAATCTGGAAGGAAGACCGTGCGGAGAAGAAACCTTCGAGACAACGGCGACAACGCTGGATGCATACGCAAAACGTATTCCCCGATCGCGCGGCACGCGGTTTTCGTGTCTTCGGTATTGCGTGATGTCGTCGGACGGAGGGAGGGTCTCAAACGGCACCACCAGCCGAAGAGGGGAGGTTTTGTGGTCATACATATGTATGAAAGTGTAATGAAGCAGAAAAATATTAAACGAATGAAATATTGTATACGACTGCTATGATGCGATGGGACGAGGTCGGGACGAGCCTCGCGTGCGCGCTGCTGGTTGTGGTCAGTCGTCGCCGTTTCAACGTTTCTGTACCAAGTCGGTGATTGAGCGTAATAAGAGACGGCAATTGTCATCGTTAATACTCGTGGTGATTGTCCACCGCGAGCGACTCAGAAACACTGGCGAATCGTGGGCTGCTGCGCTGCCAGAATGTAGTTTTACGCTTTCATTCATAAGGAGATCGGTTCGGTCTTTTCCTTTTTCTTCCGGATCATAATGATCTCGAATGCAGTCCGGGCGAAAATCATGCTGTTTGCGATTGGATATCAGTGTCCGTGCCCGATGGATTGAGCGGATGGATGCGATGCGAACTGGAGTCAGTCGTCGAGGAGGATCACACTCACATATTGTAAGAGCGAGTGTTGTATGAATATTTATGGGTCGGTGCGAATGATTTATGGATATGATCGTAGTCGCCCTAAGGGAAAACCGGGGGTACGTTGTATCGAGACCCGGTGGTGACCGAGCAGGTTTCTTGATTGCTAGAATGTTGGTTTGTTGGGCGCATGTTGGACGGGCAGGCGCTGCGATGCTGCGGGATGCAGAACCAAGTTGGCGCTGATTTGTTGTTTGTTTGCCGAGAACGGAATTTATTGTTTTGAAAAGTTATCTTGAATTGTTGCTTGTTTTTTCTTTGAATTGGAAACGACAAAAGATGGAACGCTTCTATTTCATAGAATTGAATGAAGACGATTGCATCGTGCCATAATTCCATTAATAAATTGAATGCTGTTGATTTCAATAAGCTTACTCTGCAGTCGCATAACACGAAAAAATGGTTGATCCGCTAAAAATGCATTTACCCACGAGTTTGATACTTTTTCGAATTCAATTCTAGAACATCCCTGTGGACCCTGGCTGGTAACAATGGCAGATCCTTTTCTTCTGTTACGTAAGAAATAGTCAACCTCGTATTACTCGATAATTTTTCAGAGTTTTTTCATGATCAAAAGTTCATCCTGTTCAACGAGTTCAATCAAAAAAAGAGTTGAATTAAACTCAATTATCATACGGCAAAAGATAATTTTTTTTTTCATAAAGTTACTGAGAATTTGAAATTGTGTTCAATTGTGTTTATTGCATTCTAATGTCGTAAACAGCAAAAGGCATTTTCAGATAAGCTTAGCTTAGGATGGCTACACAAATCAAATGGTTGCTACTTTGTGATTGATCGGGTTTAGTGAGATTATTCAATGCATCAATTTAATGGGGCTGGAATTGCCCTTCCGTTCTCATTGCGAAAGTTCCAATGATTCCATAGTTTAATGATCAGTAACGACGCCAGCTTTGGCCTTGCAATCAGATGGGAATGGGGAAGGAATATTAGTCTGACGTTTGTTGTTAATTTTTTCGGACCGTATTTACCTCTGCGTCCCCACAAAGGTTACAGAGGTTGTTAATAGGTCAGGATTCACCTTGATACGTGTTGCGATCGTATTTCAAGTGAAATATGTAAATAAATCCTGTCCACGTTAAATTTCGAACTCTAAGATAGACAGCAAGCAAAAAATCTAGACATAATTCAACAAAACCGATTGTTATTTCAGTATAAAAGAGTTATATATAAAAACAGTAAAACCAAATGATTGAGATATTAATCCTTGTAAAATTTCGAACTTTCTGTGGATATACTCAGAAAAGCTAGCGGTGACGGTTCTCCATCTTCTCTTGAAATAGTCGATCTCATTTGCTTTCTTCTTAGTTCCAAGGAGTTTCCACTTATCCAGAGCCCAGTATTTTTCTACCGGGATTGGCTATTTATTTTTGGCACGAATTTGACCTCTTGTACTTTATACCATTCCAGAAGGATTTTTCCAAATCAGGCCAAAACAGAGCTGGAGAGTCGTGGTTTCCTATAAACGGTAGCAACCGCTTTTGCAGACATTCTTTTTCGTACACATCCATGTTAATAGTGCCGATAGAGACGATAGTTTTGGATTTTCGACCACAACTACATATAGCCTGTCAAATCAAATACTTCGTGGGGAGTTTTGACACCTTCTTTGTCCGGAAATACTGGGCAACAGCGTTTCTCGCATTGCGGTATACAAAGCTAGACCCGGAAGCTGTTGAAAGTCTTCGAGTTCATATGATTCGTCGTCCATTCTGGTACATTTTTTTTTTGCAAAAACTTGTGTAACGCTTCCTATAGACTGTTCCGAAAAATATAAATACACTTTCTTTCTCAAATTAAAAGGATCATACTTTGATTTTTGATTATTTTATTCTCGAACAAAGTAAGTAACAATGCTTTCGTTCCATCTTCATTTCAATTTGCTAGATTTTTCCTAGGGTAGGTGCGTTCTCTAACTCGTCCCTTATCACAACTCACAAGCTTTTGCACAGTGCTTGCTCCTACCATTTTCACCACTTTTGACCAATCTTTCTTAAATTTTTCAACACTATCCGCTGGTTTCATGTGTTTTTTTTTTCAGTTTCGCCTTCGTCAAAGCCCAGACAATTTCGATAGGGCGAATCTCTGGGGCAGTTTGGTGGATTCATCTCCTTTGGTACAAATACGACATTGTTCCTTTTGTACCACTCTAGTGCATATTTAGAGTAATGGCAGAAAGCAAGATCAGGACAAAAGATTGTAGGCTTGTTATGCTGTTTGATCAAGAGTAGCAACCTTTTTTTTGCAGACACCCCTTCACGTAGATTTGACCATTTATGTGGCTTTCACTGATCCAGGTACATCTTTTTCCTTCGGCGAGGTATAAAATTGCGGTCCCGGCAGAGTTTTATAATCGAGTTTTGTGTAGGTTTCATCATCCATGATAACACAGTCCGATTTTTTGGTCAGCAGTTTGTCGTACAGCTTTCGAGCCCTCGGTTTCACAAATTAAGCCTGTTTGGTGCTTCGTTTTGGCTGCTTCTGATTCCGACAGGTCTGCAGGTCCATTCTCTCCTTGGCACGCATAACATTAGTCGCCGAAGTACTTAGCTTTTCCGCCACATCTCGGACTGATGCTAAAAGATGACGCTTGAAATAGTCTCTTACCTTTCTATCGATTGTAGGGTCAGTGGAAGCGGGTTTTCTACCCCGTCTCGGGGAATCTACAAAAGAGCACTGTTGTTGATACTTCCGTAATGCGGTTGGAACTGCTCCGATGCTCACATCTTCTTCCTTTGCCAGTTTTCTGATCGAAAGACCACTGACGGTTCACCCTAGCAAAGTAAAATAACAAACTGATATCAAATAAGTAACAAGTTTTGTTATATCAGATATCATTTTGAACTCACCTGTTATCACATAACAAATTTAGTTATCGGCATTGACTAATTTTGTTATCATATGTTATCAATTTTTAAAGACGATTTTTGACGAACGTTACTGAATACTACCAGCGTGCTAACGAATGCTGAATATTACCAGCATGTCATAAATATGATATTGAGCTTTTCATCAGACTCACTACTTCAGTTATTGGTGTATGAATTTGATATCATGTTGATAACATAATTTGATATTATCTTAAGTAATTTGTTCACATCACAAAATTTGTTATCAAACGAACTCAATGATAACATAACGAGTTAATGTTGTGTTATCCAACGAATATTAATTTGTTATCTTTTTTGTTATTTTGGCTGTTTATTCAGCCAGAATGATAACATATTTAGTGATCAAACAGTGATAATCAGATATTAGAACCTTGTTATCACTTTGGTATAAACCTTTGCTCGCGCACCGTTTGTGCACAATCCGTTTTCTTTGCTTGGGAAAAAGACCACGCATTTTCAAACTTCCGTGCGAAATTTTTTTAAAAAAATGACAACATCCGTTTAATTTGGATGCAAACATCAGAACGCAGCCAAACGTTGGTTGAATACTGCACGCATTTTGAATTGACGGTAAATCATAAGTGTCTTTATAATTATCGAAACAGTCTATAGCACGGCTTTTTGCAATGAAATGCTTATCATCACGGTTAGGCACCTTTTTCAACTGTACGCCTTCATTCCATGCCCCTGCTTTACTTTTTGCCCATATGACTTTGATTTTCTAACTTTGCGACCCACATTTCGCATAGAAAGGTTTTTTTTTCTCAATGATGACCACCACCTTCTTGTCCATTTGGCGGAAGCATACCTTTCGGTTTGTTCCGCTTCCAACCTTCCGATCCACAGTCAAGCGCTGGTCAAACAATTTGCAAACACTAAACACGGTACTTGTTGGTAGTTCTGGTAGTTTTCTTTGCAAGATCGGATTTTTCTGCCGTTCGTACAAAATGCACTTGCGCACTTCCACTTGGTTCGACGACATTTTACTAAATGCAACTGGAATGTAAACATGTTGTACCACGAAATAAAGTGGAGCTGTCATATAATTGAAACGTTTCAGCGATCCGTGAAATACTGTCTTGTTCTAAAAGTTCCCGGAATCACCACCGTGTGGCGCTGTCAGTCACTCGATTTGAGTTTTCTATTTCCTTATAGGTTTCCACATCTGTCATTGACATTCTATGAAACTTTTAGCTCGATAGCTTGACATTTATAAAAATTTATTGAGTACCTCTGCGATTGTGTGTGTACTCAATTTTGTACAATTTTCAAGATGGAATTGAACTTGCAACAACCAGTTGAATTTTGCGTTAAAAACGGATTCAATGGTGCAACGACATTACAAATGTTAGAAAAGTGTTCCGGCAACGATATTCTGAAGAAAACAGTCGTTTATCAAGCGAGTGAATGGCGTGCACCGAATGAGTCGCGACCGAGAAACCACCTCGTTTTCAGTCGAAAAATAAGGCGATGCTCACGTTTTTCCTAGATTACGAGAGTGTTGTGTACCATGAATTTCTTCCACAAGGCCAGACCGTCAACAAGGAGTATTATTTGGGCTTTATGAGACGTTTGCGTGAAGCAATTCGCCAACAAAGACAGGATTTGCATTATTAAATTTCATAATGTTTCAATGAAATTTTTTGAACGAAATTAACCACAAATTTTTCGAAAAAGAAAATAACAGAATTTTTTTAATGAATACAGGAAAATACATCGAATTTCATTGCTATCCACTCAAGTTGGGAAGACTATGAAATTGAGCGAAAATTTCTATGAATGAAAGGTACAGACAAAATGATCGGGACAGGCACATTTTTCATCAACTTTGTAGTGCTGTAACTTCGTGAAACTTTATCCGATTTAATTACACCAAAAAGCATTCGACTGGAAAATTAATGTTGTTTTACATCTCGGTAACATAATTCCCCCCCCCCCCCCCCCCCGCCGCCGGGGGTCCCTCTTTTTTTTTTTGATTATATATTTTATACAAAACCCCCTCCAACAAATTTTTTTTCACAAACCCACCCCCACACAAAAAAAATCCCCAACCAAAGAAAAAATAATTAAAAGAAACGGCTTTAAATTAAACGGAGAAAGGCCCTTTCCCGTTGACCAGCCTGATGAAGGGTCCGGCTGGGGTTCACTTTTTTTTTTACTCAAAACATGCCATGTGACAGCTCTTTCTTTTTGATTTTTCATCACAAACATTATTACCCAAGTAACCATTAAGCACTAAACGTGGCAGTATATCAGCATTATATCTGCATATAAAGCAGCACTTAAATGCCTTGAAGCTCTTTATTCAGATATAATGCTAATATAATGCTAAGAAAGGCGAAATAACGTGCTTATATAATGCAGAAGTGACAGCTCGTAAATTGCATTAGTAATGCTATATTAATGCACCTTAACATAACTGTCAGTTTTCATGGCCCGTTTTTGGCACTGTAAATGCAATTATTCTGCATTTATCTGCTGTCTGTTTCTGATTTATTTAACGAACTATTTCATCTTTTGCTTCTTCTTATTGATGGTATTAGCAAAAGGAGGAGGAAAAATGCATGCAATGATAAGCTATAAACAAACCCCTTAGTGTAAATTCATATTTTTAGTATTGGGTGTATTAGTATGAGTAAAGTAATATTTTGCGAAAATTTCTTGTAAAGCGTCTTAAACCAAGGTATCAATGCATGATTGGCCCACTGCCTTTGCTACCAGTGCCTGGCTATAAGCTGCTCCAGCATTTTTAGAGCTTTCATCTTCAAATCCTACGAACGAATTTGAAGGCATAGAACTAACTGGCTGATGGAGACGTAGATGTAATCATCAATATGATCAGGTGTGTTAAGTTTAGAAGTATCGTAGTTTCGATACAATTTCACTTTACGCCTATAATTTCCACTTAAAAAAAATCACTTATTCTCGGTCATGCTGGTTATTGTTGACTCCAAATTACTTTTCAATGCTTTTGTAAACAAATTCTAAGCATTATATGAAAGCCTTATATGAGCACTAAATGCAGATATGAAGCATGTAGGCTGTGAACATGATAAATACTTTTATGCATTATAACAGCCTTATATGCGCATATAATGCTAGCGATAATGCTTATTTTTTGTTGGAGCTTGAACGCATTTATGATGCTAATATGAAGCTTGCATGCAAAACATATGCTTATATAGAACTTTTAAGCAACATTAATGCTGATATAATGCTATTATCGGGCTTTAGCTTAATGCTAATGGTTACTTGGGTATAAACTTAAAGTGGATCCTTGACCATATTGATCAGTCCTGGAACCACCGGAACGACCCCGAGGGAACCTGTAGTAGGGACCAGTTAGGCATTTATCTCAAAACTTGCCGTGCGGCAGCTCTATCTTCATGATAATTCATAATAATGATTTTGATAGACTAAAAAAAAAAACATTGGCTACATTAGCCACTCCCGGAACATTTTTAGGCGAACCTGTAGTAAGGATCAATTAGGATTTTACCACAAAATATGGACTTTAAAACTCACTGGCTAGCCTGATCCAGCTTCCAGGTACCTCTAAGGATCAATTTATTTAGATTTGGTTCGGATAAGCAAGCAATAATTCGATTGAGTATAGAGAAGAGTGGATTTTATAAGTAGTGAGTTGGTCCTCCATCCGCTTCCAGGACGGCTTCAATCCGCCTGGGGATGGAGCCGTAGAGGGTTTGAAGGACTTCCAGTGGTATTTTATACCACTCGTAGATCAAAGTTTTATAGTACATTTTTTGCGGTTAAATCCTAATTGATCCTTACTACAGGTTCCCCAAAAAATATTCCGGGAGTGGCCAATATAGCCAATGGCTTTCTCAAGTCTAAAGGGTGTCCACGATGAAATTGCCACACACAAAATTGATTCGCAAAATTCAAGTTTTCATCCGATTGCCATCAAATTTTCAGGGATTGAGAAATAACTATTAAACTTCATTTTACCATTTTACTCGTATTTTATTTACAGTCCATACGCAAATGCCTGCACCTTGGCCTTAACCCCGGCCATAAGATTCTGCACAACCTGTGAATCACCCGTTTTTTGCATGTAAACCCATACTTTCTTCAGTTCCTCGACTGTCTTCACTACCTTAGGTCGTTTAAGAAGGTGCTGCTTCATAATCGCCCAGTACTTCTCGATGGGGCGGAGCTTCGGAGTGTTGGGAGGGTTGAACATTTTCGGCACGAAATTGACCTTATTGTCCGCATACCACTTCAGCACGTCCTTGGAGTAGTGGCATGAGGCCAAATCCGGCCAGAAGATTGTTGGGACGTTGTGGGCCTTCAGGAGAGGAAGCAGCCGCTTCTGGAGGCACTCTTTTATGTACACCTGTCCGTTCATCGTGTCCTGGGTCACGAAAGGTGCACTCCGCTTCCCGCACGTGCAGATGGCTTGCCAAACCAGGAATTTCTTCGCAAATTTGGACATCTTCTGAGTGCGGACATGCTCCGGAACGCTGAACTTATCCTTGGTCGTGAAAAACAGGTTGCCGGGGATCTGTTTGAAGTCAGCCTTCACATATGTTTCGTCGTCCATGATGCAGCATTCAACTTTCGTCAGCATGTTGAGTTACAACTTCCTGGCACGGGTTTTGGCGGACTTGTTCTGCTTCTCGTCGCGATTAGGGGCCTTTTGTACCTTGAACGTTCGAAGCCCAGCCTTAGTTTTGGCCTTCTGGACAAAACTTCGGCTTAGGTGCAGCTTCTTAGCCACATCCAGAACGGAGGCGTTCGGATTTCGGTTGAAGGCCCCAACTACGCGGTTGTGATTTTTGGTGTTGTACGGAATACTTTTTCCTTCACTTCTGGGCTTCCGATCGGTGGTCAACCGTTCCTCGAACCGCTTAATCACTCGCGACACCGTGGAATTCGCGATTCCTAACGTTTTAGCGATGGAACGATGCGAGAGATCCTTGTTCTCGTGATGAATGCGCAAGATTTTATCACGCACGAGCTGTTCTTTCGACTCCATTTCCGCGAGTTTTGATCAGAGGACTTTAAAACTTGCAGGATGTAAATAATGCACTATGAACTAAATCCACCCAAATTTTCATTAAATTCTACCCAACGGTTAAAAAGTTAGAGCAATTTCGTAGTGTGGCAATTTCATCGTGGACACCCTTTATCGAAATCATAATTATGAAAAAATCATGAAGATAGAGCTGCCGCATGGCATGTTTTGGGATAAATGCCTAACTGGTCGCTACTACAGGTTTCCTCGGGGTTGTTCCGGTGGTTCCGGGAGTGGCCAATATGGTCAAGGATCCACTTTAAGTTTATAATAAGGTGTGTGATGAAAAACCAAGAAGAAAGAGCTGTCACGTGGCATGTTTTGAGTAAAATAAAGAGTTAACCACATCCAGGACCCTTTATCAGAACCTGTTTCTCGGAAATGGCCATATCTCAGTCAATTTAAGACCGATTCTTCTAATCGACATTTCATTCGCTTGGGAAATATTTTGTCTTTACGTGTGTTTGCTAAAAAACTGTTTGACAACGGCATCTTGTACAACATGTGAGATGGCCTCTCCGGAAACCCGGAATAACTCCGGTGTTCGGGGGGTCATGGCCAATTATGTTACCGATATATAAAACTATATTAATTTTACAGTCGAATGCTTTTTGGTGAAATCAAATCGGATAATATTTCATGAAGTTAGAGCACTACAAAGTTGATGAATGTGCCTGTCCCGATTATTTTGTCTATCCCCTGTAATTGGAACTCCAGAAAGTCAACGAACTATAATGAGAGGTTCTGACGAACTTCAGGACGATATTTCACTCAGATTTGCATGCAATAATATCACAAATTTCAGGGAGAGATTCTTCTACTGAATTCAAGAGAAAATTTCTCGGACCATCAAGGAGAAGTTTCTATTAATATTAAATAGATATTGTAATAAATCTAAGGAGGTTGTCCAAAAAATCAGAAAAAAAATCTACTGAATAAAGGATGATGGTTCAAACAGTTTAACGTAAACATGAACGTTCTTACAAATCTTCATTTTAAGTTTCCTAGAACATTAAGAAATTTCTATACTGCGCCAGGGATGTTCTTTCGAACTTCATTTTTCGAGTTCCTTTGAACTTTAGTTTCAAGTTCTCTGAAACTTCAGTATGAAGCTTTATCGAACTTCAGTTTGAAGTTCATTCGAACTTTAGTATGAGATTCCTTCGAACTATAGTTTGGTGTACTTGCGAACTTCAGTTTTAAGTTCCACCGAACTTGAATTTGAAGTTCTTTCCGACTTTCAGTTTGAAATTCCTTCGAACTCCAGTTGAAGGTTCTTAAGACACTTCAGTATGAAGTTCCATAGATCTTCAGTGTGAAGTTACTTCGTTCTGCAGTTTCAATTAATGTTTGAAGTTCCTTTAATCGTCAATATGAAAATCTTTCAAACTTCAGTTTGAAGTTCCTTTGAACTTCAGTTTGAAATTCCTTTGATCTTCAGTTTGATGTCCCCTCAAACCTCGAGTTCCCTCGAACACGAGGGACATAAACGCTAATCTAAAGAAAATTATGTTATCAAATTCATCCTTATTGGGTGAAGACGATTATGCGGCGAGTAATTAAAGGCCTTACCGTAATCAGCGGAGAGCATTAATCCAGATTAAAAGCCAAAGCGCAGTTTTCAACAAGTTTTCATATTACAACCTAATGCGTTCATTATTAATTCCGAAGCAGTATAATAACAAAGTTGAGGACTAAATTTTTTTAACGACGTCTGCCATTCCCTCGACCGGCGCGCTTGCTCCGTTATCGCTAATTAATCGATTTCCTCTGGCTCTGTCCACGTGTTCCAAGAAAACCAGATCATCCGAATCAGCCAACCAAACGACGCAAATAAAACCACCAAAGTTCCCATAAACTCCCCTTCCCTTGTCACCGATATCTTATTTAAATCATAAAGTCAAACCTCAACGGTGGCCTATCTTTTATGCATTAATTGGAAATCACTGAATCATAATAAAACCGAAACGATATCATTGGGTGGAAATCTTTCCCCAAAATCGAAGCAAACTGGGTTCTTCGCTCCCGCGCGATCCCTTGGTGACAGCCTGCTGCGATGCGCATTGCGCGGACAAAACGACGGAAAGAGGCTACAGATTTTAATTTTAAATTTCTTCTGTCGTGATTTCTGTTTCGTTGTTTTATTATTTTCATTAATTTTATGCTAAACTACGAGTAGAAAAGAATCGAACGAACGAAATTATCGCCGTCAACTGGGAATGTGGCACCACTGAACGGACGGGCACCCGGGAGGTTTTGTGAATGAATGAATCAACGTGTCGTATCTCCGGTGCTGTTCCGCCATGATGCGACGAGGGGCAGAGGGATGGTTAAAATTTATGACATCCAATCTGTGTGATCGAAACAAAAGAACGTAAAAGAGTGAGGAACACCAGCGCCACCGTATGCATCGGTTTGTTACTGCTGCCGTTCCAACAGCAGCCATGTTGAATTTTAATCACGTTGTTCAATGGACCCCTCGTTCCCCTTCTGTCACCTTATGCTTGCTGTTTCGTTGGTTGGTAGGCTGATGCGGTACGCGTCCATATCTCAAATAGCGATTAGAATAAATTATCGTTCCCCATCCATCCGTTCCCTGCCCGATTTCAAGCTAGCGTAGATATACGAATGAATGAATGGCTCGACCTGATGGGGTCTGTATTTTCATGAATGAAAGCGTATTTTTGCTCCACGCGCGGTGACCGCTAGCACCAAACACACGACGTAACACAGACACATAACCTCAATTCGTGTGTTTTTTTGTTTGTTTGTTTGTTATTTTCCAATGGTGATGCGATTGAACGACGAAACGTCAGAAAACCGTTGTTGTTCGATGGGTGAAAGGACAGATAATGAGAGATACTTGAATGGGAGTAGAGGAGGAAGCGGGTTCGGGGTGGATTTTGCATACATTTAAAGTAGACCTTTTTCGGAGCTAATTTGGTTTTCAAATTGGCCCCGAGGGGTACTCTTGTGTGGACACTCGCACACTCAATCCAGCCGGGACCCGTTCATGGGAAGGAAATTGCCAATGGGCAGCTTCCAGCAGCAGATAATTTAGTGTTGTTGCTGGCACAGATCGCAAAAATCGAAACAACCGCCAAACCAAACGACTTAATGAATGGAATCAATGAAGGTTTTATCTTCATTATATAGTAGGCTCGACCGAGGAGACCATGCGTGGGGCAAGGGGAAAAGCAAAAGCAGATAAAAAGTCAATAAACCTCGCTTCATTGACGGGCTTTGGTTTTTGGGATCACCATGATTGGAGAAGAAAAAAAAACGGGTTACTACGTTCCCATCATGGCAAAAGCAGCTGTCAAATGTTGCAAAGTAAAAGCTTACTTCGATTTTGGAGAAAAAAAAAACATATTTTATTCGTTTATAAATAGCTTTCTTTCACCCCGGAAAGACAGAAGATGGGGATTGTTATGCAAAAGTGACCAAGCACGACACGACTAGGCGCCAGCCACCGACCGCAGCGGAGTCGCGTTTCCCGTAGAACAGGTTTCCTACGGATCGACGATCGGACAGGTTATATTCCTCGTTCGCTCAATCGGGCTCGACAGCCTTTATCGATGGAGCTAAATCTTAAGTCATGCTGCGGTAGAGAGGCTGCGACAGCGGTGGCTCAAGAACTGGATTGCGATGGGGGATCTCAAGAGCCGAAGAAGGGATCGATTCGATCGTTTAATCTCCAAGAACGAGGGCTCCCGGGTTGGCTTGTTTCGCACAGGTGGCTCACGCGCGCTCTGCCTTAATCCAAGCGCTGTGCCCGTCCGGGCTAGGTTTGGAGTGATTTTATCAGTGAATAATAGTGAATATGTGGTATCGATTTCATTTTTCTTGGGAGGGGAAACGGTAGATGATATTATGCAAATTAGACCGAATTTGAAACAAGGCGAACGAAAGTTCGTTGGTCAATGCGGTTGAGTAGAATCCCAATCTTAATTCACACTTCATAACAGGATTTATCAAATAGCTTTATTCATCTTTAATGAAATTTAGACGAAGAAGAAGTTCGGATGAAGTAGATGAAGAAGCTCGAAGAAACTTGAAACTGAAGATACGAAGAATTTCCTTTAAGTTCGGAGGAAGCTCAAGCAGAAGGTCGAAAGAACTTCAAACTGAAATTGGAAGGGACTTGCAACTGAAGTTTGAAGATATTTCAAACTGAAGATCGATGGAACTTTAAACTGAAATTCGTTGGAATTTCAAACTGAAATTCGAAGGAACTACAAACTGAAGATCGAAAGTACTCCCCTGAAATTCGAAGGAACTTAAAATTGTAGTTCCTTTGGAACTTCCGAAAGGTGAAAAAAAACTGAAGTTCAAAAGGATTTCATACTGAAGTTCGTAGGAACTTCAAACTGATTTCAGACTGCTGTAATGCGAAATAATTTTAAATCTAAGCTCTCAGAAATTTAATGAACTAAAGATTCAAGGAAGCTTGAAGTTTGAAGGATCTATCTTGAAATTTGAAGAAATTTCAAATGAAGTTCGAACAAATTCCATACTGAACTCCTAAGAAACTTCAAAATAATGTCCGACCAAACCTAGCGGCGCCGGTGGTGTAGTGGTAAGCGTGATTGGCTCTCACCTCAGTCGGTCTGGTATCAATTCCAGTCGGCGCCGTTGAGATTTTCTGAGATGAAAAATCCCTGATCACGTCTTCCTTCAGAAGGGAAGTAAAGCCGTTGGTCCCGGCTCATGTGTTGATGGGTTTGATATATAGGGTCCAGGTCGTCTCCCGGGCATGACGAACCGGCCAAAAAAGCTGAAAGTCATGTTAATACAGCATGATGTTAGGTATAAAGGCGGAAGTTTCAAGTGATGTGCTAAGAAGCTTGAAACTAAAGTCCGAAGCAACTTCAAAATTAAATTGGAATGATCTTCGGATTGAAGTTCGAAAAAACTCATTCAACAACTAATTGAACAGTTGGTCAAACATAAGTTCGACCGAGCATCAAACTGAAGTTTGAAGAGACTTTAAAATGTCCGTGCCACACTAAAGTACCAAAGAACTTCAAAAAGCACTCCTTAAAAAACATCCCTGAACTTCGAGAAAGTTCCAAGCGAAACTTTGAAAAAATTGGACTGAAATTAAAAAAGAAAAAAAAAAAAAATTCAAAGGAAATTCAAACGAAATTGTGCTGGAAATTCAAATTTAGATTCGATGAAACATCGAACTGAAGTTCGAAGAAACTTTAAATGAATGAGCCACACTAAAGTACAAAGTAACTTCTAACTTAACTTCGAGGGAACTTTTTTGATCTTCAAATGAACTTTGAAATGCACCTCTTAGAGAAGGATTGGAGTTCGAAGAAACTTCAAACTTCTAAACTAAACTTTGAGTAAAAAAAAGGTAAATTCGAAAAAAAATCTAAATGAATTTCGCAGGAGTTTAAATTTGCGTTCGAGGGAAGCTCAAAGAAACTTCAAAGCAAATGAGCTTCACATTAAAGTACCAACAAATTTCAATCTTAACTTCGATGGAACTTTTCTGATGTTCAAATGAACTTCGAAAAAGGCACCCTTTAAAAAAACACTAAAGTACAACTAAACAAACTCAACTTCGACGGAACTCTTCTGATGTTCTGATGAACTTTGAAATGCATCCCTTAGAGAAGAATATTCCAGAATTTCTCGAAAAAACTACAAGCTAAGCATCGGAAAAATACATCGGAGAGTTAAAAAAAAAAAGTTCTAACGAAGGATCCTGAAGTCTTACCTTCAGGGTCGAAGAAACTTCAAAAATTCGAAGAAATTCGAAGGAACTTTAAAAGACAATTCGAAGGAACTTCAAAAGGAAGTTCGAAGGATCTTCCCTGAAGCTAGGAAGGACTTTCAAACTGAAGTTCGAAGATATTTAAAGCTAATATTCGAAGAATCTTCAAAGTTCAATTCGAATGAAACTCAAAATGAATAACAAAGCAACGTTAAGCTGAAGTTTGATGGATTTCTAAACTGAAGTTTGAAATAACTTCAAACTGAAGTTTGAAATAACTTCAAACTGAAGTTCGAAGGAATTTCAAATTATAGTTCTATGAAACTTCAAACTGAAGTTCGACGAAACTTCAAAGTAAGGTTAGAAGTTGAATTTGATCACGATCTTAGAAGCAGATTGAAGGAACTTCAAACTGGAGACTTAAAGGAGCGCATTGGAATTCCATGGAACTTCCAATTGAAGTTCGAAGAAACACACTGGAATTCGTCGGAACTTCGAAGTGAAGTTCGAAGTTACTTTAAACTGAAGGAATTTCAAATTAATGTTCGTAGAAACTCTTTGAAGCTCGAGAGAGCTTCAAACTAAAGTTCAGAAATTTCTGAATTTTCCTAAAATTTGATGAAAAAAAAAATTTCTTCAAATTTTTAAATTCTTTACTAGAAATGCAAGCATTCCAATGATTCGTATAAATCTCTCAGTGTTTCGTATGAATATTTCATATAAATAAATTGCTTTGAAAGTTTTTCTTAAATGTTTTTCAAGCGTCGTGTTAAAAGTAAGGTGATAAGATGCAGATTTGACTGCGTTTTTTTTCGCTTAACTATGTTAGGTTGTGATAAAAACATTCGTTTCTTGTGTGTGCAAATATGAAGTTAAGTTTGCTTCTTAACATGTCTCTTTTAAAGAGGGGAAGCCAATTAAGATAAATCGATTAAGTTTTATTTGCCAAAATTTCAGCATTATCTGAAGTTTGAAGGAACTTCAAATTGAAATTCTAAGAAACTTCAACCTGAAGTTCAAAGGAACTTTGAACTTAAGCTTAGAGAAACTTTAAATTCATGAGACCTTCAAACAGGCTTGACCTGAAATTTAAAGAGTCTTCCTTTAAGTTTGATGGAACTTCAAATTAAACATCAAAAAATTTGAAATCTGAAGAAACTTCAAACGAAAGTCCAAAGAAACTTCAAACTAGATAAAAAGCAACTTCAAACTGGAGTTCGAATTTGATGACGAGGAATCACTAATGTTTGATTTGCCCTAATTCCAGCACTATCTAAAGTTCGAAGGAACTTAATACTTAAATTCGAGGAAACTTCAACCTGAAAATCGAAGGAACTTCAAGCTGAAGTTCAAAGTAACATTAAGTTTGTGGGACATTTAAGCTTTCTTCAGACTGAAATTCAAAGGATCTTTCGTTAAGTTTGAAGGAACTAATCTTCGAAGAAATTTCAAACGGAAGTCAGAAGAAACTTTAAACTAGATAAGAAGCAACTTCAAAGTGGAGTTTGAATTCTTTGGAAAATCAATCACACAAAAGTACGAAGGAAAAACTTCACGTGGAACTTTCCTGATGTTAAAATAAACTTTGAAATGCACTGCTTAAAAACTATCCGTAAAGTTCCAAAAAGCTCCAAGCTAAACTTCGAACAGAAACTCCAAAAAAAAAAAAACAAGTTCGATAGAAATTAAAACTGAATTTTACAGGAATTTCAAATTTAAGTTCAAAGAAAATTTATAATATCTTAAATATAAGTGCAAAGAACCTTCAAACTGAAGTTTGAAGGATCTTTGAAATAAAGTTCAAAGGAACTTCAAACTCGGAAAGAATTTGAAATTAAAGTTCGAAGAATTTCCAAACTGAAGTCTTAACAAACTTCAAATGGAAGTCCGAAGAAACTTCAAACTTGATAAGAAGCCATTTCAAACTAGAGTTTGAAAATTCTTCACACTATAGTACGAATGAACTTAAAAAAATCCTTGAACTGATGTTCAAATAAACTTGGAACTGTACTCCATAATAACCAACCCTAAAGTTCGAAAAAGCTCCAAGCTAAACTTCGAACAGAAGTTTAAAAAAAATGAAGTTCGAAGGAAATTCAAACTGAATTTCACAGGAACTTAAATTCGAATTTCAGTTCAAAGGAACTTCAAAGAGAAGTTCGAAGAAACTTCAAAGTGAAGTTCGAAGGATCTTCATAATTAAGTACAAGCGAACCTCAAAATTGGAAGGAATTTCAAATTAAAGTTAGAAGAAATTTCAAACTAATCTTTGAAGAAATTTGCAAACTAATGTTTGAAGGAACTTCAATCTTTAGCTCGAAGGAAATTCAAACTGAAGTTCAAAGAAAAGTTAAATTAAAGGATTTTCAAACTAATAACTTCAAAGTAAATAACTTCAAGCTGAAGTTCGAAATAAATTCAAACTGAAGTTCGAAATAACTTCGAACTGAAGTTCAAAGGACCTTCAAATTATAGTTCTTTGGAACTTGAAACTTAAGTTCGAAGAAACTTCAAACTAAAGTTCTAAGATACTTCAAGGTGGATGTTGAAGGAACTTGAAACTAAGGGTTTGAAGGAGCTTATTGAATTTTGCTAGAACTTCAAACTAAAACTGATAAGATGCAGATTTGACTGCGTTTTTTTCACTTAACTATGCTAGGTTGTGATAAAAACATTGTTTGTTTTTTTGTGCAAATATGCAATTAAGTTTGCTTCTTAACATGTTTCTTTTAAAGAGCATAATTCCAGCATTATCTGAAGCTTGAAAGAACTTCAAACTAAAATTCCAAGAAACTTAAACCTGAAGTTCGAAGAAACTTTAAACTTAAGTTTAAAGGAACTTTAAGTTTGTGGGAAACAGGCTTGAGACTGAAATTTGAAGGGTCTTCCTTCAAGTTTGATGGAGCTTCAAATCAAACATCAAAAAAAAAATTTCAAACTGAAGTCTAAAGAAACTTCAAACTAGGTAAGAAGCAACTTCAAACTGGAGTTCGAGTTGATGACGAGGATAACGTTTGATTTACCCGAATCTCAGCTCTATCTTAAAACTGAAATTCGAGGAAACTTCAACCTGAAATTCGAAGGAACTTCAAGCTGAAGTTCAAAGTAACATTAAGTTTGTGGGACCTTTAAGCTTTCTTCAGACTGAAATTCAAAGGATCTTTCGTTAAATTTGAAGGAACCAATCTCCGAAGAAATTTCAAACGGAAGTCCGAAGAAACTTAATTTTACAGGAATTTCAAATTTAAGTTCAAAGAATCTTAAATTTAAGTTCGATAAACCTTCAAACTCGGAAGGAATTTGAAATTAAAGTTCGAAGAATTTCCAAACTGAAGTCTTAACAAACTTCAAATGGAAGTCCGAAGAAACTTCAAACTTGATAAGAAGCAATTTCAAACTAGAGTTTGGAAATTTTTCACATTAAAGTACGAATGAACTTTCAAAAAACTTCCATGGAACTTTTCTGATGTTCAAATAAACTTCGAACTGCACTCCATAAAAACCTACCCTAAAGTTCGAATAAGGTCCAAGCTAAACTTCAAACTGAAGTTAAAAAAAAATGAAGTTCGAAGGAAATTCTTAATTTCGAAGTTCGAAGGAAATTTCTCAATTTCAAATTCACTGAATTAAATTCGAATTTAAGTTCAAAGAAATTTCAAAGTAAAGTTCGAAGAAACTTCAAAGTGAAGTTCGAAGGAACTTCATAATTAAGTACAAATGAACTTCAAAATCGGAAGGAATTTCAAATTAAAATTCGAAGAAATTTCTAATGTTCGAAGGAACTGCAATCCTTAGTTCGAGGTAAATTCAAACTGAAGTTCAAAGAAAAGTTAAATTGAAGAATTTTCAAACTGAAGTTCGAAATAACTTCAAACTGAAGTTCGATATAACTTCGAACGGAAGTTCGAAATAACTTCAAACTGAAGTTCGAAATAACTTCAAACTGAAGCTCGAAATAATTTCAAACTGAAGTTCGAAGGACCTTCAAATTATAGTTCTTTGGAACTTGAAACTTAAGTTCGACGAAACTTCAAACTAAAGTTCTAAAATACTTCAAAGAAGGAAGGAATTTCAAACTGAAGGTTTAAAGGAGCTTATTGGAATTTGCTGGTACATCAAGCTAATATTCGAAGCAACACACTGGTATTCGGCGGAACTTTGAAGTGAAGATTGAAGTTATTTTAAACTGAAGAAACTTCAAATTGAAGTTCGTAGAATCTCTCAGTTTGATTTCGAAGGAACATTCCTGAAGTTCGATAGAACTTCGAACTGAAGTTCAGAGGAAGCTTCCTGAATTTTGAATGAATTTCTCTACGATATTTTTTAGGAATTTCTTCTTGAGTTCTTAACGGGAAATGCACTCATCCTCATTCGAATAAATAATTCTGGTACATAAGTTTCTTTGAACCTTTTTTTTTAATTTCTTTCAAGCTTCGTGTCAAAAGTAAGGTGACAAGATGCTAATTTCCCAAGTCCTGCTAATCCCAGTATTAAGTCACTACATTATTAAAAATACAATGGATTATCGGCTCCGTAAAGCTAACTCAATTGAGCCGTCCAAATGAATGAACCAATAAAAAAAAGATACAGATTTGACTGCATTTCATCACCATAGAATGCTAGGTTGCGATACAAACGTTCGTTCTTTTGTGAAAATATGCTGTCTAGTTTGCTTTTTGCCACATTTTTTTAAAAGTGGCAGAGCCGATGAAGAGCAAACGTTGGTATTTGATTTGCCCCAAATCCAGCACCGTCTAAGGGGTGTCCACAATAAAATTGCCTCATAAGAAATAATTTGGCAAAATTCTGACCTCTGGTTCTCTAATCAATAAACTTGTCTTTAGCATTGACATGTTGATTCCCCAGAATCTGATTGAAGTCCTAACATGTGTCTAGTGATCTCGTTATCTTCACGACACATTAGTGTGGATTTGTAAACAAATGGGCACAACATAACTTCCGTGCATGGTTTTTTTTTACACCGTATGCTGCTTTTCGTTGGTGGGTTTTTAGCCTTCTGTGCGAAACTTTTGCTCAGATTCAGTTTTTTTTTGCCACATCTCTAATGGAGGAGTTTGGTTTCGGTCGAATACCCCGACTATCCGCTTGTGATCCGTTAGATCATACTATACTGTACGGACGAGTTGCTTACAATCGACAGTTAGTTGATCTTCGAACTGTTTTGTGACACGAGAAATGGTACACACTTGGTTTTTTTAGTGAGGTCGGTAAATTTGTACTGAGTTTCCAAACAGCTGAAGTCAGTAAACTTTGAATCAGCACATGAAATGAAAGGAACATTATAAAAATGTTATATATCTCTGACAATACATAATGTTGGAATAAAGCAATTAGTCTACATTTTGAAAGAATTCATGTTTTCTTCAATTTTAAGAAATGTATTTTAGTTTACCGAACTTTTCAACTGTTCTACCGAACAGATTGAGTGTGTAGATTGTACGACTCCCAATTATTTCCCGATGGAACGATGTGAAGCATTATTATTTCCGAAGTACGTGTGCAGAATTGTCATTTAGTTACTTTTGCTACACTGATTATGAAACTCACACATTGAACTCTTATTTTCACAAAATCACAACGAATTAAATGTTCAGGTTCAAAAGTTGAAACAATTTGCTTGTTATGCAATTTTTTCGCTATACCCTAGAAAAATCGACCCTGAAATTAGGAGCTCTTCCCAAAGTATAACACCGAGTAACCTTTCTGACTTTCTCTGAGTGGATTGTTTTCTCGTTTGCAACCCACCAGTGATCGTGAACCATAAACTGATAAAAGTCATCAGCTTATACCGGTTCACTTAATCACATCGACTTCCAATAACCCTCCCAAATCAAAAACCTTTCCCGCTCATGGCATCCAGTGGCGACAATTATTCTCTTCCACATCAATTTCGTCATCCTCTTCCACCAAACCTTCAGCAATCAACGGCTCGGAGGCCGCGCACGTTCGAATCTTAACGAATCGTAGCGAAACAAAAATTAACCATCAACAATTGATTAATCGAGTTGGTGGGTAAGTGATTTCCAGTCTCGTCTTGCTTTTCCGCTCGTTGGCGCTTCTTCGGTTGATTTTAATTTTTTTTTTTTTGCTCAAGATGATGTCCGTGTTCGGGACACGCTGCCACACGCAGCCAATCAGTGGGCAATTCCAATCGATCGCGATTAATCGATCAACGCATACGTCAATTGGGAAATTGATCGAATTATCATCATTATCGCTGCGCTGCACTGCCCGGTTCTGCATTGCATTCATTTGTGTTGGGTGTAAGCAGATTTCCAGCACCCCTTTCTTCGCTGGCACCGAGTTGGCAGCGGCAATCAACGCACACGAAAAGTAGGCGGAAAATTGTACAATTTTCTCGAAATTATTTGTTTCAAGCCTACTGCGGCAGCCGCCGTTTAGAAGTGTTTGCAAGTAGATGAGTGAGTGGGTGAGATGATGTGAGGCAGCATGCGATCGAGTGAGAGACTGCCTCTCTTGTTTAATTTTCCGATGAATAATTTCGCCTCGATAATCGGGAGGCATTAACTCGATGATTTGATGATTGATTTATTAAGCCAACTCGTTACCGCTAGTATTTTTTTTTTCCTCGGTAGAAGCGCGGGAGCTAATGGTTGTTTTTGTATGGGAGGTGATCGATTTGTGTGTGTCCAGTCCCGTCCAGCAGCGCACAAAACAAGAACAAGAAGAAAAAGAACCGTGGGCGCGCTGTTCCCGTTTCCGGGGCCCTGGGTCGAGATTTCTGGCCATCGTCAGGAAATGGGTCGTAAATTATATTATCGATGGATTGCTCTCTTCCTCGGTCAACAGTCGCCAGTTGGAGGATGGTTTCCATGGAAGAGAGAGTGAGAGAGAGAGAGAGAGAAAGAAAACCTAGCGTTGAAATTTCATAAATTAGTGGCGAATCCGAATTCCGAGGCTCTCTTATCGCGGGACTATTCCATGCACGTAGCGATTAATGCGTACTGAAGTTGTCACCTCGAGTCGAATGGTGTGTTTCAGCTTGTCTGCACGCACAATAATATCCTTTTACGGCGGCTAATTGACACGTGCTCGGATTTATGGTTGGCGGCTAGTCGGCGCTTGTCTGCCGGCGTGCTTTGTTTGCTTGTCGACTTCGAAATTCGGTGTCGGATCTAGTTGGCATTGAGAATCGAACAAAATTGTGTCGTCATTTCTTTCGAGAGTAAAAGTAACATGCTTTTTCGAGAACTTTTACGGGCGGATTTACGATTTCAATTTTATTGTGGCGATGAGACGCCGGATTTGGGGTCTAGAGAACCACAACTGCCACAGCAGCACAGGATGTCGCCCAAGCCAACCAATGGTCATCAACAGTCTTCCGTCACGGGTGGAAACGCACAATTTTTTTTTCTACGTCGTGATCGGTTAACGATAATAAACATTGGCACGTGAGGCGAATCCGCAAACCGCAGTTTCTACAGTCAGTTTCGGAGACCGGTGCGCGGTGTGGTCATAAAACTATCATCCTTAGGCAGGCGTCACCGATCGATATTGGATCGTAAAATTGATTCCGATCTCGTTGCGGTACAAGAATATTGATTTTTTTTTTGTTTGCTAACAAGCGTTGGTTGCCTAAACTAACAACGGTTAACCTTGGAATAATTGTAAATTTTCCAGAGGGTCCAAGAAGCCGCCATTTTTTTTTATTTCTTTATTGCCGTTTATGGCCCTTCTTCAAAGGGTAGCATAAATGATGCAAATCGCCCTAATGTCTAGATCCGGTTTGATTGGAGGGCTCGAACAAGTTCCTTTGTGCACCTGCACACATTGCATGTCGTCCTTATCGTTGCTATTTTTAAAACCGACCAGCATCTTTTATAGCAGGTTCCATTAGCGCCCGCTTGCTGCGTCACGACGCGATTGGTGCCTCTTTGCTATCAACTTGCTGTTCCCATGGGAATGAATTAATTAGACGGCTTCCTCCCGCATGTCACTCGCTGAAACAAGCGAGAGTTATTTCGTAAATAAACAAACTAAACGTCTCAAAAAAAAAACGGCTGATTGAGTCTCGTGGGTCGTCAGAATCGATTTGCAGATCATATCGATGGGGTTCACCTCTTTATTAAAATGAGAAACCGCGAAGAAAGGAACTCCAAGCGGTGAGGTTGAATCGGATCCTTCAGCGGAGATTTAAGAAAGAAAAAAAAGAACAAACCTTCTCGAGTTCGAATAAAGTAGTTATGCTGAGCTGGAATGGCCCATTGCGTTTGGTTGGGCTTGGGCACAAGTGGAGATTAAAATATCGAGATCAGCAACGAGCAGAAACCGGTTGCGCGTTGCAGGGTCCTGAGGCGCTTCGATTTGTTTTTATTTTTTTCACCGAGTTGCCCTCTCTTGTGTTCGGTTACTCTACGATTCATTCAGGGGATGTTACTGTTCGGAGGTGCTGGAATCGGGATGGATTCATCGACGCTTTTATACAGCTGTTGTTCTACTTCTAAATCGTGTGTAAGCTTGAAAGGGGCTTATCCATACTTTGTTTTCCGATAGATTCTAAATTCCTGAATTTCACGAAAGATCCGAGAAAGGTCATAATTGGATTCGCGGATTATTCTAGAAATAAATCAGATAATACTATTGTCTTCAAATAATGTTGATTTGAGTATAGTTCATTAATCGGCCTACATCAAAGCACTTCGACATTTTGAAGCCTTGACGAATTTGTTTCTGAGGACCTATTCTTAAACGCTTAGTGTCCTGTTGACTGTCTATTAAAGTGGTTCAAAGTATCGATAGCTCTACCCCGCTCAGCTGAATACCGAATCCGAAATTCTCCAGTGATATCTGTGATTACGAGAAATTTTTCCAGCAACAACTTTGCCCAAGAACATAGGCAAAGTTAGATTTTAATTATTCAAAGAGATGATGTTCTTGTGCGATGATCCGTCAACAACTCAGTAAGCCACATAGGTGTGTCCGGTACGAAGAATTAAGGCAAATACTAAGGTCCTCCCTTAGCTCAGTCGGTAAAGGCGCAGCTACGAAGCAAAACCATGCTGGACGTGACTGGGTTCGATTCCCTGTCTGGTCTAGGAATTTTTCGTTAAGGAAAATTCGAATCGAAAGCTCTCAATTAACGACTGTGAAAGTGCATTTAGAACACTAAGTTGAGAGCAATCAATGAGCAAATTGTGAAAGCAATCAGCTTGAAATGCTAAACAAAGAACAGGCAAACAGTGTCGAACCTGGGATTTTTTTATACCTTTCGGAAACAAATTGGCTCATAAAACAAATAAAACAAAAACAACCTAACGTTCACTCCAAACCACCGCTCCGCCCCAGTTGTTTTTGGAAAAAAACCCCGAGGCCACACATACAAAAATTTTCTTTTTAAATTTTTCCAAAAAAGCGGGAGAATGAGAACAAACAGTTGGGGTTTCTCATAAGGTCTGTATCAACGTTAATCTGGACACCTTCAAATCACTGTAACCTTTGAAATATTGCACTAAAAAGTGAAAAATTTCGCTGACGTATAGCTGGGGGTCTTTGATGAAAAATACTATGATTTGAGTTTACATTCCATGTTTAGTATTCAAGATGGCGACGAATGAAAAGCACGTGTGCAAGCGAGGTTTGTACGGACGTAAGGTAAATCCTGACATGTCAATAGGGGAACTTTAAAACAAATCGATTAACCTAACTCCACTATTCACGGTGTGCTCAAATCATTTTCGGAACGTTTGACGGTAGAGAGGAAACCGAGAAGTGATAAAAACAATGGACGTGCTGATCCTGTCATGGACCGAAATGTGAAGAGGATATTGAAGGAAAACCGAATCTCTTTGTTCGAACGACGGCTCGTAAAATAAGAATTTCACCTGATTTTGTCCAAAAATCAAAACAGCGTTTGAGGTTGAAGTCGTATAAAGTAAAAACAGTTCCAAATCGCAACGCAGCAGAACTTGATAGCAACATCACGGAATCGACGTTTGTACTGCAAATATATGACGAAGTTTTTATGCGTTGTTATAGACGATGAAACTTATGTTCTAGAGGATTTCAAGCAGCTTCCAGCGCTGGTTTTCTATTCTGCTATGGTAGGAAATGTTACAGCTGAGCATTTTTGAACAAATAAAGGGTCGATATATCCTAAAAAGAACCTTGTATGGCAAGCAGTTTGCACGAAAGGCAGAAAGAGTAAATCTTTCGTCGCTACAGCCACAATCAACCAGAAGATTTACCAGAAAAAGCAGAAAGTTAAACCTTTGTTCTGGCCCAATTTGACATCATGCCATTATGCCAAAACTGTGATGGACTGGTATGAAGCAAATCATGTGAATATTGTACCGAAAACCGCAAATTCGTCAAATTGTCCAGAGTTTTGTCTAACCGAGCGATGATGAAGGGGAAGATTTCTAGAAAGAAATAAAGAACCAAAAATATCAAACACTTCCAACAAATTTGGACTAAGACGACCACCACGGTAACTGAAGAATCTGTACAAACCAAGGGTAAACTGCTTAGAACAGTGTGCCATCCACGATGTCTTACACACTAGACGAATATGTTTCATAACGGCGGCACTTCGATTTTCAATCCATACCACATGTGTGGCACACTGAGGCACACTTTTGACAGTTGAGCTACTAGAAATAAGAAACCAGCAACCTTGCCAATATGCATTGCCTGGTTGCCTGGCTCACTAGAAAATAACAATTTGGGCAGTCAACACATCGGCACCTTCGGCACATTACGGGAACACCCAGAACAAGGTAACGCTTGTGAACACACTCAAAAAAAAAAAAAAAGCATAGGATAAAAGTGTGGTGTGCTGAGCGATCCACCCCTTGGTACAAACCCTAATGGATGTAGTTATGCATAATGCTCGAAAATTGTATTCAAATACTGAATAACTATGTTTTGACTTCGTGAACTGTTAAATCATATCTCATAAATCTAAAATAAACAACTACAATTGAAATATAATGCGAAATTTGTGTTTAACTTAAGGTGGTTTTGAGGTGTCCGGATTTTTGTGGATACAGAACGTAATTCACGTGAATTTCGAGTTCGTTTCCAAATGCGCTCTAATTTTGGGAGAATGACCAGGACGAGATTTGAAATCGATTGAATGGAGTGGAGCTAAATCGATACTTTGAACTACCCTATTGTCTACCCTAACTTGTGATTTCGCATACAGATTGTGCGAAGCTTTTTCTATTTAGAGGAGGCCAAAACCACAATACATTCATTCATGTTTTACTAAAATTTTCAAAGGCATATTCAGTTACAAACTTCTCCGTTGTCTTTCTTGTAGTAGTTACACTACCCAAACATAACTTAGTTATGTAAATCACCCACAAATTATCGTAGTAACCTGCGTCCTTCTGCAATACCAAAAGCAACCCAGACTTTTTTAAAGAATGAACCAATTGAAACTAAAGCCTACTTTGCCTTTTTCAAGCAACCAGCAAGCTTAATGCCCTGCTGATGAAGTTCATTAATTCATTTAACATAGTAATTCATATTCTGTGTTCAGGGAGTTGTTTTTCTATCCTCAAAAGTACTCATATGCCAAGAGTCACATTTTGCACTTTGAAGGAAAGATATCGAAAAAAATTATCCGATTTGGTTTTGATGAAATCTTGAACTTTTCTTCGAATACCACTCATCATATTTTGAACACTCTGTTGGCTAACCTGAGTGGCCATTTTGTTCCACCATCTCTTCATTTCTGTTGCATCCCGAGTCACCTTTTCCGCTTTTCTTTAACTTCTGTTTGACAACCGCCCAAATAGTATCCATTTGGCGGAATTGAGGGCGTTTGGGTGGGTTGATGTCCTTTTTGAGGAAATCTACCCCGTTGTCTCGATACCACTGTAGTACTTCTCCGCTGTAGTGGCAGTTTGCCAAAAACTTTATAGGTCCATTGCGAGCTTTAGTGTACACTTTTAAAAGTAATGAATCTTACATGGGAAATAATTCTTGTTGCCCATTAATATTTCAAGACGTAAACGTAAATATGGCTCAATTTTACGTTCATTTTGATTCGTTCTATCAACCCAATACGTAACAAAAAATAACACATCCCACTCCCACTCAATGTTCCGTTCCGTGGTATCAAAAAGCATTTTCTATAACATTAAAGATTAGTCCATTTAAATAATATCATTTTGTGATCCATTGCCTTCTCTTACATCATGGCAAGAGAATTTCCTTTCATGTTGAGACGATTTCAGAAACAGATATTTTTCGACGTTTCGGCGTATTGTATTTCGCCTTCTTCATAGATAGGGTTCGAGAACCATTTTAACTGGGCTGTGGCCGGACATCATTACGACATGCCCAGCCCATCAAAGTCGACCGATTTACGATGTGTGTACGATGGGAGGTTCTCCCAGCAGCTGATGCCATTCGTGGTTCACCTTCTCCTCGTTCCGTCTTCCATCTGCTCTCCACCGTAGATCGTACGCAACACCTTCCTTTCAAAGACACCAAGTGCGCGTTGGTCATCTACGAGCAATGTCCCATGTTTCGTGGCCGTAAAAGATTACCGGTCTATTAAATGTCTTACAGATGGTCAAATTTGTAGTTCGGCGAACTTTGTTCGATCTTAGTGTCTTTCGGAGTCCACAGTGTAGGCACGATTGCCAGCCATAAGGCGCCTTTCTCTGCTAGTGTCGTTATCGACGGTCACCAAGGAGCCCAGATACACGAATTCGTCTACTACCTCGATTTTATTACGTTTGATCAGAACTCGTGGTGGGAGGCAAACATTGTCTTCTCATGAGTCTCTTCCGTACATTTATTTTGTTTAAATGTTCTCAACCTTTTCAAATGCAACTTCCAATCCTTAGTCCCACTACGGCGCTTGCTATGATCCTGTCAATCGGTAGTATGCTGCTTACTGAAATTCAAACGGTCGATTTAGCCAATTTCAACGACTTCGTGATTTTTTAACCTGACCACGTCGGATTTTCGATGTGGGTGTCCAAAATTAAGTATTGGTTCGCGAATTAAACCGAGTATAAATGCTTTGAAACAAAATTAATCTTGACGATGACTTTTCAGCACTTAAAGAGGAAACATTGCCAAACAAACTTCTGTAAGAAAAAATTCCAGATCCGACCACTAGGAGCGCTGCAGTAAAATAAACTGTGCGTCCAGATGTTAAATAAGTCAAGCCCTATGTTGTCAAACGCCTTTGGCAATCTGCACTCCGTTGAATCAACCAAGCACCATAACAACTCTGATTATGATTATGTCTTCAAGCATCCAAAACGCTCCGAGAAAACGAAAAATAAAGCTTACTTCGAGTATTGGTAACTAAAATACTTGCCACTCCCCACCCTGGACTTTCTCGCGCACGCTTATTTGATGTAATGAGCGACTTGTTTATTTTGTCAGGATTTATAGTCTCTCTTTCTCTCTACCTCCCCCCCCCCTCTCTTTCTCTCTATCTCTCTTTTCTCTCTCCCTCCCTCCCCCCTCTCTTTCTCTCTATCTCTCTTTTCTCTCTCTCTCTCTCTCTCTTTTCTCTCTCTCTCTTTCTCTCTCTCTCTCTTTTCTCTCTCTCTCTCTTTTCTCTATCCTGCTCTGTTTGGCGCAATTTTGAGTCGTTTTCGACTCACTGTCGTCAAGCATGGAAAAATGCAGTCACTCGATTCACTACGATTAGAATGAAAGCAGAATGGTAATGAACAGAATTGGAATAACTCACACGTGTGCGTATGAGTGAGAAATGAGTGCAGAGTGAACCGATTTTTTCCATGCTTGACTGTCGTCTACAGTGAAGTCACTCAAATTTGAGTAAATCTGGTGAGGATTTGCGATGCGTTAGTAATGGAGTATTCCGTAGATGGAATACTGAAAGCTGTCATGTGAATTACTTTAACTTAAGGAAAGCTATTTGGGAATGCATATCTGTTCAATCGGATATCAGATTAGATAAGCATGAGAAAATGACAAGAGGCTCTCATAAATGACAAGAGGTTGGATGGTCGGGAGTATAATAGACTAGGCTCCATCATAACCGGGTGATATGACCATGATGATCAAATTCGGTGGGTTTGGTGCATAAGTGGGTGTTAGAATAAACATATATGTATTTATAAATATATAGAAACGATCTCACCAAACACCATCACATTGAAGGATGTCTGGTCAATTCGGGGTTTTTATCGGATTTTTTCCAAGTCTTTTCCCCGAAAGGTTCAGCACCAAGGATGGGCAGGGAAAAATTAAAACGTGACCAATTTAATTAACACGACCATCACTTACAAAGGATAGCTGCAGTAGTACTGTAGACGGGAATCGTGAGTCTCTTTGTGGGGAGTTTTCTGAAACACAACAAACATTTAATCTTATCTGAAAATCACTTACGTTAATTTATTTCACTCCCAGTGATGTTTGCTACTCAAGCCTCCCGACATTGTCCCTTTCAAAGGAGATGTAAAATCGCCGCTTCTTTTCGATGGCAGCCTGCGCTTCGAAAGCTTTAATATTCACATGAATTAAACAATTGTAAAATAATAAACACAGCCAGTCGTAACCAAAGGGATCCACCTGAATCAAATGGATGTTTTTGATTTGTCAACATGTGAACTGTTACATGTTACTGACTCCACTTTTGAAACTCTCTCTCTCTCTCTCTCTCTCTCTCTCTCTCTCTCTCTCTCTCTCTCTCTCTCTCTCTCTCTCTCTCTCTATCTCTCTCTCTCTCTCTCTCTTCTTCTCCTCTCTCTCTCTCTCTCTCCCTCTCTCTCCCCCCCTCTCCCCCCCTCTCTTTTTCCCTCTCCCTCTTTCTCTCTCTCCCCTTTTCCCCACTTTTTTCTCATTTTCAGCCCCCCCCACCCCGATCTTATATTTCCCTCTTCGTTTCTCTCGCATGTTCCTCTTTCTTTTTGATTCTTTCCCCCAGAGTCACCCGCTATAATTTTAACCCCCCCCTTTTTGTGTGTTTGTGTTTGCGCGGTGCTCACACTTTTGTACCCCCCATCGCCCCACATAACCCCCAACTATCCTCCAAACCGCCCACCCCCCAATTAAGAATTTTGGGAGTTTTTGTCGGTCCCGCCGGACTGGCGCTTTTCGCAATGTACGGCCTTAAAATTAAACAAAAAATTTCCTCCCCTGAAAGGTTCGAAAGAACCACCGTTTGGGAATTTATTAAAGGTCCCCGAGACCCTTATAGGTCCTGACAAATTTGTCACTGCAATTTTTTGACGTAGGATTAAGGAGTGTATCGAAAATAAGCTATCCACAAACTTTCTTTCAAATTTGGTTGAAAACCGATATTTTATTCATACAAAAAAATTAACCTTTATTGTACGAGGTTAAACTTGAACATAATGAAGACCGGATGAAATTTAAGTTATTCCTTCACGAATTTTCGAACTTTGGATCGAATGCTCTTCATCAAGTTCCGGACAAGTGTTGCATCGCATTTTTTGGACGCTTGAGCCCAAATTTTTTTGAACTCCTGCATGTTTCCAGCTGCCTTACCAGTCTTCTTGAAGACCCTCTTCACGATTGCCCAGTAACGTTCGATGGGTCGAAGCTGAGGGCAATTTGGTGGATTGATATTTTTCTCAACGAAATCTATACCCTTTTCCGCAAGCCAATTGAGAGTGGTTTTGGCATAGTGAGCCGACGCTAAATCCGGCCAAAACAGTGGAACTGTACTATGCTTCTTATATAAAGGCAACAATCTCTTCTGGAGACACTCAGATCGATAGATTTCCGCATTTATAGTTTCGGTAGTGTAAAAAATGGTTGACTTCAAACCACAGGAACATATTGCTTGCCATACCAATACCTTTCGACCGAATTTCTCCACTTGAATCGACCTGTCCGCATCGCTCACATCCTCCCCAACGACGGCAGTAAAGTATTGTGGACCTGGAAGGGTTTTTGAGTCCTCCTTTACATAGGTCTCATCGTCCATCAAAACGCATGCATCCGGACGCTGCAAAAGACGCGAATACAATTTCCGGGCCCTTGTTGCTGCTCGCTTCTTCTGTTCTGCACTTTGTTTCGAGATTTTCTGCTTCTTGTAGGTCTTCAGGTGGTTTCGCCTCTTGATACGCTGGATCATTCCGACACTCGTTCCTGCTTTTTTGGCCAAATCACGTATTGACATTGATTTGTTCTTCATGATTAGAGATACCACTTTCTGCTCCAGTTTCGGGTTGGAAGAACCGGGTATTCTGCCTCTTCCTGGTACTTCATCCAAAGAATAGTGTTCCCCAAACTTATTAATGATGGTTTTAACACTCGCATGATGAATTCCAAACCGCTTCGCCAATTTTCGCATAGTAATACCCTTCTCACTTAGCCATGTATCCAGAACCTTAATTTTCACTTTCTTTTCAATACGCGACATTTTGAAAACGCAGAATTTGAACCGCACAAACAAGTAAACAAAAAAAAGCTGACAGTCAAACGCACAGCATGCAGTGTTCAGAGCATAAAAAACCATCACAAATACATGCGTACAACGCAAATGTATGTGGATAGCTTATATTCGATACACTCCTTACATTTAGAAGCCCCCCCCCCTCCCCGCCGCCACACAACAGCCCACCCAACCAAAAATAGTCTATTCCGTACGCCCACCAAATTACCCCCCCCAAAATTCCCAACCCAAAGATTTTTAACCTCAACTCCACCCAGTCAACTACCCCAACCAAATCCACTAAAACAACAAAAAATAATCGAAAAAGAACGAAATTATATATACTCGGCCGGCAACAAGGGGGTGATTTACCCATTTTCCCCGCTCCCTCAACACCCCAACTTTTCTTTTTACAATACCACCACAACACCCCCCCCGTTTCTCCTTCCCTACCAATGCCGCCCAACGAATAACGATAGATTAATTAAAATTGTGTCCCCCGAAATAAACCCCATTAACAACCATATTGAACAATATAAAACTTGCAGAGAATCACACACCCAACCTCATAACCGAAACTATAAAAACTAGAAAGAACGAGAAAAAAACAGACTTATGCCCCCACCTCACTAAACCCCACCACCACCATTTTTTCCACCCATTTTTACATCAGTGCAGTGCAAGTGAGAGAAATATTACTGGCGCCAATCTGAGAGAAAATCTGGTAAAACGGGCCATTTTGTGAGGTCAACCCTAAACGAAACCATCATCATTCAATTCGCTGGATATTTTAACATAAGTACAGTCCAAGTGAGAGTAATTTTACTGGCGCCAATCTTAAAAACCGCATGGTATATAAGTTTATGCTGTATGAGGGGAAATCGGGTAAAATGGACCACTTTTTGGCATCCGATCAAAGTAAAATTTATTCCATTCAATTCTCCAACTTTTTCTGAAAATTTACAGTGCACTTGGGTTCTATATAGTAGCACCGAGTTCAATTTTTGGGTAATAATTCGTGTCTGCATTCAAAATGAGAGGAGAATCGGGCAAAATTAGACACTTACAGTGGTCAACCCTAAATGAGACTAACACTATTCGATTCCCCGCATTTTTTTTCCCATAAGATTAGCTATTTTTAGGACTCCTACTCTGCGACGTCCTAATTTTTTGATGATAAGTATTTACCGACTTTCCTATGTAATTATCATCCAGTCTCTAGCAATCCTCTGTAATAGTTCTCTCTCATTCTTGAAGTAATGAGAAAGAATGCGTAGAGAAGAAAGAGCGTGTTGCGGCGCATTCGCACCGTTGCCACATGTCAGCTCTTCTTCAGTGCCGTCAAATCCGTTTGCTTTCTTTCTTCGTAATTTCGTACCAGATTGGTGCTAGCACATCGACGGATTCCGCATTGAATCGTTCAACCTATTAGGGGAATTTGTCCTCTACCTTTGTACGCTCGCTCCAGCACTCGGCGCAATCAGCTCGAAGAGCAAAAACAACATCGCAAAATCAGCAACATATTGCTGCAGCATGTGCACATGTTAAAATCACTTGACTTTAAGCGTTTGCCTTCTTCTTGTTCCTCTGTTTGTGGTCTTCGTCGCTTCACGAATCGCACCTTCACCTTCGTTGTTGTTCATTCATCGATTCGCTCCAAGGAGGCTGCTGCACTGCACTCAACTGCACCCGGAGCAACAGGAGAAGATGGATATAACAGTCATAACAATAACAATAAATTAAGCACGTCGCTCTCTGGAGTGGCTGTTGTTGCAAGGCAGCAAGAAAAAAGGATCGCCTTCTTGTCGCTTCTGGTCATGACATGCGATGCAGGCTCGGTTGGGATCTTCTCACGCACTCGAACATTTCGGCTCGGCTCGGGCCACGCGAACGGAATAATCCGAGCTCGAGCCGCTACTCGTGATGGTATTATATTTTACCTTGCTGCATTGATTTTTCTATCTCGCGAAAAAGGGGATTACGGGCTCCTCCAATGTCCCTGATACTGGCACATAATAGACGCCTCTTAAATTGACAAAATTGACAGATCTTATTCCTCTAGCACTTAGCCGGTGTTCTACTTACCTTTTGCCCAAACTTCCCTCCCAAATACAACCGATCGACCGAAACTCACTTAAAAAGAGCTTAAGAAATCGAATCCACTTCTCGCAGCAAAAACAAGAGGAAGAATCCAAAGACGCGAAAATCTGAATTTTATTGCTTGAGAAAACGGTCGCGTGGCTCTGTCTTCCTCGTCGATCCGAGATCGGAGCCGAACCGAGCCGAACAAGGGGACCAGTTTGACCAGTTTCCCGCGGAAGGCAAGGGGACTGCACCGCGATGCTGTGTACGTCGACGATGATAACGAATCACCCGTCAAACGATGGGGAAGGCCGACCCGGTTCGGCCCTGTGCCTTGGTAGCAGGGCTGGTTGGGAAGAAGCCAGAGGATGCATAATATTAAATTCGCCGTCTTTTATTATTATTTTTATCTCCGCTCGTTTCCCGCGGACCCGAGTCGATCGCGCCGTCGTCGGAGGATGCGTGGCACCGATTCTCCCAGCTCAACTTACTTATCGGCTTGTCTTCCCCACCGACCGACACCTTGGCACGGCTCGGGTACAGTGTGTGTATCATTACGGGTCGGCCGGACTCGGACTCGAGGGGAATCGGGTAATTAATGATCCAGATAAGGGTTTGGGTCTCGGCGGTGGATTCGCGCTCGTTCAAAAATCAATCATCGCGCGAAACTTGTGATGGTGAAAGTAAAAATCGCTTTACGTCGGTTGTGTTGGTTCTTCCGGGGTGGAGTTCCATCCGTCCGGTCCGGTGGCCGGGCTACGCAAATTAGCTAGTAATTTGAGGTGCTGCCACGGACGCCGTTTTTGGAATGATAATCCGATTACCACAACCGTCTATGGCAGGTAATAAAAGTTTAAAAGCCTATTTTGCAAATGGGATTCTCACCGCGACGACGACTGGATCGTAAACTAATCTTAGCCAATCACGACCGACGGGAAGAACTTCCAGATTTATGACTTTGACGTTCTGGAATAATAAATCGTGTTATCCTAGCGGGGATTGATCCGGTTGGGTCTATGAACTTATCGAAGCAATGAAACACACTTGGTTCACTTGCAGCACTTTGTTTACAAACAACTTTCAATTTAGTCATTGCCTGCTACGATCGGCTCGAGGCGACATGTACGCTTGGTTGCGTTTTTGGCATACAAAAAAAAAACGTCATCGTGTTGATTGCGAAACTGATTCCACTTCTTTGTCAACTTAGTTGCACACGGGAGAGAAACCACTCGAGTGCCGCACGCGGTGTGCCGAGCCAAATATCCGGTCATTTAAAATTTGATACAGCTCACACTTTGCGCCGCAAGGCAACCATTTGACAACAGATTTTTCTCCGAAGAAAAAATTATAATTGATCATCCAACTAATTTCGAACGTGTTCTTTCTTTTTCTTTCTAATTACAGGTAAGTCCGCGAGCTTTCAGCCCAGCCAGATGTCAACGTTCAATGTTTTCAATCTTTTGTTCTTGGGAATGGTGCGTCAGTTTTTCGAGGAACCGACTTTCTTCGATTCTCAGTAAACAAAGACGAAGAAACACGAGGTAGGACGACCATTCAAACATGCCGAAAGATCAAAGCGTTCCGTTTGGCCACCCGCCCCCACCTGCTCTCTCTATCGCTCACTTGTTCATTGACGGCGATGGCGGCCGTGGCGGCGGAGCGCAGGGAATGTGTAATGAGCCATTAATTCCTCTGTGAGCTGTGACTGTCAGTGGTCGATAACCAAGCCCCGTGCAGTAAAACAGAGCAGCTAATTAAATATTGACATTTTGTGCTTATTATTAAAATTGTAACCTCACTTTTGCACGCTCTTTCCCTTGGTCGAAGCAATGTCAACAACGTCGTCGTCTCGACGTCATCCTCAGAGTTCGCTCAAAAGAAGAAGAGCCTCGTTGAAAGTTGACGACGCCGTTCCGTTGGGAAACCGATTTCTTAATTACATCCCGAGGCGATGCTAATTCAATTCAATTTAAATTTGTCACTTGTAACTGCCTGGTGCTTCTTCTACTATGTCGTTGCTGTACAAATACCCTCCCCTGGGTGAGCGCTTTAAACCTGTTGTCTTGTCAGTTGCGATTTTCCAGCCACCAAAAATACCATAATTTCGGTTGAAAACGGCTCGTCCATTCGACGGGACGTCTCACCGCGAGTGAGCACATCTCCCTATATCGTTGTAATTAAATTTCGATGGTCACTTTTCTTTCATCGCACTAACGACGACAACCGCCATGTTGGCACAAAGAATGCTCTTTGGCTACTTTGCGTTTTTCTAATGCAATTAGCGACCGCCTGATGGCAGCACTAATTAATTGGTTAGGTGCATCATCATCAGCATGTGAAGTTCCAGGTGTAGAAAGGTCAGAGAAATGCTTTTAGTGATGGCGTCGTGTCGTGGTGTCTGGTTGCTTGGTTCTTTATTGGGAAGCATAACTTGATTAGAAGGTTGCAAATTGCATCCATCATACAACCAGACGAGGAGTTTTTTTTTAGTTTGAACAGAATCAAGCCGCTACGACGCTTATGGTTTTTTTTTTCGGTTAGACGAAAGTTCTGATTGCTGGGTTTGACGGAAGATTTTTGCGTCTTCTCGTGGGTTTTAGAAAGCGTTAAGTTCAATCAAATCAAATTCTCTGAGTTCCAACCTGAGGTATTCTGAAGTTGTCTGCCCCCTGAGGTATTCTGAAGTTGTCTGCCTATCTAGTGAGCTCCATGGTCTTGCTATTGGGGCTGTTAATGTTAATGTGGGTGTAGGTGCTCAAACAGGTAATTTTTTTGACGTAGGACAACGCCTTTGTTTTTTATACTGGGGTACAATTTAAAAAAAAATCGAATTGCGGCCGTCACGAAAAGTGGTCAGATTTTGAGCGTTAATATCTTAGTCGTTTCTCCAAAGATTTTCAAAAATTTTGCATCATTCGATCGGAAATATTTCTACGCATCAATTCCCGGACATTGTTGATTTAGAGCACATACTATTGAAAAATGAATAAATTTTAAGCCTTGTCTTAAAAATCACTAACACCGACGGAAATCAATTGAGGATATGATAAGTATGGTATTGTTATAAAATTATATTAATTCAAAGAATATTGCATTACAATCAAAATGGCTTAGGTTTAGTAGCGTAGTCTTACGTCATCATGTCAAACAACCCAATAGGGCTGTACCTTGTAGCTTTTTCGTAAAAATTTAATTCCCGCTGGTTTTTTGAACGTTCAGCGTGTTCAATTGTCTAATTTTTAGTGATCAGTCTGGACAAAAAAGGAGTTACCAGAACATTTGTGCAGTTCTGAATCGTAAATGTTTAGCGTAAAATATTTAGAAAAATTATCGAAATGCAAATCATTTGAAAAATAAATAAAGCGATGAGTTATTGTAAAACTGTGAAGTGAGAAAAGTCGAAGTTAGAATGGGAAAACCTCGAGATAAAAAAAAAGAGAAAATTTGATATGTTTAAGATTGCTAAAATTCTGAATAGAATGCTACATTATTCGCTAGAATAGGCTTATTGTAGAATAATAAAATTGAAAGTTACATTTACAGATGCTATTCACATAAAAATAAGCTGTCTTTGACAAAGTTATTTGCACGGATTAAACACCATTCCTTACATTATGTTGACACATCTACTGGATAGAGAGTACCTTCTAAATTAAACATAGTTTTACGGTTAAAAAGTTCAGTGGTTTGCTAATCAGATGCGCCATTACTTTGTTTTAAATTTAATTTAAGTCAGTTTCGAAGGGTTTCTTAACATCAAAATAAAGTTCGAACGTAATTTTTCAATCCAAAATGGCGGGTCAAGCACAGGTAGATTTTATTTATGTTTTTAATTTCACGAGATCAGGCTCAATCGAATCAACTCTACAGAGCCATGATGATCTGTAATGTCCTGAAACTATTTGATAATGTCTGATGAGCTTACAAATATCTAATAATAGCAAATAGCTAACCAAATATCTGTTAATATAAGGTTACTTTTTTTTTATTCCTCTATTATCGAGATTTTCAGCCCTGGGCTGGTTTATCTCCTGTTGTTGTCACTCAAATACCTTTTGATTATTTTCGTAACTTGTCCGGGGGTGAGATTCGAACTCGTGACTCTGGCGCGATAGGTATGAATGTCGCCGGGGTCGCCCCCATATAAGGTTTCTCTAAATAACTTTAAAAAAATGCAAATTCTGAACTCCAGGACTGTTTGGGTCCTGCTCTAAATCATCCTACTCTAATAATTG
Organism: Aedes koreicus; assembly: GCA_024533555.2. Classification (NCBI taxonomy): domain Eukaryota; kingdom Metazoa; phylum Arthropoda; class Insecta; order Diptera; family Culicidae; genus Aedes; species Aedes koreicus. The sequence goes on along the minus strand of JAHHFK020000291.1, from coordinate 657,551 downwards.
TGTAAACTGTACCACAATGCATGTTGAATATCCAAAAGATCGAAACGATAATAGGTACTATTACCACATAGAACAGACATCCAAGCTGGAGTGCCCTCCGTGTGTAAATTTCTGTAACTGCCATTTTAAAATTACAGCTCGTTTCCGTTAGTTTTGGTGAATCGTATGTTGGCGCCATGCCACCTGCGCGCCTCAAAATTTAATAGTCATTGGCTGTCTGTCACTTTTAGTTTGGTGAAACCTAGACTTGGCGGCGCTGATGTTCCAATGGTTTTCTTTTAAAAATTTACACAGTAAATTGGGAAAAAAAAAGTCCGACCCTGGATGCCTGTTCTCTGTGCTGTATACATTAAGCATGGTTTCATATCATTTCAGCATTACTACAGTTTACATGGTTAGTCGATAATTATTACGACATTTTAAAATTTGCGTAACTTTATTCATACTTGACCGAAATTAATCAAATTGCTCACGTTTTTTGTATGAACGCTCCATGACCTCTTCCTTCATTATCCGTAACTCCTGCAAGCACCGCTCCCCCCAAGCATGAAATAATTTGTGCATGACTCCTGAGTGAATTTTCAGCTCATATGACTAACATTTGGAATGATTTGGTCGCTAGGATTAGTGTGGTGAAGAAAGCAATGTCCTAACTTCGTAAGCCTCAAATGTACACTAGCGCCACTCACACTCACACTAGCGCTGCGTAGTGAATGAACTCCGAACTAATGTTACCACCATCCGGAATGGCTTTGCCACTAGGAAAAGTTTGCTTAAGAAAGCAATGTCCTAACTGATAAGACTCTCGTGATACAGCATTAATATACTGGAACCTCAAATCTATACAAGCGCCGTGTATTGAGTGAGTTCCGAACGTATGGACTTGGTCACTAGAAAAAATTGCTAAAGGAAGCAATGTCCTGACTGGTAAGGCTCTCGAGAGACAGCACAAACAAACTGGAAGCTCATATGCAAACTTGTACCGCGTAGTGAGGGAATTCCGAACATAAAGGGTGTTTCGATCAAAATTTGGTCGACTTAAACTTGACGCATTTCCTTTCATCGTGCATTAACACATTTTGCACAACCCTCATTTTGAAAATGTGTGCGTGTGGCATCATGCCTCTATTTTGATTCAAAATTTCGTCGAAGGAAGAGAATCAACGCATCAAAATTGTGCAAAAATCCAAACTACTTTCACGCCAAGTTAGCGAAATTGTTGAATGAAGGTAAATCAACTATTACCAACGAATTAAAAGTGTTCGGTGAACGTTTGTCAACAGCCAAGAAAGCTGGATCGGGGGGAAATCGAAAGCCGGAGGCCACAGCGACGACAAAAAGAGTTGCCCGCTGTTTCGAGCGGAACCCCAACCTCTCTGTCCGAGATGTCGCAAAGAAGCTGGGAGTGGCGCCTTCAACCGTAGATAGAGCTAAAAAATGATTGTGCGGTACAGGACGATGAAACTTACGTCAAGGTAGACTTTAAACAGCTTCCTGGACAGGAATTTTATACGGCAACCGGACGGGGAAAGGTGGCAGATATTTTCAAGCACATTAAACTGTCAAAGTTCGTGAAGAAATATCACGTGTGGCAGGCCATCTGTACCTGTGGCTTGAAGAGCAACGTTTACATTGCGACCGGAACCGTCAACCCGAAAATTTATCTGAGCGAATGCCTACAAATCGTCTACTGCCCTTCCTGAAGCGACACAATTGTTCTGTTCTATTTTGGCCGGGCTTGGCATCTTGCCATTACGGAAAAAAGGCCAGGAGTGGTATGCTGCCAACAGCGTTCAAGTGGTGCCCCAGGACAAGACCCTCCCAACACGCCAGAGCTCCGCTCAATCGAACAATATTGGGCCATCGTCAAGCGGAACCTCAAGAAGACTCAAAAAGCTGTTGTGAGCGAGAAACAGTTCAAGGCAAACTGGCTTTCTGCGGCGAATAAAGTGGACAAGGAGACTGTATAAAATCTTATGGCAGGTGTTAAACGAAAGACCCGGCAATTCGCATTCGGTAAAAAGGAAGCTTAGCTGAATATTTTTCCTGTATTCTGTATTAACTGAACTTGAAAAAGAAAAAGAATTTGACTTATTAATAAAAACTTTGATCGACTCACACACATTACTGTTTCACCAAATTTTGATCGGAACACCCTTTAGTACCGCGTAGTAAGGGAATTTCAAACATATGTGACTACCATCCGGAAAGGGTTTGGCCACTAGGGCAAGTTTCCTGAAGAAAGCAACTTACTTACTAGTAAGGCTAGGATGAAATCAATTACCCCTTAGTAACTCGAAAGTAGAGTGCCTCTAGCGTTGGAGTTCTCAATCAAACCGGAATAAAATGACACAGATTTGTTGGTCTAAACCCCAACAACAATTTTGTCGACCTTCCAGCAGATTCTATGAACATGGTTGAACACATATCAAAACTTTGGACAGCCTTAAAAGCTGCAATTACAGCTGTAGACCTTAACTTCTGAGCTCCAGGACAGTTTGGATGATCAAGATCATTTAGGATTTGTTTCTTCAATACTCTAGTCGTATTTACGTGAATAATCACCAACATAAATATAATACATCAAATGAACTATACTAACATTGTATGGGGAAAAACCATTTTTTATTTGTCTTGTTCTTTGTTCGATATTAAGAAGGGTATCTGCAACCTTGGCGAATAATTTGATGTCAAATGAAAATGAACACCTATTTGTTTTTATAGAAATACATTTGGCATCCCGGTTTATAAACAAGCTATTTTCCTCTTAAATTCTAAATCGTAATTGATGGATCTTCTTGACTTCCCTTGAATTTTGGGACCTACCATTTCCAAAATTAAGTGTCAATTTGTCTTCAAAACCTAATAGCAAATTTTCTCGGAGCTTTTTTCCGAATACTTTCTGATGTCTTGGAGCTTGAAATTCCCTTGGAAGTATTTCTCAACAGTTTCCGGACGGTTCGCTTGTGATTGTTCCGCTTGTTCGTACAAGTTCACTAGTAGCGTTTAGCGTCGGTGCGTTATAAGCTAAATCGGTGATGATTTGATCAAAATGTAATCGGTATATTCAGTATTACAATTCAGTCAAATTTCAGAGTATCAACGGTCAAAGAAATCCGACTCTGTTTTTTACACTGCCTCTCCGTGTTGTTCATTTTCGACGTCTCAACACAAACTCCGTAAATTGATCACTGCCGTTCTAAAAACCCCAATAAATCGGAGCAAAATGCCAAAATGCTATACCATATCCTCTCGAATGTCCCATTCATTCAGCCAAAGGTGAATGAATACACCAATCTCATCGCGATCTAGTAGCCAGTCATTGCACTTTTAGAAAGGCCTTCCCGTCCGTCGATCGCGCAGTAATCCTCGCCTCGAGGGCGTCTGCTAAAACCTAGTCATTTACTACGCCAAGCGGCGCTCTGCTGCTAATGGACTTAGTCGATGGGGTCATTTAGGCGCTCTTCCTTGCGGCGGCGGCGGCGTTGAGATGAATTAATTAATCCCTCTCACTTGTGCGGCGTCTAGTGGAGGGATGATCTTACGCACGACTACCACGAACCGGAAATGGCCAACTCCGGCGAGTCCATGCGGCTACTGGTGTTACTCTGCACCGTTGTCGTCCTCCGTCCTCCGGCTGCCGTGCGGCACTCCCGGGTATCATCGTAAAACAGAATTATTGAAACAGTAAAATCTTAAATTATATTACAAAAATAATTACTACCGAAACGAAGCGGCACCCTCGATCCCTATACTTATAAAGCTTTTTAGACACTCTCGGAAGATTCAACCAGCCACTGGCGAGTTGGCGAGAGAGTCAAAGGTAATAATGGAGGCTTTTAAAAACACACCAACTGAACCTAACCAAGTGCCCCTCGGCCTCCTCCAAGAGGGCGGCGCACGACGCTCAACGCAGTAGGCTTCTTCGCGCTCCTTTTTTCAATACCAGTAGCCGAAGCGCCATCTCTCTTCTCCTCGTTCCTAGTAATAAAATTTATATAGATTTTAAATTGTTGTGTAAAAAGATTAAAAAGTATACATACTAAACCATTAATTATGTTCGATTATTGAAATTGAATTGCGCGCTGCTGGGGCGAAAGCATGAATGACTCGGGAGAAAAGCTCTAAGAGGATCGAGCGACTGCGACGGCGAAGATGATGATGATGATGGGCTCTGGCTCTGAATCTGGAGAGCTTTCCTAAGCGTACGCTGCGGCGGGCATAAATTATGGTAATTAATATTTTCTGGCTCTTTTTCTCCATTTTTTGTTTGCCCCGAAGATCCCTTGCGGTATTTAGTTATAGTAGTGCAGGGATTTTTTTTTCAGTTGGTTAGGTTTCAAGTGCATTTTAAAGCCGCCTAAAAGGGTCCCTGTTGCGAAACAAATACCCCCCTTTATGGACCACAGCGACATTTGCGGGTGCATTGGGCGTGGCTCTTTAAGGAAATGGCGGGAGTTAATCCTCCTAATGAGACCAATTGCCGTTACAACACTGTCAGTGGCGGGGGTCGTAAATTTCGAAGTACATCATTTGTAACAATCATCGCCGTGTTTACTAATTGGCTGTAATGGGTGTAAGCCGGGCTGGTTATCAATGACTGGGTACTTTTGATCTTCCTGTTTTCCAGAATAAGTCGGATTGCAATCAGAGCAAAATCTATACGCATAATTTATTAACGTTTGCCTATTACTCAGACAGCGAGCGTGTGGGAAAATCATAGGAAGTGCATACAATTTTCATTGCCTCTTTTTAAATACGTATGAGCCTCATTACAATGATTTTGGATTTATGACCAAGTCGTCAAAATCTTACTTGAATATAATCCGAAATCTTGGCTAGGAAATTCGTAGCATTGTTTAGAGCACGTCAGAGAAGTTTAATTAAAATGTATGGATTTTCCTAGAAACTAGACCTTATGGAAAGATATACGACATTTGTGAAATTGAAGAATTAGAACTACAATTCGAACCAGAATTTGGAACTCTCATCAGAATGTTTTCGGCTTGTCACCTAAAAATTAACGGTTTGGGAAATCTTGATCAACTCCGGAACTGATCATTCAGAAAATATTGAAAGCTGGATAAGAGCATATTCGGGAATTTGTTTTTTTGCTATCAACAAATAAGTTAGTTATTCAGTTCCAAGCCAGCTCAATATTTTTGTTGGGAAATTGATTGAAAGCAATTAGAAGCCCTTTGAAATTCCATTTGAAATCCCGAAAGCTAGACAAAGTATCGAACCTTAACTCTGTGAAACGTTAAGGCAGACGCTAGATTTGGAAGTCCTCTGGACGGACTCTGTGTGTTCGTTTAATTGACTCTGATAGATCAGTGAACACACTGAAGAGATTTATTTTGACTTAGCTAGTTAACTAATGTTGAGCTTATTTATGCAAACAATTGGTTACAGTAGTTTGAACATGGCTAACTCAGATTTCAATCAACCCAAGCAACACAAAACCATCATGACTGATTGCAATAACTTGATTTTGACTTAATTTAGTCACATTGAAGTTATAATAACTGATTTGCAACAAGTGTGCTGCTATGGAAAACCAGTTGGTAACTTCTCGGAACTCGGAATAATAGTTAGTTCAGAGCACTCCAGTGAACCAACTTGAAAGATTTCTGGAAGATATTAATGACTCCTGACTGATTCACTGTACTGGACTTAACTGATCTCCGCAGAATTCGTCCAGACGCCGCCCTCCCCTCCCATTATCTGAACTGTAAGTTTGCTGGACTGAGAAGAGAACTAACTTTGGAAGTCCTCTGGTCTTGTTTTAAAATAAGTTTTGTGGTTAGACGTTCTCCGGAATCACTCAGGAAGATGTTAGGTTTGACCCTTGAAGTCATCTTCATCGGCTATGCAGAAACAATCTCCATATTCTCTGGACTTTACGACAATATTCTGGAGATCCCCCCAACTATGATGACTGACCTAGGGACGTAGAATGTTGAATGACCAGTCCTGCCCGATCATGGTAATCCATCTCGTGGAACACTGGAAATATCCTGGATCGTCTCTGAATGTTCTCTGGTCTGAGTTTGTAATTCCTTTTTACTGAAGTTCTTCTTTGGGAAGATATGACTTAGGGCTGATACTGAAAGTCCATCTAATTGACCCTGAAAGCCAAGTAACTTGAAAGCTGTTTAGAAGTTCTTTTGGAATATTCAATACTGACCCTGGAAAATCTTTTGACTTATTCAGAAAATTCACTGAACTGGACTCCACTGGACCTGGCATTCATTTTACTTGAAAATGCTGGGGGTGGTCCTATAAATTCATGCCAAAAATATTCTGGACTGCCCCTGGAGTGTTCTCATTTGACTCTAGACTCAATTATTACTTTAGCTGGGACATTTCTGGACTAGCTTGGTCTAGGGCAACTCTTAATGTACTCTAGATTTACTTTAAAAATGTGATGGAAGTCTTTTGAGCTAACTTAAGAAGTCACTTGAGGTCCTATTTGGATTTGCAACTACGCTGTAAGGCCTTTAAATGAACTCTAGATGTCTGGACTGGACCGAATTGACCTTTTTTTTTTGCTGAACTCGTGGGAAAATTGCTTCAAATGAATGGTGGAAACCATCTGAACTGACACTGGAGTGCTCTGAACTTACCATTGAAGTCATCTGGACTTGGTCTGGAATAACTATTGAAGTCTTCTTCACTGAGGCTGGACTGACTTTGAATGACGTTTGGACTAGAGTTTTCGTGAATTAACCTCCAAAAACTATGGACTAACACTAGAAGCCGATTAATTTTGAGCTGCAACTGGTCCTAAAATGTCCATTTGGTTGATCTAGGAAATCCTTTGGAAAGGTCATCCATCTGGTGCAACACTTTTTTCATTTTTTTTTCCCCAAAAAGCATTCTATAATCTACAGATCATACATAAGACCGAAATAAGTAACGTGGATGTACAATTCTCTGAAAGTTTGTTGAATTCTTTGGAATTAACTAACTCTGAATGCCCTCTGGATTGACTCTGGAAATCCTCTGAACTCACTCTTATAAATTCTATGATTTGAGTCTGGAAGTCCTCTGGACAAACTCCGAAAATTCTCTAGTTGCTTCAGAAAACCCTTTACGCAGACCCTGGATGTCATCTTTACTGACCCTAGAGCTATGCAGAAACAATCTCCATTCCCTCTGAAAATAATGATCGTTTTGTTTAGGAAATCCCCTAGATTATCCTGAGGGTCGTAAGGACGGATGTTGAATGTCCACTGGGCTGATCATAGTAATCCATCTCGAGAAACGCTGGAAATATCGTGGATTGTCTCTGAAATTTCTTTGGCCTGATTATGGAGCTCCCCTTTACTGACTTTTGACTTTGGGCTGATACTGAAAGTTCATCTAATTGTCCTGAATGCCCCGTAAACCAACTTGAAATGTTTTTGGAAGTTCTTAGGATGTTCTTCTGGAAAAAAATATACTGACCCTGGAATATGTTTTGATGGACTCAGAAAATCCACTGAACCCTGGAAGTCATTGTACCTGACCTGGAGGTTTTCTGAAAGTTGCTGAGGAAAGTCCCCTTAATTTATGCTAGAAATATTCTGGACTGACGCTGGAGTGTTCTCAATTCACTCTGGAATTTCTCTGGAATCCTCTGAGTGAACTGGAAGTCCTCCTGATTGAAACTGGACGTCCGCTGTACTAATTTTGAAAGTCCACTGTGCTAATTTTGGAATTCTCGTGGAATCTGAAAGTACTTACTTGACCTGGGACATTTCTGGACAAAAGCTGGAAATTTTCTAGCTCTAGTTTGGTCTAGGCCATCTTTAAATGTACTCTGGATTGACGTTCTTTGGGCTAAATTTAGAAGTCGCTTGGACTGGTTCTGAGAACCGTGTAGACTATCTTTGATAATCTTCTAGTCTGATTTTGGACCTCCTCTAGACTGATTCTGGAAGTTATCTTCAACTAACTTTGCATGTTTTGTCAAAAAACTATTCGTCAAATCCAAGCTTTGACTCAGCAATCATCGACCGAACTAAAATGACCACTTGAATCTGCAACTACGCCTTAAGACCTTTGTTTAGACTCTGGACTGGACTAAACTGACTTTTGATTCAAAGTATCAACTCCTCGAATTAACCTTGAAGGTCCAGTAAACTAACATGAAACATTTCACGAAGTCCTTTGGATGTCCTTCTGGAAGGTTATGAACTGATACTGGAATATCTCTCGGCTGAATAAGAAATTTATCTGAACTGCACTAAACAGCGCTCCAGTGGAGCGCCGAGTCCTCTCACTTGACCTGATTTTATTTTTCTGAACGTTTGCTGGACTGGTGGAAAAAGTGCTTTGAATTAGTTGTGGAAATCTTCTGAACTGATACTGGAGTGCTCTGAACTTACCACTGAAAATCTCTGGACTTGTTCTGGAATGACGCTTGAAGTCTTCTACTTCAAACTTGACATTCTCTGGACTGACTCTGAAAGACGTTTGGACTAAACCTAACCTCCATGAACTCCGGAATAACACTAGAACCGCATTGGTTTTTAACTAAGATCTTAAAACTACCTAACTAATAACATTTGCCTGCCGATGGTACAAAAGAAGAAAGAGAATGGACGTAGAAAAAGGATGCATGCAAATTCCCATCTGTCCCATCTGTATTGTCTATTTTTGATTTATTTGGGTTTGAATTCAACAGAAATTGCCTTGGCTTGTTCTCTTGTTTATTTATTTAAGGTCTATGGAAATTCCAATCGGCTTATTGTCTATTTTTATTTAACTAGCAAATGAGAAGGGAGATTACAAATTTCCATTTAATTCCAACTACCTGTATTGCTTATCTTTACAGATGCACGTATTTCGTCTACAATGTGTAGAATTCTTCAGTGTCGTGTACTAATACTCAACTGGAAATGGGAATTACTAATATTTCTTCTCATTTTCTAGTTACAGGTATTCCACTAAAAGCTCACACTCACCAGGATTTATTTTTATTTATTTATTCATTTAGGTCTGAACTAATCAGATATGAATAGTAATCTGAAATAACTCAAGTGGTAATATAGAAATGTGGCAATGATTGCATTACTATACTGACTAGGTAGGTTTCTGGAAGTACTCCGGAGTTAGATTTGAAATTCCTTCTAACTGCAATTGGTTTTTGTCCTCTGCTTCTAAATGTCCTCTGGGATGATGTTGGAAGTCCTTTGGAAAGGTACTAGTACCACATTTTTGCCAGAAAATCATTCCAAAATTTCCGCTGGATTGACTCTGCAAGTCCTCTGGAGTTACTCTGAAAATGCACTGAATTGAGTCTGGAAGTCCTCTGGACTAACTTCGAAAGATCTCCAGCAGATTCAGTATGTCCATTGGGCTGACGCTGGGAGTCCATTGCACTAATTTTGAAAGTTTCCTGCAGAGGATCTTGTAGCCTTCTAGACTAACTATGAAAGTCCACTGAGTTGACTCAGAATGCTCTGGACTGAATCTGGAAATGATCTGAGATGGAAGGTTTTTGGGAAATATGCAGGACATTAGTTAAAATCCTCCATATTTTCCTCTATATCTTATTACGTCCCCGAAAAAAATGATATTGGATATCGTATGTGACCTTCGGAATCTCCTGGTAATCTCATTAACTTTACATGGACTTAATCTAAATTCAATTTGAAAGTACTCTGGCCTGATTCTTCGAAGCACTTGACTAGAACTAGATGCTAACTGTATCTTATTTTATCCTCTATACTTTTCTAGGCGACGCTGTTTTTGGAACTTTGATTATATTGAGCTGCTCTGAATTTAAGCGCTCAAGTCTGAAGCATACTACATACTTTTTCTTTTTCTTTCTTCTTCTTTTTGTATTAACCCCTCCATACCTGAGGGGTCATAATGACAACAAAAGGAAAATGGCTGCATAAAATCACAGACTGAATGAAAGTGTACATCAATTCTTCTGTTTGGGAAAAATAAAAATGCAAACATATGAGTTTAAGGCCTAATTGACGACCTAGAACATGCTGAATATTATGAAGTTCAGAAAGAAAAAAATAAATCCCTTATTAATAGTGTAAAGCGTTGTTTTAGAATATGGTACATATGCATACGTATTTTTTAATTCTCGTTGATAAACGTTGAACGTCTTTGTATCTTTCTAGGATGTTCTAGGTTATTCAAAATGAACATAAATTCAGAACTTCATATCTACAGTTGTAACAGTAGCTTTTAGGGCTATATTATGTTACGCTATGTATTACATATCGAATGAATCTTTTGGAAGGTCAACAGTCATTATTTGATAATTTTGTGACATTCTAGGTCATCCAAACAGTCCTTGAGTTCAGAACTTAAGATCTACGGTATTAACTATAGCTTTTTGAGCTATAAAAATATACGCCACATATTCAATCATATTCAGTGAATATTTTCGAACGTAAAAAAAAACATTATGAGATAAACTGGGATGATCTAGGTCATCCAAACTGTCCTTGAGTTCAGAACTAATGATCTACGGTAGTAACTATAGCTTTTTGGGTTATGCAAAATTACGCTTCGTATTCAACCATATTCAGTGAATATTGTGGAAGGTCAGCAAACACAATGCGACAATCTTGCGATATTCTAGGTCATCCAAACTGTCCTTAAGTTCAAAACATAAGATCTAACAGTAACAGTAGTTTTTTGGGATATATAAGGTGATGATTTAAACATACTCAGTGAATCTTCTGTAAGGTCAGCAGTCATTGTTTCCTCTTTGTGGTCCTCTAGATAATCCAAACTGTCCTCGAGTATAGAGCTTGAAATCTACGGCGGTAACAGTAGCTGTTTGGGCTATGCAATGTTACGACACGTACTCAAGCATGTTCAGTGAATATTTTAGAACGGAAAAATACATCCGTCTTCATTTTTGTTTGTTTATGAATTACAATTTAAAAAGTTTTCGAAATATCATACATGCATTCTCTGAACATAAGTTTACGTGCAGTACTATTTCTGCCATTGGCCCTGGAGTCAAGTCTATTCATTTGCAGCTAAGAAGCTACAGAAGTGGAACCTCAAAATATGATCCATGGTGAATTTTCGACCCTTGATTATACATACAACTTTGTCGAACAAACCATTCTTCCAGTAAAAATATCCACGTTCCATTTATCGATTGTCGTGGCGCATGGAAAACGGGATACGGAATACGAGATACGGAAATGCTTTGTTCGACAAAGATGTAGGTAGTTTTAGTTAAGCACAACAATTTCATGGTATATCATATTTTGATGTTCAGCTTCGGAAATGAGCTACCCGCTAACGGATGGACTTGAGTGAGAAATTGACGGCATCAACCCTAGTCATAAATATTAGTTAAACATAGTTGACCATCAAGAAGATCCGATGAACATGGTTGGATACTTATCGTAACTTCGTAGTCGTAGTCCAAAAAGCTACAATTTCAACTGAAGATCTTAAGTTTTATACTCCAGGACAATTCGAATGACATAGAATATCCCAACATTATTTCATAGTGGCTGTTGATTTTCCAGGACATTCATTGAATATGTTTGAATACATATTATAACGGTGTAGTGGTTAAAACTACTGTTACACCTGTAGATCTTAAGTTCTGAACTCCAGGACAGTTTTGATGACATAGAATATCCCAAGATTATCTCATAATGTATGTTGATCTTCCAGGGCATTAATTGAATATGATTGAATACATACCGTAACTTTGTACAGCGGATAAAGCTACTGTTACAACTGTAGATTCTAAGTTCTGAACTCCAGGACAGTATTGACAACCTAGCACATCTAACATAAATGTCATACTTTTTTCAATCAATTCTATGCTATTGAGCACCAATCACTCAGAATACACCAAATTGCTTGTGTGACGCACTGAAGAAACTACCCATGCAGCATCAATCATAGTAACCCATGAGTCAGCAGACAAAATTTGACAGCTCTATCAGTCGAACTCTAACCGTGATGGAAAAAAAACAGTGAAGCAACTCCGTTCAGAAGTGTGCGCGTTCAAAGAACGGCACCCCGCCGCGTCGAAAACGGACATCGTGCGGCACTTTGTGGACGCCGGATACGCCCGCTCCGGCATCTACAACATCTTGGCACTATTAGACAACAATCAGAGCATCGGAAGAAAGCCCGTTCCCACGGCCGACGACCCTGAGCGACAAGAAGCTCCCAAGGATGCTGCAGAGGAAGACCGAGGGAAAAGTGGCTACATCACTGCGTGCGCTTGGCCGGGAGGTCGGTTCAACCGGCCAAACAGTGAAAAAGTACCTGGAGAACATGAACATACATGTCAGGAAGCGGAAGTCGCGTCCACTGGTTTCGGAGCTGCAGGCAATGACGCAGCGGCAGCGGCTGAATAAGATGGTCAACTCGATTTTCCCGGCGAATCGCGACGTGGCGGTGGTGATGGACGACGAGACCTATCTCACCCTGGATGGCAACGACTAGCAGGGCACTTCGTATTTTACTTCCCCCACGAAGGAAGTGAGCTCCGAGGCGAAGTTCATTTCATACACCAAGTTCCCCAAGAAGGTGCTGCTGTGGCTGACAATCAGCGAGAAGGGGATGTCAAAGCCGCTCTTCTTTCGCTCCGAACTGGCCGTGAACGGGGAAATTTATAGTACAAAACCTTAGAAATTTCTAAGAATTTTCAAAAACATCCGGCAGACACGTTTCTAGAGAGATTCAAAAAAAAAAAATTGATGTGTCCGATGTTCTCAAACTTTGAAGAAATTTTGTTGTCTTTTTATTATTTTTCTTCAATTCGTTCAATTTTTGTCAGTTCAATGAAGATCAGCTTCCTCCAACCTTATGAAACTTTCATTAAATTATGTGTGAATTTTTTAGCCTGTTTGCAATCGTCTTATGAGTTGTGTATGAATTTACATAGAATTATCATAAGTTACGTAAATTTTCTTACTAAGGTTTATCTTGAGCGTAGTTCGATGATTTACTCTAGATTTTCAGGAAGTAGTCGAAAATGTTGTTACCCTCTCTTAAGTTTTACTAACTCTTCGGTGTTCTGCATTCTTGAATATTAACCGAAGTTCCTAGCGAGGAGCTCTATATAGGTATCAAATGTCAACGTTTTAAAAGGTGATAATACTTTAACACTCTACAAAGTAACTACGAAACAAAGTGTTAGATTACTTTCTACCCGAAATACCGTCAACCGTGAGCATTTCACGAAACTGATCATATGAAACCGCATCAAAAACTTTGATTTGCTCCGTCCAAAACTAAAGTCAAACAAATGTTCCGAAGACTCGCTTTGATCTTTTTAATCGTGATACTGCCAAGCAGTCTGGTCCTGTTTTGTAAACTCAAAGCAAACAAGCCTTCTGACTTTTCAACCCAATGTAAGTAGGCGCACTGTCTACGCTGAACAACGATGTAAACAATGCATAAATTTTATCCACCTCCGTCGCCGTACCCACCTTTGCCTCCCGTTCCACTGGTATGAGGCAGCGAATCTTTTTTTTTCTTCTCCTTCTAATTCAAAAGTAAAACCGAATCCCAAATCCTCCGGTTGCTTCGATTCGGAATGCAACGCAACGACCAATAATAATGAAAACTATAAAACAGATCACAACAGCAGTAGGCAGGCAGGCCCAGATGCGAGCCCTTCCTTGGATGGGGTAATTATGGCCCGAAATCCCCGAAACCGGGGATTTCTCTGTTTATTTGTTTATTTTTCCATGCACGGGGAAAAGGCGTTTTTTTTTCTCGTCAAGTCTTGTTTTCGGACAACACAATTGCGTGCGGGGGCAGAAGGCCATAAACAATTTCGGGGGTCCGAAAATAGCTCCAACCGGCCGGAGTTCAGCGAGCGAGAGAGCTTCTGGACAGTTTTATTAGACATTCTGACGACGACGACGACGACGTCAAACAAATAATGGTTCGATGAATGGAAGGTTTTTTTTTTTGTAAAAAAAATGAAATACGACCGTGCGTGAATGATGCATTTCTGAAATAGAAATAACAAAATAACAAATCAAGCTCGATCGAAGTAGGCATCGCCAGCGAGCGAACGATTGTTTGATTGGGTAAACAGGACGTTGTCAGCGCGAACATCGACTACTGCGATGATGATGAACTCTGACTTTTCACCGAATGACTGACTGACGAGTGACGGAGGATGGTGCGCGCATGATTCACTTTAGTAGCAAAAGAAGAGTTTCATATTTTTTTATTTGCATAATTTTCCGGTGTTATTTTCGGGTTCGCTGTAGCATCAATCTGCCTTACTTCGCGTCGTGATGTGAGAAAGGTTTGAGGAAGTTTCCTCGGGCAGGAAACACACGCGAGATATAAGAGAAAAGACAGGAAGCCATCGCATGTATCTCATAGACTAGGATCGGATCGTGAGCGAGTGACTGAAAAGTTTTTGTAGCAATTTTGGTTTAGTTCGCTAATATTAGTTTAGCATTTCCTGTGTTTATGTGAGCATAAATTTATTGATTGGAACTATTCGGAGTTCATCAGTGGAACGGAGGCAGCATCGGGTCGGGTAAATGACATCTTGGTAGGGTTTGTTTACCCGTGGAATCCGACGAGGGACAAATGATGGATCGAAACAAAACAGATGGCGCTAGGAGGTGAGGTGCGAGGCGAAGGTTGTTCTGATGATGTTTACATATTCTTCCGGAGTATTCCGAAAATAAAAGAAACTCCAGCGCGAGAACCGAAGGTGAGGAAAAATTGAAATTAACCAGTGGCGCCAGCAGTGCTGGGCCAACCGGTTCCAACCGAGTTTGCCGAGTGATAATTCCACCTGGTGAGCCGGGGCATGTCATATTCCTTCACACCGGGCTCGAGTACTAGTGCATAATTAATGTGTGTATGTACGATTTAACCGCACGTGATTTGTTTGTTTTGATTTTTGGGATTGTTGATGCTGCCGGAGCAACCATCTTGCCACACGGATTGCTGAGTAGGTGCTAGAAAATGACCGATCAGTTGATCAGTCGATAGAAAATGATTGTGCATTGCCGCCGGATCATGGTCCGCCTTTTTGCTCACCCGAGCCGAGGCCGGGTCAGTGCGAATCGTTGAATTTGCTTTGTAAATTAGCGAGATCGAACTAGTAGAAGTTGCGAAGTGATCAAGCATCGGGGCTTTGTGAGTTGTGTGTGTACGCGCTCGACGTGTTTCTTGTTCTTCGTTTCTTTCTCCCGGTCGTGCTTTTACAGCAGCCCACTTTGATTGCCGTCGATCCACCGCGTGTACGATTTATTGGATGAAATCTGAATCGACTACTGGTTTTTATCATTATATCAATTTTGCTGCTTCCTTCTCGCGCTATCACCCCCCCCCCCCCCCCTTTCCCTCTTGTCCCGTCCCCAACGTCCCTTGTTCCAACGGCGGGGTCCGAAATGGACCCTTCTTTCTTTGTTTTCTTGATGCTCGTTTTCAACACTGCTGTCGAGATGCTATGCTGTTGTTATGTTCTTCATCTTCTTGACTGGATCGAGCCACTTAATTTATAGGCATCGCGCTACTACTGGTATTTATATTTATCGTTTTATTGAAACTATTTTCCATTAGAGATTAATAGAGTTTGAACAGCGAAGAGCAAGCGTTGCTGCTGAAACTATCGATTAGATCCATGTGAATGGACCCGGATCCCTTCGTCCCGGAGCCTTCGGACCCCGTGGGTAAATCTGTTGATTCATCATGTTTCGACCCCTCATCGATGGCTTCTGCTCGGAATACAGAGTGGTATATTCTCTTTCTCTCAATCTCGTGTTGGCTTCGAGAAGCAATAAAACCATTTTAAGTCATTACCATTTGAGGGGAAAAAAGCCAAGGAACTTTCAGAACTTCTAACCTGAGCAGGGTATCATTATCCTGATGTTCAAGGTCGTCAACTCGAGACTAGCGGATGGGTGGACTTTTGACAGAGGAGGCTGACATCTTGAAAGGGGCTATTCGGCAATTTATTCCGGATTTTGACCAATGTTGAGATACTCTGGGGTGGCTAGTAGAAATTTGATTTAGTTCAGAGCTATTTTGACCTTTAGAATTGCAAAATTGAACTATGTAACTCAATGCTATGAAAACACTATTCTGTTCAATCGGCTGATTTCAAATTGATCATGATAATTTGTGACGAATAGCATTGAACTGTGGCTTCATAAATAGGAAAAAGTTGAAACTGCTCATAATGATTTTGTGCTCTATAATCGAATCTCGTTCTCCTATGACGTGGATGAGTAGCTCAGTGGTTACCCGTTCTGCTTACTGAGCAGATGGTCGGCAGTTCAATCCCAGGCCCGTCCCCTTCCTTGCTATTTGTCACTTGACTCTTTCAGGATGGCCACAGAACCGGGAAAACCGGGAATTAACCGGGAATTCAAAAAAACCGGGGGAAACCGGCAATTTATGTTCACTTGATTATTCATAATTTAGATTGTGTGTGACTATCATCGACCTCTAGTTATTCCTATCTTAGTTTGTTCATCCATAACGATCTGTAAAATTTTCGAGTGTTTCAATTGATTTACCTTCTATAAATATCTTGGCTCATTCGAGTAGTGTGTACACTGAACCCAAATATCATCCCAAGATCGTCTGAAAAGTAATTCGATTGCGCCCTTTAACGAAAAGCATTCGGAAATCGGATGATTGTCTTATGGTTAGACCCGTATGACAATCAACCAAATTTAATGTGATGTTTGTTTCAAAACTGTGTAGATCATAAGCGATTTATGAATAATTTGAGACAATTCAACGACATAAATTTATTTTACATAACACTTCCTCAGCCGATGTGCAAATATTGCATCGGGAGCACAAAAATTGAAGGATTCAGGAAATATTTTTCCGTGACTCAATAGAAAGCATTTTTTTTTTCACATTGATTTGTATTGTATTCTTATCTCTTTTGTGGAAACAATCATGTTTCTTACATGTTAAGTGATACCGCTTCAAAGCTGTTCATGCTTCAGTTGATTCAATAAGTTATGTTTGTTTTAACTTAGTTTTGATTGGATTTTGTTAAAATGTTTGTTGTTTTTAAACATCAGTTTGTTTTGTTTTAATTTCCCTAACCGATTTTACCCTTATACTACTAAACAAACTATAAACACTAATTACATAAAATAATAATAATAATAATAATAATAATAATAATAATAATAAACCTATTTTAAACATAGATGTCTCTTATTGTTTGCCATTCCGATCTCGTGCTTCTGATTCGATGATTTGTTGCAAAATTTTCTAGCCTGTTTACAATTGGGTCGAGATTCGCTAGGCGATGGACTTCGGTTGTCCTTGTGTGCATTTGGAGCTTCAAGATCATTTTAAGAAACTTGTTTTGTACGGTTTGTAGTTTCTTAATGAGTAATTCTCGCTGGAACCAGGCCGCCATTGGCACATATCTTTTGATTTCAAATTTTTCATCGCTATTAGTTAGAATATATTGAAACAAGATAAAAAACGCTTTGGTTGAGCCAAATTGATGGACCCTTCAATTTCTAAGGGACTAAACATTTTGTAAAATTGTCGATTTTTGGATAATTTCAAGGTAAGTAAACATGTTATATCACAAAATTTTACATTGAAACATCTTCAAAACTCGTTGCTGTTGTATAGAGGATAAATAAAGCTTTCAATTGATGTTAAAAAAAAATGTGGCGGCCATATTGGATTTGGCCGCCATCTTGAATTTTATCAATAATATCGATTTTTCACTATGAGCGCACCGCTCAATCCAAATTCTGAGCACACCATCTGAAAGCTGAGAAAAAAATACATAAGATGCAGTCGAGAAACTAGGTGTGCATTGACATTTACCCGATAAAAAAATATTTTTTCTAAAAAGAGTTTGACGTTTTTTTGCGTGTATTGCGCAATATCAATATGTATCATATTTCTATACGCAACAAAGCATAATTTTGCAATCACTGTTTTTTTGTGTGTTCTGTAGAGTAAAGAACAATCATTTTAACAATTTAACAATTTAATTTTAACAATCAATTCGGTGCATAAGTATGAAAATTCCGAGGAAAAAAATGATTCTATTCATGGCTGTCAATGCGCAACAGGGAATATAGTTTCATTCACTGGCTCACCATGACAATTTGATGTTTCGAACCAAATAGAAGAAGAAGACTCGTTTACGATAGCGGAAGTTTGTTTGTTTTGTACATCCGATTAGTTCAAAGTTCTTGAAAATGGCGAAGAACCGTACTGTACGGGTACCCAAAAAGGAATTTTGTTGCAACCCGTTTGCCAAAGCTGATCATAAAAGCTGGAGAAAATCTTCGAAACTGACAAGTGTAACACAAAAAATCGTGAATTTTTTAGAATCTATTGGATCCACGACCGTTCCGGAACTTCATGAGAAAATATGTACGACATGCCGCTTGCAAGTGACCCGTCAGCAGTCAAACCGTACTTTTCAGCCGATGGAAGTTGTTGAAAACGGATATGAAGTTTACGTTGAAGAGGTTGGAAACATTAGTGAGCATGATTTCCAAAACATGACGGAAACTCTATCCCGAAAAGAGAGCTGCGACGGGAAACCTTCCGCTGCGAAATGCTCAAACAAGCCGTGATTGCAATAAAACAAATTTTGAAGGTTGATTGCGAAGTGTACTATGACGATACTAACGTGCCAGTTGTCAAAGATATGCTTGACAATTGTAAGATCGCTTCAAAACCGGTCAAATTCCAAATTTTAACATTGCTCACTCCTTCGTGGAGCAGGCAGAAAATGATGGATGAAACAGGATGCAGTAAGTATGGTAAATGTCATCAACATGCGGAAGCTAATCTTCCACAATTCTGCAGGTAAATGGTTCGTCGAAAAGGCTCAACAAGTTCGTGCTTCGAAGGGAATTCTTAAACTTCCAGATGCGGGTACATCGGTAACAGAATTGGAAAAGGTCGCTCAGGAAGAGGCAAAACAGTACTATTTGGACTGTAGTACGTTAATGCCAGGTATTCGGGATAAAATCAGTGTAAAGACACCCGCCGGTCGAGAAAGTAGGCAAAAACGTTTACTTCTTGGGTCACTAAACGAAATTTTTGCAAACTTTAAAGAACTTTTCTCAAATTTGAAAATCGGATTTTCTACGTTCGCTAAGCTGCGACCTTCGGAATGCATACTTACCGGAAGCTCCGGTACGCATACAGTGTGCGTATGCATGAGGCATGAAAATATTGAATTGTCATTGCGTGCGGTGAAAGCCTTACCGATAATACGAGACAGCTGCTTGAGCGAGCTGATTCAGGAATATTTAGTATGTAAAAACCCTTCTCCTCAATGCTACTTTTTGGAATGCACAGAATGTCCTGACTTGAGTGATTTTAGTAGAAAATTACTGGATGAAATTGAAAAATTTCCTCTAGAAATCATCAAGTTTAAAAATTGGATTCCGATAGAAAACCACTATCAACTTGTTGATAACACGACAAGCGCACCTGAAGAGTTTGTAGATAACTTCAGCAATCTGCTCAACGGCTTCTTGCCACATTTCTTCATCACAAAGGTACACAACTGACAAAAAAATGACCCATTAATACTCATTTTATGTTTATATTCTTAGGCACAAAAAGACTATCTATTTGAGCTGAAGTCCAATCTGAAGTCAAATGAAGCTATCGTTTACGCAGACTTTTCAGAAAACTACAAAGTAACCATTCAGAACGAGATACAATCGCACCATTTCGCAAGGCAGATGATTACAATTCATCCATTCGTGATTTATTATAGAATCGAAGGAGAGATTCTTCATAAAACATTAATTATTATTTCACCTGTTCTTGAGCATAACTATGTTTTGGTTCACTGCTGTTTTGTTAAGCTGTTTAAGTTCATGAAGATCAATCTTCGCAGATAACAAAGACCCACGTGTTCACCGATGGAGCTGGGAGTCAGTACAAGAACAAATATAACTTCACCAACATCACATTTATGAAGAAAGATTTTCAAATGGATGTAGAATGGAATTTTCACGCCAGTTCTCACGGAAAATGTCCATGTGATGGAGTGGCGGGAACACTTAAACGTGCTGCGCACAAATACAGCTTAACGCCAAATAGAGACAAGCTGATAACAGATGCTTCCTCATTCTATGCATGGGCTGAAGAGCAACAAGGACAAACAATGTCTTTCAGTTACGTGGGACAGCTCGATTACGATACATCGTTGGCTAAACTGCAAATTCGAATGGAGAATGTTCAAACCATCAAAGGGACTCAAAACTACCATTATTTTTTGCCAGAAAACGAGTACATAATCATATCTAAAAAATATTCGAAGAGCTCTGAGATAAAATTCCACAACCTTAGATTTAAAACATGAATATGAACTTTAGGAATCTAAAAACGATTTCATTATATTTATTTTCATTTGAAACAACTAAATTATATTGTATTTAATACTATTCTAACTCAAATCGGAATTTGAAAAATAAAAAAAAGGAAAAACACGCTAAACTGCTAATAATCAAAATGGCGTCTTAAACGAAGATGGCAAATTTTTTTTTACTTAAAATAATTGTTCTTTACTCTACAGAACACACAAAAAAACAGTGATTGCAAAATTATGCTTTGTTGCGTATGATACATATTGATATTGCGCAATACACGCAAAAAAACGTCAAACTCTTTTTAGAAAAAATATTTTTTTATCGGGTAAATGTCAATGCACACCTAGTTTCTTGACTGCATCTTATGTATTTTTTTCTCAGCTTTCAGATGGTGTGCTCAGAATTCGGATTGAGCGGTGCGCTCATAGTGAAAAATCGATATTATTGATAAAATTCAAGATGGCGGCCAAATCCAATATGGCCGTCACATTTTTTTTAACATCAATTGAAAGCTTTGTTTATCCTCTATACAACAGCAACAAGTTTTGAAGATGTTTCAATGTAAAATTTTGTGATATAACTTGTTTACTTACCTTGAGATTATCCAAAAATCGTCTTTTTTACAACATGTTTAGTCCCTTAGAAAACGAGGGGTCCATCAATTTGGCTCAACCAAAGCGTTTTTTATCTTGTTTCAATATATTCTAACTAATAGCGATGAAAAATTTGAAATCAAAAGATATGTGCCAATGGCGGCCTGGTTCCAGCGAGAATTACTCAATGTGGGTCCGGGCACATCCCATCCATACCGGAGATCCATACGTTAGCATTGGAAGCAGCAGCTGTTTGTAGATCGCAAGTTTATTTGTGATGGAGGTTTTCGATCGTCGGTTGATGATAGGGTACAGCCTTTTCTGCATAATAGTGCTTTTGAACACTCGGTCATCGACATGTGGTCTATAGAGGAGCTTGCTGTCCATCAGCAGACCTAGGTATGGTACAGTGTCTACCCAGTCTACTGCGTTGTTGAGCTCTTTGATTTTTGTTGTTGGCTTGAGTCGGTCTGTGTTCCTCTGCGGGAAGACAATCACTTGGGTCTTAGCAGCATTCACTCGGATCTTCCAGATGTTGAGGTACCCCAGGTAAGCATCCAGTCCTGTTTGGAGTTTGTTGACGAGCGCTCGAATAACTCGCCCGGTATAACTAAGAGCTGAGTCATCAGCAAATAGTGAAAGGGTGCCTCCAGACGGAAGCGGTGGAATGTCCGAAGTATACAAATTGTATAGGATCGGACCAAGTATACTGCCTTGTGGCACTCCAGCGGAAATCGGGTAAGGATCTGAAAGTGCACCGGAAATACATGCGTGGGACGTTCTGTCATGTAGGTAGCTGGAGATCATCTTCACCAGATAGATGGGACAGTTTGTGCGTAAGTCCCCCGTGCCAGACATTATCGAAGGCTTTTACAATGTCTAGCAGCGCCATGACTGTTGTTTTGGAAAGATCTTTCGATCGCCTGATCTGGTTTGTTACCCTCTGTAGTTGGTGGACTGTAGAGTCTAGAACGCCTAAAACCGAATAGAACATCCAGAAGGACATTGTTCTCCTCAGTATGGTCCAATAGTCTCCGGTAGATTACTCTCAAACAGCTTGCTTGTTGAGGAGAGTAGGCTGATTGGTCGATAGCTAGCCGCGTTGGTGGGGTCCTTCCCCGGCTTCAGGTTAGGAACCACTTTTGAAGTTTTCTAACTGGACGGTTGGATACGGTTCAATAGAAAGCAAGCGGGTTTCGATCCTTTATTCGTGATGGTAAAAGTTCTGATAGCGATTCATAGGTTTTTACCGAATGATGTAAAATGGAATGTTTGTCATCCTCATTTCAAATGATTCGCGTTATAGGGCTTTTCCAATGCAATATGCATTCCACTTTGGGATGACGATTTTAACCGGTGTGCATTCGAACTTGAACGGAAGGTCAAATCACTTCGCGTATTATTAGTTGTTCAACATTAGAAGGATAATCATCTGGTTTCTAGAAAATCGTCCACCGCCGAGAAAGGGGATTAGACATCGGAAAACCTAATTATAATTATTAATCTCTCTCGTTCACTTTTTCGCTTTTTTTGGTGATACTGAGCTCATATTCGTCGCCCAATTTCAACTATTTCATTTGCGAATTAACACTCATCGTATTTCGACAGCCATTTTTTTTTTAATTATAAGAAGCGCGATACCAGTGGAGCATCACCACAATAACCGAAAACGGCTTTAAATCATATAGTAAAGGGCGAACACGAAATTATTGCGACACATTCAACAGGGCATAACATTTTTACCATTGGGTAAAAATCAACCAAATTTAGCACACTTTCTCATTGATGTGTATTGTTTACATGCTGTCAAACTCGAAGTCGTGTTTTTCGATTCAACGAAAATGGAGGTGAACCAACGCGAGTCGAGAGAACAAATTCTTTTCAAACACCTGGAATTTCCTGACCTGTCGCACCGGCAGTTGGAAAAAATGTTGAACATTCACCATTCAACCGTCTCCGTCTCTGTTGAAGCGGTTCCAGGAGCGGTTGACGTTGGACCACGGCAAAGGAGCTGGAAGAAAACCGGGACCGGAGAACAAAAAGACGGAGGGAAAGGTGAAGCGGATGATTAAAGCAAATCCCAACGTCTCAAGCCGTGATTTGGCTAAAAATATCGGCATGTCGCAAAGCTACGTCCAGAATGCAAAGAAGAGAGCTGGACTACATACATACAAGGTACAGAACTTCCCAAACCGCGATGAGCGGCAACAATCGACGGCTAAAACTCGGGCACGGAAGCTCTACGAGAAGATGCTGACAAAATATGGCTGCTGTGTGATGGACGACAAAACGTATATAAAAGCCGATTTTAAGCAAATTTCGGGGTTGGAGTTTTTCACCGGCAAGAGCAAGTTCTATGTGGACGACAAATTTAAGAAGAAGAAAATGTCGAAGTTCACCTCCAAATATCTCATTTGGCAGGCCATCTGCTCTTGCGGACTGAGGAGTGAGCCTTTCGTGACAAAGGGCACAGTAAATGGCGAGATCTACAAATCTGAGTGCCTCGAGAAGCGCTTTTGCCGTTCTTGCAGCAGCACGACGAAGCTCCGCTATTTTGGCCAGATATGGCATCATGCCACTATTCTAAAAGTGTCCTGGAGTGGTATGAGGCCAATTCTGTCCATTTTGTTCCAAAGGACATGAATCCGCCAAACTGTCCGGAGCTGCGCCCGGTGGAGCAGTACTGGGTAATGATGAAGCGGGAACTTCGGAAGAGCAAGAAGACAGTCAAAGACGAGAAGGACATGTTAAGAAAATGGAAAAAAAAACTGAGAAACTGGTACCGGATGACACTGTAAAGACTTTGATGGAGGGCATCAAGCGAAAATGCGTTCAATTTTACACTCAAGGCTCCATCGATTAACTTTTCTTTTGATTTTTGAAGTAAATATATGTATAAAACTACCCTAAAATTTTGGTTTGATTCTAAACATTATAAGAAAATTGGCATGACATTTTCGGTGTCGCAATAATTTCGTGTTCGCCCTTTACAACTGAGTTGTTGCCAAATAGTGTGTTTAGCTATCTTGTTGGAATTCTCCTTTCTTGTTATTTCTCCCTGTGTTAGCTGTTCATACTGACTGTCAAAACCATCAAATCTTCGAGCACATCAACATCGAAAAAAAACTGTTTCCGAACTCGGCTCTTCTTTCAACCTTTTTTTCTATTCGAATTCAAACTTGCAAAATTCGCACGACAACAAATTGAAATGTTTTGTTCCCGCCGAAGAAGTAATGTGTAGAGACGAATTTTATTTCCCAGAGTGAATCCCGCGGTTGGGTTTACACTTCAAGAAAACCGTTATTGTTGTAATTCCCGCCACGGGAATTCAAATCCCGGGCTCCATTTAAAACACACAGGCGCACAAATCCCGTGACGCTTTTCCTGGCCTGAAAACCAGTCTTAAACGGGAAGTTTTTACCATTTGGTCCGAGAAAACCAAGAATTTGAAAATGAAAATTGATTGGCCACCCTGCTCTTTCTATCACCACTAAATATAAAATAAATAGCAGTCTACTGCGCTCTCTTTCATTGATCGCATCACTTACCACAGTAAATCCATAATCTATAAATAACCTGCCTCACTAACACAAATCTATCCTTCCCTTGACAATTGTGGAGACGCAGAGGTAAACACGGTCTCTAATCAACGATTGTCAAACTATGATGCTATGTCATTCAGAAATGTGCATACAAAAGGACGCAGCCAAAACATGTTGAAACATGTCATTATATTCAAAGTGACCGTTAAAATAAGGTGTGCTTATACTTTCTGGAACAGTCGTTAGTCATCCTTCCCCCCTCCCCAAAGACCGTGAGGACGTGGCTGATACTACTGGCCGGTACTGATCTATAAATAGAATGAACTAGTGAACTTGTACATTGAAGATGTAAAGCCTACTGCCAAGCTCGATCTGTGTGGTTCTCTGTGCAATTAGTTCTAGTTCTGATCGGTGACGGAGTAGCAACTACGAAACGGACGGTCTTAAGAAAAATAAAAATAATCGAATCTAGTTCTCCTAGGATTGAATTAATTTCCATTATTGAAAAAAAAAAAAAAAAAAGGGTGAATGCGTTGAAAAAATGGCGCCATGCGGCACATATCCAACGTAGCCACTTATCAGTTCTTTTCGACGCCGGCCTGGGACAAATCTGTTCTCCTTTTTCGTTCCTCCGTTGACCAATTGCAATTAACCAAAATTTGGTTTTAAGTACATACATTAATTATTGATTCTAAAAACATATTTTCCTACGTATTTGAAGACATTTCGCATTGAAGCTACGAGTATCTCGTAGTTTCAATACAAATAATAAAATACCCGTAAAAGAAACAATTTCAAAATCAGGGCACTGCTAGAGAATTTGTTTTGCCGAAAACCTGGGTTAATCTTGACCCTTTCGCTGGTGCTTTTTCCCCTGGTTTGTATCACCACCAAAAGGCAAAACAACAAACCAGTTCTCGCCCGTTTGGATAGCACCTGTCCATTTTCCAGCACTGCCAGCAAAACCAGATTTGTTGGCAGAGGACAACAAAAAATATTAGCTCAGTTCAGGGCAGCCCAGAGGTGATAATCGCTCTTTGCGCACACCGACTGAACGGCACTCTCCTGCAGCTTCATTAGGAGACAGCATCCTGAGTTGATTAATATTCATTTAACGTGCAACACGCAACGCGATCGTTCCCATCCAGTGGCCGGTTTATTTTCGGAAAGTGTGAGAAAATCAATTTTAATCGTTCAACTGGACGACAATTAGTTGGACACTTAAATGTCGGGGGTTACATTGAAAACGATCTTCGCACAATATTCAAACCCGTCTAAGCACGATCGCAGCAGGCAGGTGCAGTCAAATGTTTAGTCATGAACATATGTTACCAACAACAACGGAAAACAACAACCACTTGACAGGATGTGGTGGCATATGGATGCCTTTTGCTCTTCGTTTCTTCCTCGGCAATCGAAGCCTGTGACGCAGGGACGTCCCTAATCATTGGACGAGGTGCATCATAAATCGCACAATGCTCTTGGTTCTCGGAATAGGAACTCTACCAGCCCGGGGGCTGACGAACTCTACGTCATCATGCACATTAATGATATCAACCGGTAGACGTGATCCGAGAAGCGACACCTGTAACCGAAGATTATGCTGCGACATCGTCGCAAAACGTCCGTAAAAGTAGTTCGTTCCCACGGCCAACTATAATGGACGCTTGGCTCGCGCGCTAAGTCCAGACGAGATAGAAGGGTAATCTTCTTTTTATTGGTAGGCTTAACTGCGATGAAAACCTGTGTGTGCAAACCTGATGAGCAGCCTGCTCCGATTGGATCGCATCAGCAGAGCAGATCAACCAACAACGCGAGAAGGAAGCAAAAGAGAGCACTTCAGAAGAAGACCAGAAAAAAAAATCACTACGAATACGAATAACCGGACGAAGGAAGCTTTACGACCGTTTCGGACTTAATTGCCTAACAAATAAGTCGCCGAGATGGAAATTAAGTTAAGAAAAATCGGAATTTTCAATTACCTGAAAATGGCACTTTGGGGTCACTTTGGCAGTTGGAGTTTCGCTTTTAATTGCACCCTTAAGGGCATCACTCACTTCCTCGTCACCACCCAAAAAAAAAAGAAAAAAGAATGGAACGAAGAGTGCATTTCTTTGGCCAAATTAATGAAAATTGAAAATAATAAAAAGATAATGACTTATCTCCGGTTCTCCTTTGTCGTTTTTGGACGTTCTTTCTCTTCGAGTTCGGTGGCTCCAAGCGTGGGTCGTCGCCGCGGCCCACAAGAAGGCTACTTGACTTTACATACTTACTCACTTCTTTTTACTGATCGATAATTTTGAGTGAGTTTCCTTTTTCCGACTTTGAAAACGATCATGCGAGACAGTTCGTCTTTCTTCTGCCCAACGACGGTGGACGGGTTTTAGGGAATCACTTCACGTATAGGACACAGGCAGTCTGTTGGCGGTGCAGTGCACTGAGACTATAAAACTGCGAAATTGAGCTATTGCGTGCGTCCGATCGATCCAAGGGAGCAGAACCGGTAAACCTGCATTGTTATTACTATCGGCGCGACCGATTCCTGTTTTGGTATGCGCCCCAAGATCCCCGCGCTCGTTTTGGTTATGCAGCGTGCGCCACGACGCGTGCCGCTGCGCGTCGAAATTGGCCTTACCTCGAAGAATGGTTAATCGTATTCTGTCTGGTGCCCCCCCCCTCGCTCTACTCCCACCACTATTTCAGCCCCTACCGTCCGCCCGCTACCTTTATCAATTCCTCTCTCGCAGGAAGATTCCCGAGCCTACTGATATTGGAGGAAGTTTTGACGTATCGACGTATTGAACATTTATAGCGGAAAACAGCACTCAGCCGGTCTGGAGGCCGCCACTGCACTCGATATCGAACAGGACACGCCACAGGAATTGCAGATTAGTTTCACTTTCGGTTCGAATTTTCGACAGGTTCCACCGCCGCCGCAACCTACTTTGATGCGCCACGGTAATTGTTCGTTCGCTTCCAAAGCCCGACTACTATGTTGCGACGACGACAACTGTCACAGCGATGACAAATAACGAAATTAAAGTGGTACCCCACATTCGAACCGAACATTACCAGGCACATTGTTGTTGAGGCCGACTTTTGATGAAGGGAAGAAGTAGCAAAGTGCAATTTTGCAACAGCGACGACGACGACGACGATGATGATGATGATGCATCTCGCGCGCCCGCTGGCTGCTATCTGCTCTTCAGCATCGTGAATGCACAGGAAATTAGTAATCAGAATGGTGTGGATGTGTATAGTGTACATGTCCCCCCCACCGCTCCTGTCATAGCACCAGTAGCGGCATGTATGTTGCATGGAATCCCCTGGTTTCGCACTTGCTTGCCCCCCCAGGCCCTAATCGACTTGGAAACGGTAGCTATGACTACGGCATGACCGGGTGGAGGACGGCAGCATGACATACTGAGGCACCGGCCAGTGGTATGTGAAGGAAGAAAGCAGTGCTGCCAGATGTATCGTTCTGAAAATTGATTATTTACATCGGGTTTTTTTTTCTGGAATCCCCTGCAAGCTTGAATGGCAGCATGAGCTTGAAAACGGTAAACCGATTACAGGTTGTAGAGTAGGATTGTTTTGCTCTTGAGGGAGAAATCACTAGGATTACATTCGAGAATGCAGTAGTGGGAATTTTAATAGTAATTTGAAGGATTCTTAGGAGAAATTCAAAAGACTATTGGGCGCAATAAACAGGAAAATTCAAGCAAATATTCAAGAAGATTTTTGTGATAAATGTAAAATATCTTCAGTGTTGAAAAATGTTCTAAGATATTCTGGAGAATTTTTCAGCGGATTCTGAAGAGTATTCCAAGGGCATTTCAGAGTTTTGTTTTCTCAATGTCGAACCAGTTCAGAGTACTCCCAGGTGATTATAACAATAATTTCATTTGCAAATACAATTAACGATGATGCCATGGATTTCTGGTAGGCAAAAGTTTTTGACGATCCAAATCTCAGAAGGTAGTTTTAAGAGTATTCTGTAGAAAATTAGGAAAATTTAAAGAAGCTGCTTGAAAATTAAAAAAAAAGAAAATTGAAGTACATTTATGAAAATTTTAAAGTGAAATACGTTTTCAAGCCATACAATTTTATTCTCACATGAAAATAAATCTAAGAAACAGTTGCTCTAAATTATGAAAACTTTACAAGATTTCAAGGAAAAAACGATGAAAACTGCAACGATTTTAAGGAGATCCTGGAGAGAATATGAATGGAGTTCCAAAAGCGTATTCCGATTTTTCAAAATGAATATATCTCTTTAGAGAGATACTTCAAAGGCTCTAAAGATTTTTTGTAAGTATTACAAAGAAATTCGAGGTGACATTTAAAAGGGAATCTTAAGAATATGCTGATAATAATTTAAAAGTAAGGATCTGTGATTATTTCAAGGAGAGAACGAGTTAGACTTACTTACCAGTCAGAGCAAGGACTGAGTGTCCACTGCTGTGTACAGAAGTTGTCTTCAATTTGCACCAAGAGATACTTCAAAAGAATTTAAAGGTAAATCTTTTAAGAACTACAAAGAAATTCAGAGTGTCATTGCAAAAGAAAAAATCTGAATAAATTAATTTCCATCATTGATCTTTGAAGAATAGGAGATGCTGAGAATAATTTCATAGCAAGGATTAATGATCATTTCAAGAGGAGAAAAAGAAAGACTTTCCAGTAATAGCAATACCTGGGTGTTCTTTGCTGCATACAGAAGTCGTCTTCAATTATCACGGTTCATTACTGCACTTCGCCAGTCTCAAAATCTGCAGAGACCCCGTAGGTCACTTTCCACTTCATCGATCCACCTAGCCCGTTATGCGCCTATTCTGTTTCTACCAGTCGCCC
Organism: Aedes koreicus; assembly: GCA_024533555.2. Taxonomy (NCBI): domain Eukaryota; kingdom Metazoa; phylum Arthropoda; class Insecta; order Diptera; family Culicidae; genus Aedes; species Aedes koreicus. Next base: position 628,247 of record JAHHFK020000291.1, on the reverse strand, counting down.
GACATCCTGATATTTTGCGGAAGGATTTCCGTTCAAAGACACCCCCATATTCCACGTACCTTCCGTTCAAAGACACCTAGGGCAAGGTCCAACGTTAGCATATAGTTCAGCCGTAGAGCCGTAGCCGTAGAGTACTAACGGTCGAATCAATGTGTTGTAGTGCGGCGAACTCTGTTCGATTGTAGGCTCGGCTTCCAGCCATAATGCATCGTTGCATCTCTCTGATAGCGTCTCAGACGTCAGAAATCGTGCCAGTTCAAACGGTCCATCATTGCACTTTGCCAGTCTCACAGTATGCCGAGGGTCCCTTCCTAGGTCACTTCCCACTTAATCGATTCACCTAGCCCGTTGCGCGTCTATACTCCTTGTACCAGCCGTCCGACATTCACATATTTTGCGTTGTGGACGATGGGAGGGTTCTCCCAGCAACTCCCAGCAACGCACTTCACTGTAGATCGTACGCAGCACCTTCCGTTCAAAGACACCAAGGACGCGTTGGTCCTTCTTAAGCATAGTCCATGTGTCGTGGCCGTAGAGTTCTACCGGTTGAATCAATGTTTTGTATTGGGCCGCACTCTGTTTAAGGCATAAAACATCCTTGCATCTCTCTTCTGATGTCGTTATCAGTGGTCGCCAATGAGCCAAAATACACGAATTCGTCTACCACCTCGATTACATCAATATCGATCTCAGCTCGAAATGGGAGGATTCTAAGGAGGTACTGAGATTAATTTCTTAGCAAGGATTAATGATAATGTTGAGGAGAGAACGAGGAAGACCTACTTAACAAAGCCTGGGGGCGTCTGCTTTATTCAGAGGTCGTCTCCAATACACAGGGACTCACAGTCTCAAGAGGGACCCTTTCTACGTCACTTTCCACTTCATCGATTCAGCTAGCCCGTTGCGTCTGTTCTCCTTGTATCAGCCGTAGATAGTACGCAACACCTTCCGATCAAAAACACCAAGAACACGTTGGCCCTTCTCGAGCATAGTTCATGTTTCGTAGCCGTAGAGCTCTATCGGTGAATCAATGTTTTGCAGTGCGGTGAACTTTCTTCGATCGTAGCGTCCTTCGGAGTCCAACGTACACACTCAAAACATTTTACAGTATTCGGTAATTTTTTACCGAACTTTCAACAGCTGAACGTTCGGTAATCCGATTCAACGGATTTCGGTAAAATTTGACAAGTTCCGGTAATTTTTTTACCGGAATACTGTAAAATTTTACCGAAATCTGGTAAATCGGATTACCGAACTTTCAGCTGTAGAAAGTTCGGTAAAAAAATACCGAATACTGTAAAATTTCCTAAGTGTGTAGGCACGGTTACCAGCCATAATGCATCGTTGCATCTCTCTTCTGATGTCGTTGTCAGTGGTCACCAATGCGGTCAAATACACGAATTCGTCTACCACCTCGATTCCGTCACCATCGACCACAGCTCGGAATGGAAGAGTAACATTGTCTACTCGTGGATCTTTTCTTTTCATGTGCTTGGGTTTCGAAGTATTAATGATGAGTGCAATCCTGCTAGCTACCTACTGCCAGAACGAGGAAAAACTGATAATGATTCTAAATGAGGCCTGAAGGGAATTTCAAAAGAATTCGGAAGAAAGTTCCAATGGCGTCCCTAAACGAAGTCTAAGGGATTTCAGAAGTCGGTAAACGCGTTGGTTTTTCAAGCCGGAAATCAAAGGCTCAGTTACCGAAACACCGATAATGTCTTTTCGTGTGGGAAATAAGTTTGATTGTTCCTTAGCATAAGCGTATCATTGTGGTTGCCACACTTTATATGATTGGACACTTCGGAATGGCAAAGAAAGCCCTCAATGAAGAATTGTGGAATGCTTCAAAGAACACTAATTTTCTCTAAAACCAAGAAGTGGAAGGAGAAGCATATTGTGCATATTTATTCATAATCATCCAAAGAATATATAAAGTTGTTAAGACTTTTAATGGAATCGAAGTTCTGTTTACCCACAATACCCGACCTCTTAAGTTACAAAGGGTGTTCCGATCAAAATTTGGTCAAACAGTAATGTGTGTGAGTCGATCAAAGTTTTTATTAATAAGTCAAATTATTTTTCTTTTTCAAGTTCAGTTAATACAGAATACAGGAGAAATCTTCAGCTAAGCATTCTTATAACCAAATGCGAATTGCCGGGTCTTTGATTTTGTACAGTCTCCTTGTCCACATTATTCGCCGCAGAAAGCCAGTTTGCCTTGAACTGTTTCTCGCTCACAACAGCTTATTGAGTCTTCTTAAGGTTCCGCTTGACGATGGCCCAATATTGTTCGATTGGGCGGAGCTCTGGCGTGTTGGGAGGGTTCTTGTCCTTGGGCACCACTTGACCGTTGTTGGCAGCATACCACTCCATGGTCTTTTTTCCGTAATGGCAAGATGCCAAAATCCGGCCAAAATAGAACGGAACAATTGTGTCGCTTCAGGAAAGGCAGTAGGCACTCGCTCTGATACATTTCCTGGTTGACGGTTCCGGTCGCAATGTAAACGTTGCTCTTAAAGTCACAGGTACAGATGGCCTGCCACACCAGATATTTCTTCGCGAACTTTGACAGTTTAATGTGCTTGAAAATATCTGCCACCTTTCCCCGTCCGGTTGCTGTGTCAAATTCTTGTCCAGGAAGCTGTTTAAAGTCTGCCTTGACGTAAGTTTCATCGTCCTGTACCACGCAATCAAACTTCGTCAGCATCGTCGTGTACAACTTTCGCGATCGTGCTTTGGCCGACATGTTTTGTTTATCGTTGAGATTTGGAGTCACCACTTTCTTGTAAGTCGACAGTCCAGCTCATAGCTCTATCCACGGTTGAAGGCGCCACTCCCAGCTTCTAGGCGACATCTCGGACGGAGAGGTTGGGGTTCCGCTCGAAACAGCGGGCAACTCTTTTTGTCGTCGCTGTGGCCTCCGGCTTTCGATTTCCCCCCGATCCAGCTTTCCTGGCTGTCGACAAAGTTCACCAAACACTTTTAATACGGCGGTAACAGTTGATTTAGCCACATTCAACAATTTCGCTAACTTGGCTTGAGAATAGTTGTGATTTTCGCCATGCACGTGCAAAATTTTGATGCGTTGCTTCTCTTCCTTCGACGAAATTTTGATAACTGAAGTGCTAATCTCAAAATCAAAATAGAGGCATGATGCTACACGCACACATCTTCAAAATGAGGGGTGTGCAAATTTTTTAATGCACGATCAAAGGAAATGCGTCAAGTTTATGTCGACCAAATTTTCATCGAAACACCCTTTATGTTCGGAATTCCCTCACTACGCGGTACTAACCGATTTTAAAACCGGTAAAACCGATTGTTTATTTCACAATAATAGAGTTATATCTACATCAGAAACAGTTGATTAAAATGTTAGTCCTTCTTTCTGTAAATTTCTCGAACTTTCTGTGTACACCCGCCATCAGGTTCCGTACGGTATCCTCAGATACGCCCGCCGTGACAATTCTCCATCTTCTCGTGAAATCGTCAGTACCATTTGCTTTCTTCTTAGTTTGAAAAGTTTCCGCTTAACTAGAGCCCAGTACTTCCTATTGGGCGAAGTTCTGGACATTTTTGTGGATTGGCTGTTTTTGGCACGTATTTGACCTCTTATACCTTATACCATTCCAGGACGGATTTCAAATAGTGACAAAAGGCCAAAACAGAGCTGGAGAGTCGTGCCTTCTGATAAACGGTAGCAACCGCTCTTGCGGACATTCATTCTCGTACACATCCTTATTGTTAGTGCCGGTAGGGACGAAACTTTTAGATTTTCGACCACAACTACCTGCCAAGGTCTGCCAAATCAAATACTTCTTCGGGAATTTAGACACCTTCTTTGTCCGGAAATACTCGGCAACGGCGTTCCTTTGCATTGCGGTTTAAAAAGTCAAACCCAGAAGCTGTCTTCGAGTACGTATGTTTCGTCGTCGTCGTCGGTGTAAAGCTCCTTAGCACGACTTTTTGCAGTGAAATCTTGCTTGTCATCACGGTTGGGCACTTTTTTCACTTTGTACACCTTCAGTCCTTACCCCTGATACCCACTTTTTGTACGTATGATTTTGACTTCCCAACTTTGCGAGCCACGTTTCGCACGGAACGATTGGGATTTCTCTCAATAATAGCTACCACTTTCTTGTTCATTTGTCGCGAGCATACTTTTCGATTTGTCCCACTTCCAAGCTTCCGATCCACAGTCAAGCGCTGGTCAAATGATTTGCGAACACAAAACACGGTACTTTTCGGTAGTTTTAGTTTCTTGGCAAGATCGCGTTCCGATAAATTCGGATTTTGCTGCCGTCCGTACAAAATGCGTTTGCGCACTTCCACTTGATTCGACGCCATTTTACTGAATGTAACAATTTATACCACGAAATAAAGTGGATAGTTTCAGCTGTCATATAAGTGAAACGTTTCAATGATGCGTGAAACAATTCAACATCTACACTGAAAGAAAAGTGTCCGAAATTTAACGTGGGCAGGCTTTAGGTCGCGGTTTATGCAATCTGAGGAAAAAAGCTAAACGCAAATTAATGTAAACATAAATGAGTGGTTTGATGTTATCAGGGATAGTTTCACCCTGTTAACATCAAATACATCAGTACATCAGTAGGTTGTACAACCACTCAGAATATCTGAAAAGGCACACAAGTTTATTAAATTTCCTGATTCTCTCAGAAATCCAAGAAATTGTAAAATCTCAAGTTATGAAGGCCAATTTATTTAAAGGCATCCTGTTGAACTCAGTAGCAGTGTAGTAAATTGATCTGTAGGATTTGACACGATTTCAGGTCAATATCCTCATAATAAACCTACAATTTATACCGCTACAATTCTTTCATAATACTGAATAAACTGTTGCATAGAGTCTTAAACAGGATTTCTAGACAAAATCGTCAAAAGGTCGAAAGTAGCAATTGTAAACAATGACTTTGTGAAAGCAAGCTGATCCCAGAAAAAATTCTCTAGAAGTCATTGTTTACAAATGTTACTTTCGACCTTTTGATTATTTTGTCTAGATTTGTTATAAGTCCAGAGCAGGGCTGACAAATGTCATTTTCAATGAAAAATCTCACATAATTTTTATTTACTTAAACAACTTCTGAAAATCTCATCGGGAATGAAACGATGATAAAGATTTTCTTTAAAATCTCATCGATTTTTCATTGCAATAACAAGCACATTTAATGATATTATTGTTAGTTTCATCTCAAATTTTCACATACAATTTTCACTTCATCAATTGTACACGTCGCAATGGTTGCTTCGATCGCATCATTCGTTTGCTTCGTTGCCAATGTAAAACATCTGTGTATCGATGTATTGTCGATCACATCGAAATCATATACATGCGAGTGGCGAGTGATTAATCGCTGAAAAGACCGGAAAACCGCAAAATAGAGCAAGTCATTCTCTGAGCAGCAGATGCTCACGCAAGTCGAAATGAGAGCTTACTACGCCCGTTGTTGGTGAGTAGCTCGGCAGGCAATGACGTTGAAATTTGGAGAATCAGCAACCTTGGCTATAGCCATCAGAAAACGTCATCGGCGTTATCTGAAATTTCCACCGGAAGATTTATAAAATCTCCGTTAATGATAACCTTAAAAAAAAAAACTGGCAACGCTGACAGGAAGATCAGATGCGTCTTATAAATAGACCTTGTGGATGCACCGCTGTCGACTCTCTAGCATAGGTATAAAACCGGTAGCTGTATCATAGTAATATCACAAATTGATCGCAGCATGGCAAAATATGGATTCTAATGGAGGGAAATTGGTTTTCAATAGAAAGAAATGGACTCATAAAGGGGTAATTAAGGTTCAGTGTCTAGAAGGCGAAATGGGCGCTAATTTTTTTCTATAAAGAGTAAGAGAGGCTCAATCGAGAACGGAGACCAGTACATTGAATGAAATTTCAGTGTTAAATCCCATAAGATGTTTGAGTTGAGGTCAATTTCTTCGGTTACAGAAGTTTCACTTTGTTTCATTTTGTGAAATTCGTATTCTACTGCTGGACCAAGTGGAGAATTCGCAACGTAGTATGTATTAGCAATTTGAAAGAAATATTGAATTCCAGCAAATGACGAAGATTTATAAACTTGCTTAGTTTCGATTTATGAACTTGCTTATTTTTCATAACCGGATATTCCGGTTTAGTAAAAATCACTCATTCAATTCTATAACGTCACTCCGACTGAAAATATTCCCGTCAAGCTTGAAACAAAAAACCCCGCAACAGCCCATCCTAATAGGCCATTTCAGATTACTCTAATAAGTCGTCGTCGCCGAAATTCTAACGGAACTTATCGCCGCTGCGCTGGGCTGGGCTGCGTTGCGCGCACAGAATCCGATAAATCTCTTCCGGTTTCGCGGGTCCGATTCGTTCAGCACTTTTCACCTTCCTAATTAACCAGTCAGTTTGCCGTACACAAAGTGAGTCCAGAGTGAATGGTCGCAGTAAGCAAAGCGGCAGCTTTATCTCTCAAACGCCAGAGAACTCCGCGTCCATCAAAGCAGGCGGCGAGTCTTCCGAATTTAATTAGAAAAATTTTAACACCTCGTTTCACGACTGATGAGACGGGACTAGTGGGAAAGAAAGAGCGAGACAAAAAAAAAAACGCGGATGCAAAGAGTTTACGGCACTCGGAAGAACTTGTTGTTGTTTTGGTTTACGATGGAACGGTTCCGCAAGATTTGATTTTTGTGAATTTTCGGAGAAAAGAATCTGGGTGAAACCGGGTAGAGTCCGGAAGCGCGTCTGGTCGGAGTAAGAAACGCTAACAGAAAAACGTGTATGTTTTCCCGAACAAAAATCTTCCTACAGACTTCGATGGTCAACGTCGAATGAGAGAGTTGTAAAGCGTTCGAATTTTTCCTCGGGGTTCGAAAGTGGGCGAAAATGCGGAAATGATTAGTACACACACATTACTTGATGTGGCCGTGGGCTGATATTTTCGTTTGATTTTCCCGCCTACTACGTTTGACGTTTCGAGTTTTTAATTAACCCCTGCTCAGTCGTCGGACAGGTAGCTGGTACTGTAGGTAATGCGCATAATGTTTGTTTTTATTTTTTGCGAGTTGTTTTGGGTGGTGGTTGCGCATAGAACCGCCGGCTGCCGGTTCCGCTTTCTTTTAATTACCTTATTTCTTCCAATTTGCAAGTACCCAGCCTCCCTGATTGCGCGCAGTTGTTGTTCTTTCTTGCGTAGAGGAAGTGGAAAATAGCAACAACAACCAGGTAGGTGTAGTAGGAAATGAGGAGGTGTGTTTCTCCGTTAATTATCAATTATTGATTCGAGTTTTGGGAGAGGTTATATTGTTTGGAAAGTAGGCCTGCAAGGAAGTTTTTGTTTCTTATTACCATGTAAATTGAATAGAAAATGAGGTTAAGAACGGGAAACGATGTAATGTCAATAAATGAACGGTTTTGAAATTGCTATAGGCGTAGATGAATTGCAATAACCTGTTCAATAGATGGCTTAACATTCATCGTTTGTCACCCAAAACCCGCCTGATCCATTATCAATTTAGCCGTTGCCATTCACATTTTTTTTAAATGTCTGCTTTCATTCATAAAAACAATCGCCATGCTCGAACGGGCAGTCTGCACCTGAGCGCTTGAGGAGAAAGATCAGCGTACAAAGTGATCGAATAGGATTACTTAATCACATCCTCTCTTTTTCGTTTTTGCATCAACGTCAAACGTAGTAACCTGCAAGTTTTTGCCTCTCAGTCCTCACAGCCTACTGCCAGGCATCATTGTGTTTTTTTTTTTGCTTTTCGCGTCTGAAAATCTCGATACGCTACTTTTTTCCGATCCGAGTCGGACGGAGCCGCACAGTTTGGCATTAATTCGATTATGATAATATTTATAGCTCATTTCCGAAGGGTATTTTTTTTTAGCTTTGTCGTCGTCGCCGATTTACAACATCGAAAATCCGATTGTTGTGTGTGCAGTCACGGCTACCGAATTCAGAATGGTATTTCTGGTCAAACATCCACCATTTTTCATTCGACATAATGGCCTACCTCTAAGGAAATTTTTTTTTCGCGAGGGTTGCTTGGGTTCAGAGAAAAGTGACTGAGCCAGTGCCGAAAAACTTTGCAATTGAAACTTGCCAATCAAAACTGCAAGTTTTATCAAGATTTTAGCGCTTAGCTCGATCACAGCTCGGTGTGAAACTGCAATACCGGGAGGCAAAGTATTGATAAAAATGTCTTCCAAATCGTTCCGCCAATTAATTCAAGCTTAACGGTCGAATTTCTTGGAGAAAAGGTTGGTTTTGTTTCTTTATTAAAAAGACTTTCAGCCTGTGGCGTGTTCGTCTCTGAGACATTTGAAGGAAATTAAATAAATGTCACATAGATGAAGGAAAAAGCAGCATTGGATTGCTAAAACCGTTGCTTCACCGGATTCACAATTCTTCAACCAGTCGAATGACGTCAGCATGAAGCATTAAAACGCCTGCCAAAGCGCATCCTCCGTTCATTTGATTACTTGAGCTTTTTGATGCTTAGAGTGGGCCAAAAACAGTATCCATCAGTGCTGTGAATAGTCACATCGACTCAGTTTGACTCAGTTTACTCGTTTCAGAAGCCATATTTAAAATGTGATGTACAATGGAATTATTCTGCTGGTTAGTCCAATCAGTTTTACTTCCAATAAGATTTACTTCAAGAAAATATACTTCCATTGAGTTTAACTTTCAAAAAGTTCTACTTCCAAGAAGATATACTTCCAAGAAGTTCTACTCCACGAAGTTCTACTGCCAAGAAGTTCTACTTCCAAGAAATTCTACTTCCAAAAGTTCTACCTAGAAATAGTTCTACAATCAAAAAGTTCTAGTTCCAAAAAGTTCTACTTACTAAAAATTCTACTTCCCAGAAGTTCTACTTCCAAGAAGTTCTACTTACGAAATGTTATTTTCAAGAAATTTTACTTTCAGAAAAAATCTACCTTCAAGAATTTCTACTTCTCAGAAGTTTTTTCTACAAAAATGTTTACTTCTAGTAAGTTCTTATTCAAGAAGTTATACTTTCATTGAGTTTAACTTTCAAAAAGTTTTACTTCCATGAAGTTGTACTTCCAGGAAGTTATACTTCCAAGAAGTTATATATCCAAGAAGCTATAGTTAAAAGAAATTATATTTCCAAGAAGTTATACTTCCAATAACTTTTACTTCCAAGACATTTTACTTCTAAGAAGTTCTACTTTCAAGAAGTTCTATTTCCATGATATTCTATTAACATGAAGTTGTACTTCCAAGAAGCTCTACTTCCAATAAGTTCTACTTCCAATAAGTTTTACTTCTTTGAAGCTCTACTTACAAGAAGTTCTACTTCCAATAAGTTCATTTTCCATAAAGTTTTACTTCCAAGGAGTTGTTCTTTTAAGAAGCCCTTCTTTTGAGTAATTCTGCTTCTAAAAGGTTTTACTTCCAAGAAGTTTTACTTCCAAAAAGTTTTACTTCAAAGAAGTTTTGCTTCCAAGAAGCTCTACTTCCAAGAACCTCTACTTCCAAGAAGTTCTACTTCCAAGGAGTTTTACTTCCGAGAAGATCAAATTTGCATGAAGATCTATTTTCATGAAGTGCTACTTCCAAAAAGCTTTACTTCCGAGAAGTTATACTTCTCAAAATTTCTACTTCCAATAAGCTCTGCTTCTCAAATGTTCTTTCGCTAAGAAGTTCTTCATTCAAAAAGTTCTGCTCTCAAGAAGTTCTATTTCCAAGAAATTCTACTGCTACGAAATTCTACTTCCAAAATGTTCTCCTCTCGAAAAGTTTTTTTTTCCAAGAATGTATGTGTTCAAAAAATATTGCTTCCAAGAACCTCAACGTAAACGAATTTCTACTTCCAAGAAGTTGCGCGTGGGAAAAGTTTCACATTAAAAAAAAATTTACTTCTCAGAAGGTGTACTTTCATGAAGTTGTACTTCTAACAAATTCTTCTTCCGAAAAGTTCTACTTCCAAGAAATTCTACTATCACGAGGTTCAACTTCCAATAAGTTCTACTGCCGTGAAGTTCTGCTTCCAAGAAGCTCTACTTCCAAGCAGTTATATTTCCAAGAAGCTATACTTCCAAGAAGTTTTACTTCCAAACAGTTAAACTTCCCAAAAGTTCTAGTTCCAAGAAGTTCTACTTTCAAGAAGTTCTGCTTCCAAGAAGTTCTTCCAAAAAGGTCCAAAATGAGTTATACTCCCAAGAAGTTATTCTTTTAAGAAGTCCTTCTTTCGAGAAGTTATGCTTCCAAGAAGTTCTGCTTTCCAGAGGTATTACTTTCAAAAAGTTTGATTTCCAAGAAGTTCTGCTTCCAAGAAGCTCTACTTCTTTAAAAAGTTTGATTTCAAAGAAGCTCTACCTCCAAGAAGCTCTATTTCCAAGAAGTTCTACTTCCAAGAAATTTTACTAACACGATGTTCAACTTCCACGTAGTTCTACCTCCTTTAAGTTCTGCTTCCAAGACGCTCTACTTCCAAGAACCCCTACTTTCAAAAAGTTATATTTCCAAGAAGTCCTACTTCCAAGAAGTTCTACTTCGAAGAAGTTCTTCTTCCAGAAAGTTCCAAAAAGAGTTGTACTTCCAAGAAGTTGTTATTTTAAGAAGTCTCTCTTTCGAGAAGCTCTGCTTCCAAGAAGTTCTGCTTCCCATAGGTTTTACTTTCAAAAAGTTTGATTTCCAAGAAGTTCTGCTTCCAAGAAGCTCTACTTCCAAGAAGCTCTACATTCAAGAAGTTCTACTTCCGAGAAATTCTACTACCACGAGGTTCAACTTCCAAGAAGTTCTACCTCCTTGAAGTTCTGCTTCCAAGAAGCTCTACTTCCAAGAAGCCCTACTTTCAAGAAGTTCTATTTCCAAGAAGTTCTACTTCCAAGAAGTTCTGCTTCCAATAAGTTTTTCCAAAAAGATCCAAAAAGAGTTGTACTTCCAAGAAGTTATTCTTTTAAGAAGTCCTTCTTTCGAGAAGTTATGCTTCCAAAAAGTTCTGCTTCCCAGAGGTTTTACTTTCAAGAAGTTTGATTCCCAAGAAGCTCTACTTCCAAGAAGCTCTACTTTCAAGAAATTCTACTTCCAAGAAATTTTACTAACACGAGGTTCAACGTCCATGAAGTTCTACCCCCTTAAAGTTCTGCTTCCAAGATGCTCTACTTCCAAGAACCCCTACTTTCAAAAAGTTCTACTTTCAAAAAGTTCTACTTTCAAAAAGTTCTACTTCCAAGAAGTTCTACTTCGAAGAAGTTCTACTTCGAAGAAGTTATTCTTCCAAAAAGTTCCAAAAAGAGTTGTACTTCCAAGAAGTTCTTCTTTTAAGAAGTCTCTCTTTCGAGAAGCTCTGCTTCCAAGAAGTTCTGCTTCCCATAGGTTTTACTTTCAAAAAGTTTGATTTCCAAGAAATTCTGCTTCCAAGAAGCTCTACTTCCAAGAAGCTCTACTTCCAAGAAGTTCTACTTCCGAGAAATTCTACTACCACGAGGTTCAACTTCCAAGAAGTTCTACCTCCTTGAAGTTCTGCTTCCAAGAAGCTCTACTTCCAAGAAGCCCTACTTTCAAGAAGTTCTATTTCCAAGAAGTTCTACTTCCAAGAAGTTCTGCTTCCAATAAGTTTTTCCAAAAAGATCCAAAAAGAGTTGTACTTCCAAGAAGTTATTCTTTTAAGAAGTCCTTCTTTCGAGAAGTTATGCTTCCAAAAAGTTCTGCTTCCCAGAGTTTTTACTTTCAAAAAGTTTGATTCCCAAGAAGCTCTACTTCCAAGAAGTTCTACTTTCAAGAAATTCTACTTCCAAGAAATTTTACTAACACGAGGTTCAACGTCCATGAAGTTCTACCCCCTTAAAGTTCTGCTTCCAAGATGCTCTACTTCCAAGAACCCCTACTTTCAAAAAGTTCTACTTTCAAAAAGTTCCACTTTCAAAAAGTTCTACTTCCAAGAAGTTCTACTTCGAAGAAGTTCTACTTCGAAGAAGTTATTCTTCCAAAAAGTTCCAAAAAGAGTTGTACTTCCAAGAAGTTCTTCTTTTAAGAAGTCTCTCTTTCGAGAAGCTCTGCTTCCAAGAAGTTCTGCTTCCCAGAGGTTTTACTTTCAAAAAGTTTGATTTCCAAGATGTTCTGCTTCCAAGAAACTCTACGTCCAAGAACTTCTACTTTCGAGAAACTCTACTACCACGAGGTTCAACTTCCAAGAAGTTCTACCTCCATTAAGTTCTGCTTCCAAGAAGCTCTACTTCCAAGAAGCCCTACTTTCAAGAAGTTCTACTTCCAAGAAGTTCTACTTCCATGAAGTTCTGCTTCCAAGAAGCTCTACTTCCAAGAAGTTATATTTCCAAGAAGCTATACTTCCAAGAAGTTTTACTTCCAAACAGTTAAACTTCCAAAAAGTTCTAGTTCCAAGAAGTTCTAGTTTCAAGAAGTTCTACTTCGAAGAAGTTCTGCTTCCAAGAAATTATCCTTTCGAAAAGTTCTTCTATAGCTCTGCTTCTCAAAAGTTCTTTTGCTAAGAAGTTCTTCTTTCAAAAAGTTCTACTTCCAAGAAATTCTACTTCTACGACATTCTTCTTCCAAAAAGTTCTCCTTTCGAAAAGTTCTTTTTCCAAGAATGTGTATTTTCAAACAGTTTTGCTTCCAAGAACCTCAACTACCACGAAGTTGCACTTCCAAGAAGTTGTGCTTGGTAAAAGTTTCACATCCAAAAAAGTTTACTTCTCAGGAGATGTTTTTTTCATGAAGCTGTACTTCCAAGAAATTCTACTTCCACGAGGTTCTACTTCCAAGCAATTCTACTTCCACGAGGTTCAACTTCCAAGAAGTTCTACCTCCATTAAGTTCTGCTTTCAAGAAGCTCTATATCCAAGAAGCCCTACTTTTAAGAAGTTCTACTTCCAAGAAGTTCTACTTTCAAGAAGTATTATTTCTAGTAAATTCTTCTTAAAGAAGATATACTTCCATTGAGTTTAACTTCCAAAAAGTTCTACTTCCAATAAGTTCTACTTCTAAGAGGATATACTTCCAAAAAGTTTTACTTCCAAGAAGTTCTATTTCCCAGAAGTTTTACTTCCAAGAAGTTCTATTTCAAGATGCTCAACTTACAAGAAGTTCTACAAATCAAGTTTTTCTTTCTAGAATATTTGCTTCCAAAAGTTGGGCCCCCAAGAAGTTATACTTCCTAAAAGTTTTACTTCCAAGAAGTTCTATTTCCAATCATTTCTGCTCTCAGGAATTTTTACTTCCAAGGAATGCCACTGCTGGCAAGTTCTTCACCCAAGAAGTTCTATTTCATTTTTGAAGACCAACTTAGTTGCTTTAACGAGCTATAATGTAAAACCTTAACAAATGAGTTTATTGATGAAATTTTCCTCTCCTTATATTTAGCGAAGCCGTTTTGTAAGCCACCAATATTTTTAAATATTATCTCTGAAAATTTTTCCGAACTGGGATAGTTATTTTTCTGATATCGCTTAAAAAGAAACCTGAGAAAAATCCACAATTCCATAGTTCTGAACAAAGGCGAACAAATCATTCAAAAACATCAAGTGCCGCATTCCACGACAAGATCCTGATTCCGATATAAAACCTTTTAGTTTTTCGACGTTCTTCTACCATCCCGACTCCCCTTGTTAGCTACTTCCATCCAGAAACTCAGGTAGCATCCATATACTGTGTGTGTGTGTCCAATCTAACACCCATCGGCCGAAGAAATCTGTTTACAACAATCATTCAAGTGACCATTGGAAGCAGCTTTAATCCGGGAGCTAGAAAGTGATAGCTCTACTGCAGATCCAGCAGCCCATTTCGGAATGTCCGGAGAGCCACGCCCATGCCGAGTTACTTTCACATACAATAAGCCCCACATGTAAACATTACCGATATCATTTGGATATGGGCACTGCAACACACTTCCAGGTTTGGAAATTTTAAATTTCCAAACCAGGCACGTATTTAGTATTACTTGAAAGTAAGATTATTGTTATATAGTTATAATCGGATAGATCTCACCCATGTCCGCCTTCTCAATCACATTGTCTTGTTCATTAGTAAAAATAAAAATTTTCTACGTTGATTCGTAATTAATTTCATGCACTCGCGATTAAATATGCGCAAAAATTAACGTTGCTAAATCGCCCGCTAGATATGCAACCTGCATAACAAAACTCTGTACACCCCGTGGTGAATGCATCTAAAGTTATGTGTAAGCTTTTCACCCGCCCATGCGCGTTGTTTTCGTTTGCTGCTTGTGACCAGCAAATGGCCGTTCTCCACATTGCACTAGTCTTCTTTTTTTTCCCCCCCCCCCCCCCCAAAAACGCGAACCCCCCCCATGAGGCGACTCTATAACGAGCTTCAAAACTGCTAATAATCATCGATTCACTCGATTTTATGATTTCACTGTTAGCTCAAGTTTGATTATTGTTTGATTTTTTTTCGCGAAAACGACGCAGCAAAAACAAAACACGTCAGTTTCGAAGCACGGCTTGCTACGATCCTCAGGTAGCATCCATATACTACACACATTTTCATGCCACCACCTCAATGACCTTATGTAAATGGTCTGGAAAAGCAATATGACGTCTTGCTTGAGAAACAGTGTACTTACGAAAAGGTCGGAAGACCACTGCCCAGAATTCATAGAATTTGCCAATATGTCATTTTTACCAAAATTTAGAAAATGTCTAAGCCAATGCTCAGTTTACAGTACAAAGGATTCAGTTTCACAGCTTCCAGGCACCACTGTGTGCTGACTTTGGTTTCCTCAATTTCACTTCCAGAGCAACCAATTGCTTCTTCCATCTATGATCCGGAACGCAACTTTGAGTGTCCACTGCCTCCATCCCACTTCCACATTGGTGCTTCCGTACTGCTCTAGATAACCAAGAGCCATTTCTAGCACATACTTATAACTCGATAAACTAGACCGTATGTTCGTTATCCGAAGGTTTGTCAAAAGGAGAACTTTTTGGAAGAAATGGTTTCTGATATTAAAGTGATTCACTTAAGGAATTGGTGTTTTTCGGCATGAACAACAACGGTTATGAACATGTAAAAAGTCAATTTTACATTGACAACTCGTTCGGCAAACATAAACATTAGCCATCTGTTATTCTCGGTTTAACCATTTCTTTAATTATGGGTGCCCACCCACCAGATAATTTTTCTCGGATGGTATGAGTCTAATTCTAAAACATCGTAGTTGAACATTGAATTAATGCAGCTGGACTCCGAAGGACGCTAAGATCGAACAAAGTTCGCCGAATCACAAAGTTGACCATCTACAAGACATTAATTAGACCGGTAGTTCTCTACGGCCACGAAACATGGACATTGCTAGTGGAGGACTAGTGGAGTATTTGAACGGAAGGTGCTGCGTATGATCTACGGTGGAGATGGAAGACGGAACGTGGAGGAGGCGAATGAACCACGAATTGCACCAGTTGCTGGGAGAACCTCCCATCGTACACATCGCAAAAATCGGTCGACTACGATGGGCTGGGCATGTCGTAAGAATGTCGGACGACAGCCCTGTGAAAATGGTTCTCGAACACGAACCGACAGGTACACGAAGAAGAGGCGCGCAACGAGCAAGGTGGATCGATCAAGTAGAAGGCGACCTACGGACCCTCCGCAGACAGCGAGGCTGGCGAGCTACAGCCATGGACCGATTACAATGGAAACAACTTCTGTGTACAGCAGAGCCTATGCCGGCCTTAGTCTGATTGGTAAGGTAAGGTCTAAAGATATCTCTCGGACAAACAGCTCTTTCAGCTTATTCTACTTCAACAGAACAGCAACTGAAAGCAAATCAGCAGCTGCAGTTCTTCAAATCTCGGCCGTTAAATTTATGCATCTAATATGTACTCTAAATCTTCACTGCACTGAATGCACCTCGGCTCCGTTAAGTGATTTCTACGGTAATTTTGGCTATCAATGAAACTCGTATTGGTCGGAAAGGCTACTGAGGGTTCCTCTAAATATTCAGTGAATACTGAATACCCTACACACTTAGAAATTATGAAAAAAGTTTGTAAAAAGTCGGGGAACGTAAAGAATGGTCTCAGGGAACAGAAATTTACATGACATTTTGGTAGTGTTTAGGAATACTCTAGGAATGTTCCAGTGATGGCCTGAAAATAGAAACTTTATCTTAAAACTGAAACAGTTCTAGAAATTTTTATCAGTAAAACAAAAACTCGAAGCTGTGAAAAATTTCACTCAAGATTATAAGCAAATCTTGGTAATAATTTTGAGTATACCGAAAATACTAATTAAAAGGAAAATCTGTTGTGAGTTCTTCAGCGGGGTTCTTAACCATTTTTTTCTCAGTACTATGAACAGAATTTACCTGGTAAAAAATTTGCACAGATTATGTGACATTGTCTAAGACTGTGAGCCATGTTTAGCATATCCTACTCGGAATTCTTTCTGATTTGTGCTTATTTGATCAGTGTTTAGAATTCAGCGTTTCGAATTTCGAACGAAACCAGCATCGGAAGTCCAAACTGAATTGACTCATTTTTCCCGTCCCACTCTAAATCTAGTTGAAAATACCACATCATCGTCTACTTCTGGCTAACGGCCGAAATCGCAGCGGCGTAAAATTTTAAATTTATCCATCTAACCTTTTTCGCACACATTTCCCGCTGCCTTCTACCTCCGCCACTAGGAGCGCATCCGTCCTACCAGCGTCCCATGGCCGAGCTGCAGCGGAGACGACTTGTTCCTTTTTGACAACCTGTCCGATCTTGTGGTCCAGTTGTAGCGCTGCCTCTCCGATACATAACGAGAATGTTACTCATTAGGCCGCGCTCCTCACGGCTGCCAGCAGGGCAACAACTTGTTGGATCCAAGCTTGGCGACGACCGGCGTTGACGGAAGAAACTAGAACATAACCGCTCATAATTAATCGTATCCGGTGTTTCTTCCCTTCCTCACCCTGTCATTGCTTTTCTGCGGTTGCTGCCAAGTCGGAGACGAGGAAATAACTGTGCCCTATGTAGGTTAGAATTTGATAACTTTTATGCTGATTTCGATTTTTTCTCTCCATTTTTCGAACATCGCTTTCTAATTACCATCCCTCGTTTAACGTCTCCGAGGGGTCTTCGAACCCCTCGCTTGAAAAGGTATATTAATATTCTATCGTTTATAGTTATTACCTTTATTACGAGTGCCGTGTGGCAGCAGCATGATGCTCCACACCCATTTAGCACTTAATTAAAACCCCAACTGAGCTGGGGATAGGGAAACTGTGGGCCCTAGTAGGAACCCCCTGCTGGGTGCGGGTGTCAAATAAAGAACTTTTAACGGTGAAACTTGATCGCCATCAAGCGTCGCCGCCAAAGGTGCGAGATCAAAGGATGATCGTACCTTTGTCGCGCGTTTGCTCTCCACGATGGAAACGAGACCGAGGTGATAAAATAAATAAGAATCGATTTCGTCGTCGTTCCATTCAAACGAGAACGGAACGGAACGGCGCGCCACAAAAGCCGCACTTGGGGATCTTTTGTCACCGATCGCAGAAGGCCGTGCACACGACACCAGACCAGGCACTTAACAGAGATGTCAGTCGACTGGCGTTGGTAATAATAATAACAACAACAAGAACAACAATGAGCAGCTTTGGCTACTGCGATTTACATGCATCTTTACTCCCGTCTCGAGTTGTGGAGTCTTCTCGAGTTACCCGCGGAAGCGAGAAGACTCAGAAGTATCGAGTTTAACGTTGCACTACGCTGTGAAACCGGGAGCGAAGTTAATTTGTATCCAAACACACAATGTGGTAGCGAGTATTTGGTTACCCACAGCATCGCTAATGGAAGCAGCAATCGATGCGTTGACAGAACAAAAGATCAAAGGAATAATCGGTTTCATGTTTACACAACATTTGTGCAACTTCTTTGCTATACTCTTCGGAACCATAAATCTCCGGAGACGTAGAGAATTGAGTGGGAGCAGCGAGAAACTTGCTTGCTCCACCTTTTTTCGCCACCCACGCGCCGTAGGTTGGCGAAAGTCGTCGGCTATTGGTTGGCTGGAGGGAATTATTTTCTCGATTCGATTGATCGCCAGACAAACAACAGAGCACCGAATCGTCGCGGGGATGCTGGGGCGATGTTTTTCTCCTTCTTCACCGCAGTCTACTTCCACGCGTGATGTTGCTTCGATTGTTGGCTCGAGCGAAGTCGATATGATGGTGGTTCGTGCATGCAAATCATGTGACGACGGTCAGTGGTTACGTGACCGAAGCTGTTGAAATGGCAAAATGGTTTGAAAGATGGTTGTTTCTATTTTTTTTTTTACGAAAATTGTCGTTTCGAATCGTGTGGCTTTTGCTGAGCGAAATTTTGATTCCAGGACTTATACTGCAGTTTGCTTGGTGGGGAGGTTTATAAATTTAAAATTTGAATGAATGTATATCGCCGATTGCGTTGAGCAATTACAGACGTAAGAATAATACAGCAGAAATGCCAGATTTGAAAAAAAAGAAAACCTTTAATTTAAAAAGAAAGTGATAAAGCAAAATTGTATTAATTTCTGCAACTTTGTCTATTAAAGCCATCAAGTTTCCTAGGTCATCCAAATACTACTTGGGTTAAAGATCAAGGGATCAAGCAGCAAAACGGTAGATTATGTTGACGTATTCACAATCGGAATGAGTTAATTTTGGTCTATGAACTCACGTCAAATAATTTATCTTCAATTTCATATGTTGTAGATTATCCGCGAGCTCTTTGGACTCATTAAAGGTAGAACATGATGCCAACAAACGTGACAAACGTTATTCCTTACTTTCGGTTTGTTTTGTTTTGACCTATGATAACACGTTCAGGGTGGCCACACAATCTTAGTTTAAAAATTCAGGCATTTTTCCCGCATTTTTGCCTAATTTTCCCGACTGGGATATTTTCGTTTGAAGTTAATATAAAGTGGATTAAAAGATATGTTTGAAGTTTCTGAGGAAATTGTTCAATCTGAAATTCAGACTTGTTTCATTTAGGCAAAATGACTGATAGCAGCCGCAAATCGGACTTCTTGAGTATTGCGTAACCTGCTTTGGTCTCTAATTTTGCAAACTAGAACAAAGATCGCTCTATATAAGTCATTGATTTTCAAGTTTATAGAAGCATAAACATCGAAGAAAAATAGTAAAGCATTCGAGGTTTTCGAGTTCAAAATGATGCACGTGCGTTGCGTGCATATTGTATCAAGGACTTCATGATTTCGTTGACAGTTCGTAGACAATTCTCTGAGCTACCAAACTCTTTTCAGTTTGGTTCACCACAAGACACTTTTCATTTATTGAAAATCTTCGCTCCATCGCATTTGCGACAAAATAAACACCTTTTTAACAAATGAAGCTCCTTCTTGGAATGACCAATCAGTTCTAGACGAAATTTGTCCAAAAGCTGTTCCTTTCTCGGCAAGCAACATATTTGAAAAAGGAATTGAGCACAGCTGCCCAAATCATTCTTTCACTTTATTTACGAACGTTTCCAGACACACCTCCAGACGTTTTTTTAGCTATATCCGTGAAGTGAGTTATATCATCAAGGTTAATGCAGGTGACGTAACGCGTTAAAGGGTATTTCAAATGAGATTTGTTGAGAGCTTCTTCAAACAACCACAGTAAAAAGATCTTTGTCGGAAATTTCAGCAAGTTCTCTCGCTGTGTTTGAGTGCCGATTTAAAGGCAAAACCGATTTCCACATTAAGAGCTGGTAGAAGATTGCTCTCATTCAATTTTATTTCAACGACCGATTTTGCTTTGACGATCGGGCTTAACAATTTTCTCCATAGCGGCTCTCAGTAGTCCCGTCCAATCGTCGAAAAGAAACGGAGCTATAGGAAATTAGATCTGCTATTCCCTGAAAAACGACTTGACCATTGCTGCAGACTTGATGACAAAATTCAGCGTTGGTACCAGCATCTTATCATCTACCGCATCATCCACAACAACGAACAATTTTAATCGAAATACCGACGAAAAGCTCCGTTTGAAAGTCGGTTGACTTTAAGGTGACTGATACAATAGATTTCAAAAATTCACAGTAATGCACACAATAAAGTTATTCCGAGAGTCGAAGTGACATTTGTCACTTGGTGTAGTGAGAAAAGTCACATGCAGTGACGTGACATTCCATTTGACTTTTCCATTTGACTGCAGGTGACTTTTCTCACATCACCAAGTGACAAACGTCACTTCGACTCTCGGAATAACCCTCAATGGCGATGCTTCAGTCATAAGGATCACCCAAGGAGTGTCAAGTAAAATAAAATCAAAAGAAGTACGTCATGTGCGTAACCTTACCTGTCACAGCCGTTAATCAGATCTAACATCTCCTTGACAGAATTGTGAACAACGTGTTTGTCTTAACCTCTCCTTGAATGCATTGTGTACGATGTGTGCACAGCCGTGCAAGCCGCAGCTAACGATGTTGAGGACTTCACAGCCAGGGCTAGCTCGCAGATCCCTGATTTCCCTTCAATCCATAGAGCACTGAGTTATCTTCTTCAGCAACGCTGGATTTGCAGAAAAACACTGTTTCATTCCGTTAATGAGATCGTTGGACCGAGTAGATGACAAAAACGCTACTCAAATTATCAATTTAAAAAAGGTGTGAGCATGGTTCCTACCATACGACAAAAATTCCCGATGGATTTTGAAATTCCTGACTTTTTCCCGCATATTTCCCGATGATTTGGGATTCCCACATTATCCGATTTTCCCGAGTCTGTGGCCACCCTGCACGTTGGATAGTCTATCTTTGTTTTGAAGTATTCTAGGTCATTCCAGAATTTCGTGGCGTAATACACCTCGATGACTCAAAGGTTTCTCAGGCGTATCCATAAGCAAAAACCCACAATTTAATCTATCAACACACGCCGGATGGTCATTTTTCATTTTCAAGTGCCTTAGACCTCCCAAGAACTGCTTAGGGTATTGACCTGATACACCTAAACCAACCTGATAAATAACAAATTTACTAACGATTCTCTTTTTTCATTCTATATATTTTCAGGTAACCTATTATCACAGCAAACACCTTTAAATAAATGTAAGCCATTTGTCAAACGAAATAACCGATGGAAAATCTGCCATCTCTTAGCTGAATGATTTCGTTAGATCACGATTGATTTAAAACAAACGCCACTGGATTAATTTTTAGTTTGACTCGGAATACTCACCCTCTCTTATATGAGACCTACTCTACGTCAAGCTATCACTAAGAAATCTCATCGAGGGCAGTGAAGCATTTTGATTGTTTACGAAAAAGTTTCCTTTTAACGGCTTTCAGCTAGCTGCAACTGCTGCCAGTATTAGTTTTAGTATATTACAGCTTTTATAAATATCACAGCATAGATGCACGTATTCTATACTTCTACATCGTACGACAGGTGAGTGAAAAACTCAACTGGATACATTAGCAGAACCAACTTCTCGTTTAAACTTTAGAATCCAAGCAGGCTTCGTCATCTGCTAGTATGAGGCTTATCAGTACATTGTTTGACAACATTTGATTACATATTAGATTGAAGCAATTTTCGGTTTAAAAAAATAGGAATAATTAACTAAGTTGTTCCAGCACGGTTGTTAATTTAAGGACAAATTTATCGCGACAAGATTATCGCATTCCCACGTTGTGTGGTGGTAGAATCTCAGTTATTTAATTGAATTTAACTCAAGTTCCAGATTGTTCCAAGAGATCAGCGTTTTTACCTAGAGCTCCTAAACGGCGTTTGCGTAGATTTGCGAACTATTTTAAAAGTCAACATAAAGTACAATAATGGTTTCCGCTGCTCTAGAATTTATCGTACTTCCTAAAATGCAGCAAGAAATTTATTTAAAAAGTGCAACGATATTGTTTTGTCCACCATTATTGAGTTCTGGCAAGTATAAGAAGTACGACCAGATCGTTAGTTCTTTGCTGGCTATGTGTCAAATTCGAAAATACACGTGAGCATGAGCATGAGCATGAGCATGATTGACCGGCCTTTTCTGCTACTTCGTTACTGCCAGATCAGCCGTAATTACACAGAAAACTGCCAGATGATGCTTGGGACTAACCTTCAATATGTTAAAACTGTTGATCCAATACCAAGGCATTAACGGCGCCGCCGGAACGCAGATCAAATAAGGAAAGGGTAGGAATATTTTCATGTGATACTCGCTTTATTGGAAGCCAAGAACACCCTTCCGCTTCTATTAGAAACCATTGGGATGTTGGATAAAAGGGTTGGTTTGGTTTGTTTTGGGACATGATTCACTTAATTCACGCGAATTATTTATACAATAAACCGTATTCCGATTAAAACCGGTTTGTACCAATAGTTCACAGAGCCGCTTCGAACCGATTTATACCAACAGTAAGGATGCTCTTTGGACCACTCACAAAGTGTTGTAGTGGTTTTATCGTTGGGAAAACGAGGCAATTTTTACAAGACTTAAGACCCGCCTTGGACCGTTTTAAACCAACAGTACTCAAGTAACAATTTTAGTTTTGTTTCCTCCCGGCTTTGTTGTAAAAACTACATACAAAACTGTTTTGTCTACCACTACCTCTTATATGCTTCTTTAAAGCCAAAATTTGTACAAAGTGGCCCACTCTATAGACGGTTGTGAAAACAAGTTAATAAAATCATAAATATTTTACAAATGTTCTAGTGAAAGAAATTATGACCACTTGAGAACCGTCATAAAACCTATTGGCTGATATGAAAACCAGCATACGGAGAAATGACCACAGCTGTCCAACTTCACTGTGTTATCGTGGTTGGTTTTTGTTGTTCACTGCTCTTCTGATTCATTTAGCAGTGAATAATAGCAGCAAAATGTCCAAAACAAATTGAGTTTTTTTTCAGCGTATTATGCTCCAAATCATATGCGCAATCAATTTTATGGTGAATATCGACACGATAAGAGCCGAAAAATAATGCGTCTGGAATTCAATAAGTTTGTCTAAAAAAAATGCTGAAATTTGTCTCCGATCTACTGTTCATTTGCATTACAGTTAAAATTTGGTGGATTTATTTATCCACATTTCAATTATTTCTTATATTTCCATATGGCGATTGGAAAAAAATCACTGTTTTGATAAAAAAAACCAGTTTATCTTCGCAATGACTACTATAAAACCAATTTGCCGTTTAATGCATTTACTGGAGGCAAAATGGTTCTAACATGCTTTTTCAACTAACCATAATAAGATAATATGAATGAGTCCTAAAAGGGCATTTCAAAACAGCATTTTACGAGTTTATAAAGCCGAAATAAAACCAGAGATAGGAGTTGAAAGAATTTGAGAAAACAAGGTCTTAAGATCATTGTAAACACGCTTTGTAGGTTTTTATAAACTTGAATAAATATGAAACCTATTGGCTCGTCTTGGTGCCATTATAAAACCAAATTGATTTCAAGTGGCTTTCATAAAACTTTAATAAAACTTAATAAAGCAGGATGGTCTTGGCAATGTTACTTGGGTAAGGCATTGGGTTGAGCATATTGACCATCCGTGGTTTGCTACTCCGTGATTGTTCAAAGCCGTTGCACAGAGAACCAACAGGATGTCACTTGAGAACAGTGAATCATTCTGAATGTGCAAATTCTGGTGTCCTCGTTTATGGGTCCATTAGGGAAGGGAAGGAATGCTAGTTCGACACTCGCTGTTACCAAAGGCCGTATATACAACTGCACCCCCACATGTATCTAAGGAAAGGAAATTCTTAGTGGAAGGTTGTTTTGTAGATTTCATCCTGGTAGATGAAACAATAGTGAATGAACCTGTTTATCCTGTTATAAAATGGAGATGCACAATAAAGAATATGTAGACCGATTTAAACCAACAGTCAGGATGCTATTGGGCTCACTCACAACGTGTAACTGTGGTTTCGAATCGGGAAAAAAAGGTAACTCTTTATTAACGCACGCTTGAGAACCGATTTGGAACTGTCCGATTTAAAATAACAATAAGCATGCTGTTGGGGCAACTCACAAAGTGTGAAGGTAGTTTTTCATTGAGAAATCAAAGTAAACTTAAAATAACGCTTGAGACGCCGATCTGGACCGATTCAAACCAACAATAAGGATGCTATTGAGACCACTCACAAAATTTTATGGTGGTTTTTCGTTGAGAAAACAAGGTTAATATTAAGTTATGCTGATTTGGCTTTATTCAAACCAACTGTAGGGCTGCTGTTGGAGCCACTCACAACGTGTGATAGTGGTCTTTCATCGGGAAAACAAGCTTAATTGTAAATAACGCTTGATAGCCAACTTGGAGCCAACCAAACTAACAGTAAGGATGGTGTAAGGGCCACTTATAAAGTGCGGTGGTGGTTTTTCACTGTGAAAACAAGGTAAATTTTAAGTAACGCTAGAGAGCCAATCTGGACCGTTACTAACTAATAGTAAGGATGGTATTAGGGCCACTCACAAAATGTGATGGTGGTTTTTCATTGGGAAAATAAGGTTAATATTAAGTAACGCTTGAGAATCGACTTGCCCTCATTTAAACCAACTGTAGGGATGCTGTTTGGATCAACCACAAAGTGTGATGATGGTTCCTAATTGAGGAAACAAGGTAAATTCAAAGTAACACTTGAGAGCCGATTTGGCGCCAATCAAACCAACAGTAAGTATGCTGTTGGGGTCTTTAACATACTGTAATAGTTGTTTTTCACTGCGAATACACTTTCAATTTGTACAACGACATGTACAACCAACCTGTATCAAGCAAGTTGAACGCTCTAAAGAGCCATCCTTAGGTTTTATTGATTTCCAGGCCCACTTGTTTTGTAGTAACCGGGGGAGACCCGGTCCTACACCTAATAATTTCACAAGCTACAATCCGCTCAACTATTTGCAAAGTTTTAACCATCTTGTTACCAAGATGGTTGATTATTGACGATCAATAATGGAAATTCGGTATATCAATTGTCTTTTATTCATTAAAATAAGCGTTTAACAAAATTTGTTCATTCCTGTAAATCATTCTAGTTCAAATGAGTAACTAAATAAGTTCAGTCTATGAGTCTCTCCTTTTAGTCAAAAGATTGGCAGGTTGACGTTTACACAGCCGGGCTGCAATAAGATCAACCGTCTCAGAAAGTTCTCCTTCGGTAGTCCTTCTTCTGGAACGAGGAAATTTTCTGTGCACTGCTTTTTGAAGCGATAGCCGTTGGGTAAAAATTGGATGGTCGTTTCTGACGACGTCACTAGCAACGAGTGACTCCATATCAACAACATCATAGCAACCGCCTACCAACCGGGAAAAAAATGGTTCCGATCAGAGCTGCTAGATCTCGAACATACAAAACGAAATTGACCATACAAATTTCGTCACTCATTTGAGGTTAAAGTCGTAGTCAAAACGAATCATATCAATTGTCAGTGACTATGTGACATACATGTGCATATTTCTCAACTGACTAAATTTATTGTCAAATTAAATTAACTAAGCAAAATAGATACTAGGAGGCGAAGCTTGAACTGCCAAACTGAAAAAGTAATTTTCGCGCATGTTCTCGTCCATGATATTGATATATATCAGCTACTGTGTCATATATGTGTACGCTGCTGATTGCCAAATTACCACAAGAAAATCTTGAAAATTCATAAATGGCGATTAACGGTGAAATCTTCAAGTAATCAAGACGAAGATAGTTAATCCTGTGGTTCAATAAGGGCAAGGCATGATTGTTAATGATCGAAAAAGAAGACTATAAATGACCAAATTATTGAGCAGGTTGGATTTGGATTGGATTTGGATTGGATTTGGATTGGATTGGATTGGATTTGGATTGGATTTGGATTGGATTTGGATTGGATTTGGATTGGATTTGGATTGGATTTGGATTGGATTTGGATTGGATTTGGATTGGATTTGGATTGGATTTGGATTGGATTTGGATTGGATTTGGATTGGATTTGGATTGGATTTGGATTGGATTTGGATTGGATTTGGATTGAATTTAGATTGGATTTGGATTGGATTTGGATTCGATTTAGATTGGATTTGGATTGGATTTATATTGGATTTGGATCGGATTTGGATTGGATTTGGATTGGATTTGGATTGGATTTGGATTGGATTTTGGATTGGATTTGGATTGGATTTGGATTGGATTGGATTTGGATTGGATTTGGATTGGATTTGGATTGGATTTGGATTGGATTTGGATTGGATTTGGATTGGATTTGGATTGGATTTGGATTGGATTTGGATTGGATTTGGATTGGATTTGGATTGGATTTGGATTGGATTTGGATTGGATTTGGATTGGATTTGGATTGGATTTGGATTGGATTTGGATTGGATTTGGATTGGATTTGGATTGGATTTGGATTGGATTTGGATTGGATTTGGATTGGATTTGGATTGGATTTGGATTGGATTTAGATTGGATTTGGATTGGATTTGGATTCGATTTAGATTGGATTTATATTGGATTTGGATTGGATTTGGATTGGATTTGGATTGGATTTGGATTCGAGTGTTGGATTTGGATTCGATTTGGATTGGATTTGGATTCGATTTGGATTGGATTTAGATTGGATTTGGAAAATTCCGTGCTTCTAGCTTATCAGGATTTTGAGAAACATAAGTTCTAAAAATTATTTGCCTCGTAACCACTTTCAACATCCCCTTGACCTCAACGAGACTCCAGCTTTCAACTAATGAGGATCTGGAGATAAAGCAACTCAAACACATGTTTGGCTCTCTAGCGCCACCTAGTCAATGAATTCCGTACAAAAAACGTCAATTTTGAGATACCCCATGAGCATGAAAAGAACTTACATGCTCTCAGAATGAGATACAGAAGTTGAATTATTTTGCTCACAAGCACCGCCTAGTGGCTTGAGAGCAGTACTGATTATTTTTTGAAGTGACCATTGCGGTCAAAACGGTATAAAAACAGTCATCCAAGGTTACATTTTTTTCAGACCATTCGCAAGCAACACAAAACTATCATGATTGGTTGTAGTAAGCTGATTGTGACTTAATTGAGCCATATTGATGTTATTTTAACTGATTTGCAACAATTGTGCTGGTAGGGTTAGTAGCCTTTAGCTAGAGAATATAGTTAAATTGACTGCTTATTTGAGGGACTACCATATTATCCAGAAATTCAAACAAGATGAGTTTTCCGGAAATTTATTTCTTTTTTCAATGAATGAAAATTTAATAGAACTAGCGCGTTTATGGTTCTTTTCGTAATGAGAAAATATGTTTGTAATTGTGTGACTTCGATAGAGTTTTATTTTGTTTTTTTGTTGTTTGTTTTTGTTTGTTTTTAATTTAACCCTTCGGTCGGTAGTTTCTACCATGGTTTTTCTGTCTGTGTAAAAGCATTTCATCTACATTTTTTTTATCTTCAAACTATGCCGTATCCTGTCAGTTTGAACATAATTTTCTCTTGCATAAACTTAGATTAACTTGTTGTGCACAATGTAGCATTGAGAGTAGCTCAAGCATCCCCCTTTCTTGACTAAGAATGGGTTCAATCTTCTATCAAAACATACTTCTTACCCGAAAAATTCACATTTCGAGTTTTAGTTGCCTGGATACTTCTCATGTTTCTTTTGCATTTGTATTTTATTTGTATGAGAGCCCCTCACCCCTCCAGATGGGGGATACCACTAAAGAAAAAAATCCTGCCTCCAAAAAACCCAACATGCAAAATTTTGTTCCATTTGCTTGATTAGTTCTCGAGTTATGCAGAAATTTCTGTTTTATTTGTACGGGTGCTCCTCCTTTCAGATGTAGGAGGGGTCTCGAACCAAAAACTCTTGCATACAAATTTTCACGCCGATCGGTTCAGTAGTCTCCGAGTCTATAAGGGTCAAACAGACAGAAATTCATTTTTATTTATATAGATAGATAGATAGATAGACATCGACCATTTGGACTACGAAATCATTTTTTTTTTTTTGTAAAACGAAATAGTATGAAAACGAAGCTAGTCTCGTATTAAAATAACAGACTATCATTCTCGAAACTATTCTAAGGAACATTTCGTATTAATAACAACTTTTTTCCGAGAAAATCATACAAATCAATCATAAAAAAGAATAAGAGGAATTTAAAGACAATACGAAATTTTCTGCATCTATTCTCAATTTAAAGAAAACAAAACGAAAATTGTCAATTTGGTGGTGCGAACGAAAGAGTTTGTATTATGTACATATGAATACAAATGTTTTCTGCTACTTTGTACAAATTATTTAGTAGAGCTGTATTTCCGTTCTTAGCAAACG